>CM054180.1:55654100-56254100 GCA_028829895.1 Sinotaia quadrata | reverse complement strand
ACTGAAGAAAGATCTTTGTCCAAGAAACTCGAATTTTGCAAGCCAGAAAACTGATGCAATCCAAACCAGCTCCAAGCGGATGAGTTGTTTTTCTGACTAATAGTCTCAGACTTGTTCATAACAAGTTCATCCAATTGGTTAGACCAAAGGTTATTTTGTTGAAGAAAGTTCTATATTCTAATCACTTTGATTTTGACGTAATTCAAGTCCGGTCATAAAAGACGATCATTATCTTGTGAAAGAGTGATAGAGTAAATTTGTCTGTCCCTATTTCTAAACTTAATTGTTATATAAATTGTTAAATTTTCAAAGTGAGCAGATCTTGGGCACTCTTTATGATGATATTTTTTGTAAGTGTCAGAGTTGGAGTAAACAACTTGGGTTGAGAAAATGCTAGGAAAAGAGCGTTGACACTTACATCACGTTTATTTTATTGTCAAAGAATATGATGAAAATTTGTTAGTTTATAGTTCTATTTAATAAATGTTCATACTTTTGCAGTGTAATTGCTTTATATGGTTCATGAGCTGAATAAACAGGTCAAGAAATTATATGTTTTGTTTGTGTCTTGTTTTCACTTTTCTCAATGTTTATCTTTCTTCTTGCTCTGTGTGTGTGTGTGTGTGTGTGTGTGTGTGTGTGTGTGTGTGTGTGTGTGTGTGTGTGTGTGTGTGTGTGTGTGTGTGTGTGTGTGTGTGCGCGCGCGCGTATTTGTATCTATCTTTTCTATAATAGACCTTTCTGATGTAATATTCTACTAATGCTACAGATTTCGAGGCTTAAATCTCGCACATTCGAACAATTATTCTTTGCTTACACTCTGAGAATGATATAAAGCAGGTTGATTATATTGTGAATTTAAATATCTCCTTTATAATGCTGTCATTAATTAAACGACACTGATTAATCGCTAAGTGCCGTATGTGAACTGAAGAAAGATCTTTGTCCAAGAAACTCGAATTTTGCAGGCCAGAAAACTGACTACTTGCAGTCCAAGGAACTCAACATTCGCAACCCGCACTAAAGTCCATTTTCTGTCTGTTGTCTCTCCTCCTTCCCTCCTTTGAACAATGGTTGTTGTTTTTTAAAGCCATGAATGTATAGAACAAAAGACTTCGTGATATGTCTTGACGTGTTAATTATTACACGTTACTTGCATGTTATTGACCTGTGACCTGTTACGTGTTATTTACTTGTTATTGACCTGTGACCTGTGACCTGTTACGTGTTACTTACATGTTATTGTTTATCCTCTTCACTTCTTTGCAATTAACGAGCGCGCGTGCGCACACACACATACACACACTCACACACACATTTATTCTGGTGGGGAGGAGGAATTCATGCAGATTGATGTTGGGCAGTCTTAATTTATTATGTATACCTCTCTGGTCATGTTAAATCAATTAACCATCAGCGACAGAAATCATTTATCACGCCCGTGGCGAATTAGGAACAAAAAATTCTAATGGGAGGAGCAGAAACTCGGCCGAGTGAGGCTTTACGTCATTTCCTGTAGCGGGAATGGTCTGTCACTATAGGCTTGGATCCTTGACTTTCAGTGAACCACGTCTAACAACGGCATCGTAGCAGTGGTTCTGTAGTTCTAATGGCAGAGCACCGCATGAGCCGCTTTTATTTTCGCGGTCTTATTTTCCTCCATCCAACAGTCCCTAGTGAAGCGAATAGCTGTTATTGCCGATTGATGAGTTCCTTCCATAAACGACCTGACGGGTCAGGCAATGAGGGGTGTGACATCATGCTATTGTCACGGAATGGTCGGTAGTCCAGCCAAAAGGATTTACTGTCTGATAAAAAGGGATACAACTCTGGTGGAGGCGATTGGAGTTTGTGATAATGAGTTGTGAAACTACAAATAACTAGTCATGGCGTTGTTTAATTTGATTATAAAAATGTATATCAATTGGGTAAAGTGATGGTTTGGTCGGCTGGTTGGTGGGCTTTTCGGTTGGTCGGATGGAATGATGGGTGGTTTAAATTTATTATTTGTATTATCTTTTATCATTTTCTAAATATAAAATTTTGAAATTATTTTCTTAACAATGGGTTTGATATGAATGTAAATGTGACATTATATGCGTCTCTCTGCATGTAGCAGGCCTAGACTAGGTAAAACAAAAAATAGCAGGCATTCAAGAAGTAAACCGCCAGTAAGAGGCCTACATGAGGGAGAATACAAATAACAGGTCTACACGAGGTAGAGCACAAAGTGACACGCCTACACGAGGTAGTGCACCAATAACAGGCCTACACGAAGTAAAGCACTAAATAACAGTTCTACACGAGGTAGAGCACAAATATCAGGCTTACACTAGGTAGAGCTCAAAGTTATAGGCCTACACGAGATAGAGCCTACTCGAGGTAAAGCAAAAATAACAGGCCTACAAGAGGTAAAATACAAATAGGCCTACCCGAGGTAGAACGCAATTAACATGCCTATACGAGGTAAAGCACAAAATTACAGGCCTACGTGAGGTAAAGCACAAATAACAGGCCTACGTGAGGTAAAGCACAAATAACAGGCCTACGTGAGGTAAAGCACAAAGTAACAGGCCTAAATGAGTTAAAGCACAAAGTAATAGGCCTATATGAGGTAAAACACAAAGTAACAGGCCTACATGAGTTAAAACATAAAGAAACAAGCCTACATGAGGTAAAACATAAAGAAGCAGGCCTACATGAGTTAAAACACAAAGTAACCGGCCTAAATGAGTTAAAGCACAAAGTAACAGGCCTATATGAGGTAAAACACAAAGTAACAGGCCTACATGAGTTAAAACATAAAGAAACAAGCCTACATGAGGTAAAACACAAGGTAATAGGCCTACATGAGTTAAAATGAGAAATATAAGAACTAGTTTGTCTATATATCTACAGAAATGTGTGCAAAAACTTTAAGAACTAATGTGTTTATATATCAATAGATATGCGCAGGTTGGAATAAGAGAAGTTGCGAGTGTCTAAACGAATGCGTGTTTTCAAACTTGGTTTTAAAAACAATCGCCCACCATCATATGATGAGTGACATCGTGTTCGTGATATTTGTATCGATGTCAATTTCATCCAAACCTGTACTCAGAAATCAAGGAATATGGGATTCTTTAACACTTAATCTGAAAGGTCAAGTGCTTAGACAGTCGGCGCTTCACGGTCTGGAGAGATGGAAATTACACAGAAAGCCAAAGACGAACAATGATCCAGCAGCGACACAAGTTGACATAATTGATCCAAATGAATTCCCCTTTCATTGATCCAAATGATTTCGCCCTTTCATTGGAATTACAGCTTCCGAAGTGACACGTGTATGGTCACGGAATTCTGAAGATGTATGTAGACAGTGAGCTCCCTTTTCTTTGTGCAAGAAAGTACAACTGTGTTCTCCAGAGGCAGAAAGGAATCTCTGTTTGTCTATTTTCTAGCCGATGAATATATCAGGCTGAGCATATATAGAGTGCAACTTGACAGCTAGAATCATTCCGACTCTTAAAACAAGAAAGAAAAGAAGAGGAAATAAAAAAGACAGAAAGAAACCGTCCAAGCAATATTCAAATTGACGTATATCCACTGCCCCAGACTATTTCATATTTTTACAAGAAGTGAGACAAAAGTCAGTTAAACTGTTCTTTGACTGGCCTTGTTATGATTGGGTTCTCTTTTGTAAGTTCTTCCACTACCGTCAATAAGAAAGTTAATGTGCGGGGGCGTTCGATTGACATCCAACTGTGTTAGCGCGTAAAATGCCGATTTTCATAAATTACGAAACTATTATTTTTCGCAAATACGTCAATATTTCTATAATATATTTTTAATTCGAAATATACGAAACATTAGCTATAAAAATGAAGAAGACATAAATGTACTAAATAATAATTTTAAAAATATTTAAACGATTTTATTGGTTGTTTGAAACGTTTTGAAATCAAAAACAACATGGCCACATGATGTCATCTAGAGTCCCAAATAACAACAACTGTACTGAGTGACAAGCCTATTTATTTATAAATTGCATTAATATTTAGCAGCTAGTTTCGATAAAACTTACCAATGCTAAAAGTACAATGGTGTTGTAAATAAACTGCTCAGTCAATATATTGTTACATTATCAACGTAAATTATGCTGAGGATTGCTTTTTAGTTTACTTCAAATAATTAAAGGCGTTGGAAAAGAAAAATAAAGTAATATTCTCTGGTAAATAAAACAAATGTTACACTTATTTAATAATAACAGAATAAATAAAATGTAAAAAAACAAAAATAATATAAAAGCAAATCGAAAATAGCGATGTGTATAATTTTTTTTTTGGGGGGGGGAGTCTTTATTTAAGAAGCCCAGGTGACGAATTTTTTCTCTCCAAAACTATAACTAAGCGGTCCTTTTCTCTAGACTGGCTGCTTTAATCACGTGGCTTACACATACTTTACATTTTGGCCGCATTCTCTGCTACCGGAATTCTTGTCTGGAAATGTCTGACCATAAAAAAAAGTGTGATTGGAGGTTTCTATTTATTTTTTATTTAACTGTTTTATGTGTAGTAGTTTAATCATAAGAACATTCAGATGTTTTAGTGCTGTTTGCTGAAATCAGGTTATTCGTTAATTATTTCAGGGACAATTTATTCGTTCATGTATCACTTAGTATTAATAAATTAATAACAGTGTGCACTTTGTAGAGATCAAACGCTCATGTTGAGAATACATGTCAGTCATCATCGTCAGTCTGTCAGCTTAAGCTCACCCTCCTAAAGACGTAGAGATCAGTGACGTGAGCTGTAGACTGTTTAAGCTCACTCTCTCAAAGACGTAGAGATCAGTGACGTGAGCTGTAGACAGTTTAAGCTCACTCTCTCGAAGACGTAGAGATCAGTGACTTGAGCAGCACAAAACGAAAGGTTATCTCTAATGAATATAATAATAATGGTAGGCATTAAGTTTTCAGTTGACGAATGCAACTAACTTCAAGAAATAGACTAGAGCACCTGCTGCAGTGCGATAAAAGTTTGAATGTACCTAAACCATGTGATTACAGTGACCAATCAAACGCAAGCAAACTGCTTGTTGGCAACATTTATAGTGATTTTATTTTTTGGTGGGGGGGGGGGAGAGAGAGAAGCGAGATTTGCGACCGGGTATATGTACTTATATCGTTCAGTGATTATATTCTTCCTTTTTTCTTTTCTAAAAAAATATACTATTAGTCCTCTAATGCCTTCATTCAAGTTGTATAATTACAAACAAAACTTGCAAATCCTATAGAAGAAATATATAATTTATACTAATGTGGTGCATGCGAATTAGTTTTCTTGGTGTAAAAAGTGTTTTGTTGATTGAGTTGTCTTGGTGTGTAAAGTGTTTTGCGATTTAGTTGTCTTGGTGTGTAAAGTGTTTTGCTGATTGAATTGTCTTGCTGTGTAAAGTGTTTTGCTGACTGAGTTGTCTTGCTGTGTAAAGTGTTTTGCTGACTGAGTTGTCCTGCTGTGTAAAGTGTTTTGCTGACTGAGTTGTCTTGCTGTGTAAAGTGTTTTGCTCATTGAGTTGTCTTGCTGTATAAAGTGTTTTGCTGATTGAGTTGTCTTGCTGTGTGTTGATTTGATCATGATCTTGTTATGTGGATCACTCACAGGAAAGGAAAGTGCTGAGAGCGAAGAAGTTATATTTATGAAAGAAAAACGTAACTATTTTAATAACAACATGTTCATAGGCACATTATTAGACATTCCTCATTTTGTTGGTTCTTTCCAGGCATACCCCAATTTTAGAGATTAGAGAGTAATGTATGCGCGGTTTAGCTGGCACTGACTTGCAGTACAGATTCACACTTGCTAAACAATAAATTTTACCATTAAAGTAACATTTCTTACTGTAAAGACATTGTTGATATCGAATTGAACAACTTTAAGTAACGCTGTAAATTGCAGAGTGCCAAAAACATAGACCCTTCTTTTAAGCAGTGAAGGAAGTCCCCTGGAATGGCAGCTCATATTTATGAAAATATTTTTGTGAGATAGATCGTAATAATAATTTAGAGCGTATATCTGTTGGAATGCATATATATATATATGGTCAGTGAACCGAAGTTGGTTTTTCGTTGACATTTCTTTTTGAAATTTCCATGCCGAAAGATACTAAAATGGTCAAAACACTAAGGATCAGAACAACCTTTGCTTGACGTCAATTATTGACGTACACTATTGGTTAAGCAACTGATCTCGTCTACTGACGCACCCTACTTATCAAATACGTTACAGTGCTGTAAGGAATCCACTGTAAACACTTCACAGATAGATAGATAGATAGATAGATAGATAGATAGATAGATAGATAGATAGATAGATAGATAGATAGATAGATAGATAGATAGATAGATAGATAGATAGATAGATAGATAGATAGATAGATAGATAGATAGATAGATAGATAGATAGATAGATAGATTGTTGGATGGATAATAAATAATCAGATTTAACACGGACCCTCTAAAGTTTAAAGAAATTACTTTAATTTTTATTATTTGCAACCGTCCCTGGGCAATGAATGGGGGAAAGAATTTTTGAAAGGTAGTTAAAGGCCCAATATTATGTGAAGACTAAATGCAAATAAAAATAAAACAGGCCATGACTAGCTGTAAACAGACTGGTCCTTAGACAAACCGTATGCAAAACGTGGACACCCCGCGTACAGCATTATGACTTTTTGAAATCTTCCTTTCACTTATTACAAAAGCAATTCTATCTATAGTAGTTCTTTATTGCAATAACAGTCCATTAAAACTACGCATTAGTGTTACTAATTCAAACTTCTATTTCCTATTTTTGCATGTTTTCAATGCTCCATTCAAATAATGCAAATTAGGATCATAAGTCATAAGGACGGCAAGAAGACAAATCTATTTATAATTAAGTATATTCCTTTAAACAGTCTGGCAAAGTTTTAGCAGTAAATAATTTGAGAAACTGTGTTCGTTTGGTATAATAATTCGAACATAAATATCTGTCTTTCGCGCTCGAGAGCTCCACTTCATTAAAGAGGTCATGAAATAATGAGGCTAATGACGTCATGAGTGTCTTAACACTTCACTAAGGAATCATTTGATAATGAGGCTAATGACGTCACGGAGTGTCTAAACACTTCACTAAAGAGGCCGTACCACTCTTGATCTGGAGTGACACGACTAAATTATCATTTTAACTTTTGCAGATAAAGAACTCTTCTCAGTATTTCAAGCACTCCGCAATAACCTTCAACTTTCATACACATTACAGACTGTTTCCAACCTATTTTTCGTACTCTCTGCTAGATGTGTAAAGGTAATGATTAATATAAACACAGACTTAAGCCTGTCTAAATTAAGCCTTCGTGGTGAAACTGGTCGCACATTTTATCCTCTGTGTCAAAATAAAAATATCTTTTCGTGAGCTCGCGGCGCTGACATCGTCCTCCTTTAATCGGCTCTGTGGAGTACTTTTGTCTCCAGGCAGTCAGGAGGACGAGATCAACGCCATGTCTGACGGTGTGCACGCCATCTGACGGACAGGTGAGAAATGCACGTTCGCTTTTTAATGGAAAGTTGTTTTTCTTAAGTCGTGTCTTTTTCTTGCTAGCGGTGTTTGTGTTGTTTTCTTGTGGTGTTTGATATGTTGCTTTTCATTGTGTTTGTTTATGTGTTTCCTATTTCGCTTTTGTTTGTTTAGCCTGTTTTCTTCTTTGCATTTGTTCCTTTGTTCTTTACATTTATTTTATCTTATTTCTTCCTTGGTCTTTGAGCTGACATTTTCTCCAGTTCTTATATAAAGTCGCTATTGTAATAATGAAATAATTCACTATTTTAATAATAAAATAACTCACTATTGTAATAATTAAATAACTCACTATTGTAATAATTAAATAACCCACTCTTGTAATAATTAGTAATTAGACAAAAACTCAAATGATCAAACATGTTTCACACCAGACATCTCGTGCAGTTATTGGATCTTTTAGCTGTTCAACATATGGCGAAATATCGCGAAATAAAAAAGAAAAGCTATTTTAAAGTAAGATATGGTTCAGTCCTAGCTATTCATACTTGTTTACCATACGCGTTAACCACCACCTCCACCCCACGACGTGTATCCTAAACCCTTTAGAATTTCACTATGTCGCAATCTACGTCTTCGATCAGCTACGGAAAGATCTAAAATTCTATTGGATGCTAATAATCCCCATGATAAAGGCGGTAACCTATGCGCCGTGGCATATTTTCGTCAGCTGCGGCCGTATTAATCACCGTAGGTTTCATGAATATTTCATAGCAGAACGTCTTTAGTCAGTCGAGTATTAAACGTTCTACACGTAATCCGCCCCCCTACTGGGCATTCTTAGCATATCAGACAAACAAAGTCCAATCCATTGGGACTTCGCGATCGAACGCACGTGTCATTTATTATCTCTTCTTTTCGTGCGTCTCTCTTGAAAGCTTGAGTGTCCATGCATCTCGGCGTAATCCTAAGACAGTGTGGAGATTTTACATATGTCTTTGGTAATTACAGGGTGACTGATAGCTAGTTAACCCATGCTTGTCGCAGGTGATAACGCCTAACGATCTGGTGTAAATAACGCTATGCTCTGATTCTTTCATTCTCGCAAAGTGAAAGCCCTCGGGACCATTTTGTGTGCGCACATGAAAAAGTTCCGCGCACACAGGGAAAATATTAGAGGGAACGTTGGTTGTGACAACTCTGCATGAATGAGAAGGAAGCTGCTATTAAACGTTCAACGAACAAAAAAAAAAAAAGAGGTAAGTTTCTATCATTAATCCAATCCTAATCATTTCGTAAGCGGAATACACAACTACAAGACGATCAAATGTACTGTCAAACAAGCGAGGGATCTTAGTACAAAATGACAAGATGTAACATTTGGTGCGTTATTATAAGGACTTTGTTTTTTTAATATATTTTTTTAAACCGCCAGAACACGTGAAGAGTAAGGGGATATCGTAAAAACACCCTCACTTCTCTTTCCATGTTATTTGTAAAGCAGATTAAGCATCGGAATCAGTTGAGTTATGTTAGAAACATAAATTCGGCAGAAATGTATTAACAGTACATGGAGTAATTAAAAATACGTCAAGCACACTGGGGGAGGGGGTAAGACGAAAGTGAATATTTTCGATTTACGGGCCAGTAAAAATATTTTATAAAGAAGACGCCATTCTGAGACAGAACACGTAAAGCACGACAGCTTTCCAGTGGACAATATAATTAAAATTCGTGGGGAAATATGCAAAGACAATGCATAGCATAGTTTTAAGAATGAATCATGGAGAAATAAAAGGCTTTCTGAAATGAATTTAATAACCTGTTAGAATGTGGTGGTGGTTGATTTCGCTTCTTACCTCTCAATAATTTAGGGCTCTTACGTCTTAGGACGTTCTCGGCCCTGGATAGCTCGGAGGCGGTGACTTAGCTCCCCTCGCTATCCATGAATAATGAGGTCAAATAGAATGCGCGCTGCCATAACTGTTATAAAAATAGATTTTTGTGGTCAATTTCAAAGTTTCATTGCTTGCGCTGTAATCTTACAAGGAGTCAGTCGCATTTAATATTTTTTTCAAGTATAAATCATGAATAGAAGCACTGGAGTGCACTATGCAGTGCGTGGATAAATATAAATCAATCTTGTTTTGAACATTTTCGAATCACATGTTGTGATTGTCAGTGTGATGCACCCTACGCGTTTATCAACTGTTATCGGAGCCATACTTCAAGAGACATTAGTTGTTTATCAAATGTCATCGGGGCCAGACTTCAAGAGACAGTAGTTGTTTATCAACTGTCATCGGAGCCATACTTCAAGAGACATTAGTTGTTTATCAAATGTCATCGGAGCCAGACTTCAAGAGACAGTAGTTGTTTATCAACTGTCATCGGAGCCAGACTTCAAGAGACAGAAGTTGTTTGTTTTTCAGCTGAAAAATCCTCTCCAGAGTGTTTATGTGTACTTTTTTCATTTCACTGATTAAATGCCTTATACCAGAGTGATATCTTAGTTTTGAAAGACAGCCCTAGATCAGAGTGATATCTTAGTTATGAAAGAAAGACAGTCCTATATCAGAGTGATATCTTAGTTATGAAAGAAAAAACATCCTTATATCACAGTGATATTTTAGTTATGAAAGAAAGACAGCCCTATATCAGAGTGATATCTTAGTTATGAAAGAAAGACAGGCCTACATCACAGTGATATCTTAGTTATGAAAGGCAGCCCTATACCAGAGTGATATCTTAGTTGTGAAAGAAAGGGTAGTTAAAAAGCGTCGAGTGCTTGTGAGGTGTCCAGGGACACTGTCGTCTGCTTCAAATACCTGTAGAAATACCTGTATTCGAAAAATGTACTCAAAGCCATATGTCTGTCATATACAACCAGATTTCTGAGTTCGAAACACATTTTGTTGAACAATGGCAGATTTCTGATTTAAAAACAAATTATCCGTAACAACACCAGTGATCTGATTTCAAAACAATTTGACCGTAACAATGCCTGTTTCTGAATTTTTTTTTTAAAAATGTGTCCTTAAGTCTAAATTTATGAAGTCAAGACAGTATGTCCTTAACAAGGCCAGATTTTCCCAATTCAAAGCAGGTTTTCCTTATGGAAGTCAGATTTCTTAGTTAAAGCAGTTTGTTCTATTGAAATCCGGTTTCTCAATTCAAAACAGTTTGTTCTTATTAAAGCCAGATTTCTCAATTCAAAACAGTTTGTCTTTAAAACCGCCAGATTTATGAATTCGAAACAGAACTATCCTTAACGCCAGATATATGATTTTATGTGTTTGTCTTTAAAATACCAGATATCTTAAATCAAACAAATTTGAATAATTTTAGATCAAGCACAAATGTTGCTTAGGTATGTAGATTACTTGTCTAAAACTTTGGAAAATCTTTGAACGTACTTTTAAACTGACGAAAGTAACAAATAGACAGACTTTGATAAATTACTGTAAATGACGAAAGCAACTTAATAGACAGACTTTGATAAATTACTGTAAATGACAAAGTAACAAATAGACAGACTTTGATAAATTACTGTAAATGACAAAGTAACAAATAGACAGACTTTGATAAATTACTGTAAATGACAAAGTAACAAATAGACAGACTTTGATAAATTACTGTAAATGACAAAGTAACAAATAGACAGACTTTGATAAATTATTGTAAATGACAAAGTAACAAATAGACAGACTTCGATAAATCACGGTATATGATGAATAACAAATAGACAGACTTCGATAAATCACGGTATATGATGAATAACAAATAGACAGACTTCGATAAATCACGGTATATGATGAAAGTAACAAATAGACAAACTTCGATAAATCATTGTAAATCACGAAAGTAACAAATAGACAGACTTCGATAAATCACTGTAAATCACGAAAGTAACAAATAGACAGACTTCGATAAATCACGGTATATGATGAAAGTAACAAATAGACAGACTTCGGTAAATCACGAAAGTAACAAATAGACAGACTTCGATAAATCACTGTAAATCACGAAAGTAACAAATAGACAGACTTCGATAAATCACTGTAAATCACAAAAGTAACAAATAGACAGACTCCGATAAATCACTGTAAATCACGAAAGTAACAAATAGACAGACTCCGATAAATCACTGTAAATCACGAAAGTAACAAATAGACAGACTTCGATAAATCAGTGTAAATCACGATACTCTAAGCTGGTCATTGAGGGCAGACAGTAAAGTAGTATCGTGAAAGTTATAATAGAAAAACATCGATTCCTCAATCCATTGCTGAATACAATTTCTCAATAGTTGATGGCTAGCGAAGATCACATCGCGAACTTAAGGTTAACGACTTTGGGAACGGTAATCGCTCAAAGTGCCACTTTTTTTAAAATGTGTATTCTAAATGGAAATAGTGATCGGCGCAGTTTGCGCGAGACTTCAAATGACTTCAATAGAGAATTAATGCTGAAGGATTTAAAGTTTTAAAATATATACATTCAATAAATAGCATTATGACGAGTTCGCGTATGTGATGAGTTAGAAAGAAAGCGTCATAAACTGTTATGATATAAACATTAAATCACTGTGTTGGTTGCAACGCGGAACAATGGATATTTTTTCTCAACAAAGCAACCCAGAACCATGATATGTCAAAACTACGACCATATGAACCACCCCTGGGGCCAATGCCAGAAACCAAACAATTTTTAATAATACATGTTCCATGGGACATCAATCAAGCCATGAGAATTAGTGTACGACATGGATTTTGCTGATCATTAACTTCAGAAACTAGCTTTGGGGAGACACATTTAAAAGTTCTGGTTTAAAATTTTGGTTGTTCTTCCAATAACATTTTTCAACAAGCGTAATAAGAGAATAATGCAGCCATTGAGATCTACAATAGCAGATCTTGTCAAGCACCACGATGCATTTTCCCCATCGTTAGACATGGACCTGATATATCGTCGCCGTTACATCTTCCTTTGTCACTTACAATAGATTAAAAAAAAGCCCCAGATTAACTCGCTGTTTGTTACTTATATGCGAGGATTCGATTTAAGTTCCATTTTGTCAGATAATGGCGGTGGCTGAAGCGACCGGACGAATTACGTTTCGTAACTTAAATGGCGACGGAAATAGAAAGAAACCTATGGAGAGCTAGACTTCCTGATCGGCTGCAGACGATCCTCTTGTGTTCAAGTCGGATAAAATCTTCAACAAGCGCTGACCAGTCAGGTTAAACTACATTTATGTAATATTACCGGGGAGGGGGGGGGGGGGGGCGGTGGTGACTTTTTTTTTCTATGTGCTTAGTTGCTTGCTGTTTAGTTCGGTTATGTTACTTTTATGATTTTCGACAAACATGAAGTCTGTTGCGTATGCTTATAAATATGCACGAATGCCCAGAGAAAATACCGACTCATAATTATGTATCTGCAAGGATATATATAAAGATAGGAGAGCTGTTAAATTTATTTTCAAGCTATGGGGTGAGAGAAATTTTAAAAATAGTAATGCCTCATTGGATGGATGGATAGATAGATAGATAGATAGATGGATGGATGGATGGATGGATAGATAGGTAGATAGATAGATAGATAGATAGATAGATAGATAGATAGATAGATAGATAGATAGATAGATAGATAGATAGATAGATAGATAGATAGATAGATAGATAGATAGATAGATAGATAGATAGATAGATAGATAGATAGATAGTGTGGAGTAAGTTTGCCTATACCTATTCCTAGACTTAATTGTTATATAAATTTTTTAATTGTCGAAGTGACCCGACCTTGATGATATTTTTGTAAGTGTCAGAGTTGGAGTAAACAACTCGAGAATATGTTAGAAATTGCTGATGCAATCCAAACCAGTTACAGCTGGATGAGTAGGTTTTATTATCTAATGGTTAATATTTACGGGAACGAGATCAGCCAATGGGCTGAGATCAAAAGTTTACCTGCATAAGAGAATTTTATTTTTCTAATCACTTGAATTTGGATGGAAAGAACTCCGGTCATGAAAGGTGGCCATTAGCTTAATGGTGAGTTAACTGACTGATTGAGAGAGAATGGACTTCGAAATATTTCATGCATTTTACTATTGATATGTTATGCTTGTATTTTATGTAGAGATGTGTTATGTGAGTAGACTATTGTTTAAACAAACTTTTGAACTAAGATGATCGTATATGCTATATACAGTATGCTAAACACTTGACATTGCTTCTAGTGAATGCTCTCATAAAATTTGTTTTGCTGTATTTTTAATGCTGTCTGCATGTATTGGTTAATAAATACGGTTGCATGAAACTAACTTGAATGTAAGAGAAAATGGAGTTAAAGATAAATAAACTGGAAACTTAGCATTTGTTCACTGATTATACTTTACAGGGAATAAGCGACCTTTCCATGTTTTATTTGAATTTCTTGGTTTACTGATTATAAACCACTATGACTGTGGTAGACGCAAGAGTATCTACCGCAGTGTGTAAGTGAAAGGAATGCACTGCACTCTGTTGATGTAAGGTGGCAATGTTGCTGAGTACATTATGGAATTTCTGGTACCAGGAAGTTACTGGAAATTGCTACAATTGTTGTTCCACCGGAGGTAGCTAATATGGCGAAGGGCCACAAAGGTTAGCCTCGAGAAAATAGCACCAAATCAGTGTTCTACAATGTGAGAGGGAACCACATGGAATTGACAGTAAGTAGTAACGTGAACAATAAACTTGTGACTTTGTTATGTAAGGACTATTGCAGCTTCGCCGAGACAAGGTTACATAGAAACTATTATCACTTATCTCTAATAACTCCATTTCTATTCTCTGATAAGAACTATCCTGTGATTTGTATTGACACTAATTTGTTTAATTATGTTTAGGATATAAGACTGTGTAGGTATTAAAATTATTCAAACATGATTTTGTGGAAATAGTGATGCCAAGTAATCTTTTTCATTTTGTATTTGTTACATGTATATTTGATTGTTGATTTAATAAATTTATTATTACATTTATTGACCTTCTTACACATATTGATAACCTTGTGTTGGAGAGGAAAGTGGGTTGAGAGGGCGGCTCGCTAAATATAGATCAAAGACGGAGATGGCTTAGTAAAACGTTCACCTACGGAAATGTGTGACGTAAATATTTGTCTTTAATGTTGTGGAAGAGAGAAAATGTTTACAGTGCCCGCATATCCGCCAAGTGAGATAGACAAGTGGTGTCTTCCGGAGAATTATTAATAACATAAATTAAGATTTCCATCACTTAAAATTAGTTATGGATGAATAATTAATAATAATCATCATAAGCAATAAATAGGTGGCGTTGGCGTCATAGTCTATATATACAATGCACAACAACGCCTAAATTTGTTACCAATAACATATATATCACAAAAACACACTCACAAACACGTAATATCTCACATTTATAATCTAGCACAAAACACTGCACACCGTATAATCTCAAACATATTACCACACACAGTTAATCAAGACTCACTAACACATACCATATACAAAACACAAGATCACAAACATAATGTCACACACATGTGATGACACACAGGCACGCAAGTGCAAACAATAAACAAAAGTACACGGAGTCGTGTTTAGGCAACACCATCCGTCTGTGAACAGACCCTGCATTAATGGAGTATTGATATGTCAATTTATTAGCGAATCCTTCTCGCCATGCGCAGGCCGTACTCTTCACTAAACGATTCGGTTCATTCCACAACAATAAATGTATCCCGGAAAGGTGAACCGAAAACAACATTTGTCTTATTTGATCTCTACATCATTAATATGCTCCAGAGCCTCTAGCTTGTAGACTATTAATCTTTTATTAAATGGATTCAAATCAGCAAACAACGTAATATGTAAATATGGATATTTCTGCGCGTACACGTGAGTGCATGCATGTGGGTGAAAATGTATGTGCACGTGTGTGAACGTGAGTAGTGTGTGTGTGTGTGTGTGTGTGTGTGTGTGTGTGTGTGTGTGTGTGTGTGTGTGTGTGTGTGTGTGTGTGTGTGTGTGTGTGAGAGAGAGAGAGAGAGAGAGACTATATAATGGTATGTTTTCTTTTATTCCTGTCAATCCTTCCATTCTTTGACTCGCACTTTTATCTGAAATTTTCCGATATTTTCTTTCTTTCTTTCTCTCTTTCTTTCTTTCTTTCTTTCTTTCTTTCTTTCTTTCTTTCTTTCTTTCTTTCTTTCTTTCAACCTTTCTTTCTTTCTGTTTTTCTGTCTCTGTATCAGCTATTTGTCTATTTGACTCTATCTGTCCGCTCTATTTCCTTACATTTGTAGTTCTTTCGTTCACTCTCTCACATACACATTGTTTCTAATCGAATTGTTGTGCGCATGATTCTTTGATCGACCTTACTCTTTCCTATCTTTTCCTGTTTCTTCTTTGAGGTTTCTTTCTTTTATCAGTGTATTATTCTGGTGTGTTTTTTCTGGTCTTTCTTCGGGCGCTGTCTTCCGGCATCGAAGTATGTAACTAAAACTAGTTGATTGCATCGCGCAATCAGCATGAGAGATAATTATTCTATTCTTTTGTATTTTTTCTTTGATACGTTCAAATAATAATAGTCACTTTATTCTCAAACCCGGAAGTGAGTTTAGCAGCTTCCTGTCATCGACACATTCGCACAAAGGGAAATTCGAGAACATCCAAAAAGTCAGAGGCAATGAACGCCTACTTATGCGCGAATTCAAGTAACGGCATATTCAAATAAAAAATACACAGATCAACATCAGCACACAAATATTTTTTAAACATTTTTGATTCATAAAAAGTTGAGATCGCCTTATAAGAGATTAAAATAAATGAAATAATACAAAATAAAAATCGGTCGCCTTTTAGTTTCAGCGATAAAGCATTTCCTATAGAAACTAAATTTAAACTTTCGTCGATGGAATTGATGACGGTAATTATGACGTAGCTAATAATGAATTAGTCGAGTTATTATAATTATTATTATTATTTGTCATCATCACTTTATCTTCTTCAGTGTCATCACTGTCATGACGGATGCCATACTAGCGTACTTGTTAGCGGTCATTAACAACTTCCAAGTGAACCAGAGTGCTTTGAGAAGGCTTGATAAACTGAACACCATTCTTCAGTATTATTTTTTTTTAATAACGAACTTTCTGATTGCCTCGCAAACATCGACCTTGACCTTCATGTTCAGTGCTGAAAGAGGGTTTGGAGTGATTAATTCAGTTTTCCTTGCAATGTTCTCTTGTGGGTGACTTAGTTCTCTTGCAAGTTGCTCTGGACACATCTGTGTGCATAATTGCACAGACTTATAAACTGTTGCCAACGACGGTCGGTGATTGGAATTTGCAGTAGCCTTAAATAGTTTCATGCAAATGCATGGCGCGTTGTTATGAACGTAAAGTTGCAAGGAAACTTAACTTACTTGAGCCATCCGCGGGGAGAGAGTGGCAGGGAAGGGGTGAGTATGACCAGAAAGTGGATGTCGATTTTAATTCGCTGACCAGCGAGAATACATTTTTTTCTTCCTTGACACTAATCTTGCCTATTAAAAAGTCTGATTTCTATCAGCTAAGCCCCTGTCTGCGCATGTTCCCACCTTTAGGTGCAATTCTTTGGAATATATAAATAAAACGTAGTTTTTGCTTTGATTCTTTTCATGTATGACATTTCTGTATGGGATTGTTTCTATCTCTTTCTTCAGGTATCCAAATTGCGATTTTATAAAACACTTATTATAAGCCCATGTATAAAATTAAAACTTATAAAAATTGAAAGTGAAAAGATGTTGACAAAGTTTAGAAATTATATAAATGACACAGCAATACTCCATTTTCTTTCCTCTTCACACCCACCCCTGTGTATGCAACTTTTACAAAACCTACAGAACTTTTTATTTTCATGAATAGTTATTCAATTTATATTATGGTGAAGAGTTCACCAGAAATGTTTTGAAATTTACTCCTGGTAGAGCAGATGTAAACATGACCATTAACATCTCAACAAAACATGGGGGCTATGTGGCACAGTAAATTTGCTTGACCCTATTTTTAAACTTAATTATTATATATATTTTTTTTAATTGTCAACATAACATGACCTTTGCGTATAGCTCATTACAATATTTTTGTAAGTATCACATAAAGAATATACTAGAACTTGCTGATATAATCCAAATCAATCCAGAGTGGATGTGTAATTTTTGCTATCCAATAGTGTAATGTTTACAAATAATGAATTAGCCAATGGGTAGAAACCGATACGTACATGTTGAAAAAAGTTCTATATTATGTCACTTTGATTTTGATACAACTCAAGTCCAGTCATGTAAACAGTGATCATTAATGAAAGAAGCAAGCCTGTTTTTTTTTACCTTTCTTCTTTGTATGCTTGTGGCAGGTTCGTGAATTTTCCATCCTAGAGTGTGGCAGTGGTGTTGATTCACTGCACACCACTTGTGTAAATCGGCAAGTGTGCCTGACTCCTCTATGGAACTTTCTGGCAGATGGTGTGCTAGAAGTTCGTTACTGTGATTGCCTACTCGAGAAGCTAATACAGTGAACGTATGCCTAGATTAGTGTTGATGGACCTACAGTGTTGGAACATTCTACGACATGCTTACATCATGAAAGATTGACTATTCTGTTGTGAACAATAAACTTGTGACATTGTTACGAAAGTTAGCAAAGATTGTTGCGTTTTACATCAATGAACAGATGCTGTACAAACTATTATCATATCACTTTAATACTCCATTTCTTCAATAAGAATAGCTCTATGATTTATGTTGATACTAATCAGTCTGCTGAATTGTGTGTTAGAATATAAGACTAAAAATAGTATCAAATTATCTGAACGTTGTTTCATAGAATATTAGTGTCATATAATCTTTTCATTGTATGAGTCATATGTATATTTTATTGTCGGTTTAATAAATCTATTTTTTTAATTTATTAACCTTCTTGCACATATTATTACAATATATGTTGGAGTGAGCGTGGGTGCATAGGGGCTCATTGAATATAATTAAATATGGATATGTTTAGTAAGACGTTTCCACCTGCGAAAATATTGTGTGACAGTCTGTCTTCTTATTGTGAAAGTGAGAAGACTTTTTACACACCCGCAAAATCCTCCAGGAGAGACGAGTGTTGTCTCCTGGGAGAATTATTAATAAACATAAATTAAGATTTTTCCATCACTTCTAATTAATTATAGATGATTAATAATAACAATAATAATAATCAGTAACAGAAGGGTGCATTGTCACAGTATTATTCCAGTTCTTTTAACGCCAGTCTTTGTTGAGGCTTATTTACAGGGACGTTGTAATAGTAATCGCAAAGCGTTAAAAAAAAAAAAACTCTTAATATGAGACGAAATAGTACGTAACCAAATATCCAGTATCTGGCGGAAAAATCTAGTGGCGAGACAAATTGTGCGATAAAACTACTTAAAGCAATCACGCCAACACTATTTCGTGCAGCTATGTAACAAATCATTAAACTAAATCTTATTGGCACTCTTTGTTAGGCATTGTAACATGAGTACATATCAAGAAAGGGAGGAACATGAATAAGAGCAGTGAAAGTTTCCTTCGAGGAAAACTTAACAAATATTCAAAATAAATTATTCAAACACTAACATTCAAAGCTAGCAAAGAAATACAAATGCTGAAAGATTAAAAGATGCAGTTGAGGATGATTTTTTAAATAATTATAATAAAACACACAGCGATTTGTAATCAAACCGTTTGTTTAGTGTCCAATTACGAATAGCACATCATTCTGACAGTAATATGAAACCTGTCAAGAATGCGTCCTGTTGCTGGTGATGGTGGTGGTGATGATGGTGGTGATGGTGGTGAATTGGTGAAGGTGGTGATGATGTTTTATCTCACAGGCATCAACTTCTTTCAGAAAACATCGACTACAATAACTGCGTTTTTGCTCCATGTACATCGATCTTTTCAAGTTGGCATTGAATATGACCTATTCTTAGAGCAAGTTTCCTTTCTAAAGCAAGATCTTTTTCCAGAATAGTTTTATTTCTGACAAGATACAAATACATTTTCTTTGATTTTTTTTAAGTTTGCTTGGGAAATACAAACACTCTAATAAATACTTTTAAATTAAAGACAATATTTGAAATCTGCACTTTTAAGGGAAAACACTGACGTTCCGAAACAAGCATCTTTGATGTTTCAATCGACTTTTCGGAATACAATGTCAGTACTAGGCATTCTTTAATGTTTTCAAGAAACGGTCACTAGATAGCTGAACTGTTATCTACACAAGTGCAATACTGCAATTCTAATCGCAGTTATTTTCATGGTTAAGAAAAGAGATGAATATCTGCATGAATGTGTGAGCGTGCATGCGTGCGTGCGTTTGTATGCGTGTATGTGTAAGAGAGAAGATGAGTCATTCAAACCAGAATATGTGGGTTAGTCGGGATTAGCATGTTCAGCCTTCTGCCTTTAGAAATGTTGGAACCATTGGGAGAATAGGGCGGATGGGCGAGGAAGAGAGATATTTTAAATCAAGTGCTGATTGTAGTGGACACAAAGATTTATGAGAGCTGATTGTAATGGACACAAAGATTGTATGAAAGCTAATGGTAGTGGACGCAAAGATTGTATGAGAGCTGATTGTAGTGGACGCAAAGATTGTATGATTGCTGATTGTAGTGGACACAAAGATTTTGGATTGTTTGAGAGCTGAATGTAGCGGACACAAAAGTATTATTTCGACAGTATTAGTGCTGGCTGTTGTGGACAGAAAAGATTTTAGATAGAATTAGTGCTGGCTGTTGTGGACAGAAAAGATTTTAGATAGTATTAATGCTGGCTGTTGTGGACAGAAAAGATTTCAGACAGTATTAGTGCTGGCTGTTGTGGACAGAAAAGATTTTAGACAGTATTAGTGCTGGCTGTTGTGGACAGAAAAGATTTTAGATAGTACGAGAATTGTTGTAGTGGACACAAGAAATTTCATACAGTTTGATTGACACAGTGAGATTCAAAACAAAGTGATAAATAAACACGATAATTGAACGAAGGAAGGGATAACACTATTATTCGATTTAAAAATATTAAAATTATAGCAAAGAAGAAGAAGAATCATTTAAGGATAAATACAACTCAGCAACACTCTGCTTAGTGTTTATACGGTAATACCAATGTATTATGTATGCTTTATTTTTTAAATTAAAGATAACTTTGTTTTTAAAGTTGAACAAAGATGCGGCAGAAATGAAACAATGAAGTACTGTTTGGGAGTGTCAATGTGTGCAATATTTTTTACAAAATAATTAGCAAATTATTTTGTCTTACCTGTACTAAATGTCAAAACTAGAAGCACAAACAGTGGACTGGTTTCCAGGTGTGAAAACGATGGCATTTTAGTGTGACGTACACGTGACGGCTCCGTGAACGTTACAGAATCTTTGTCTTGACAGGGGACTACTGCAGATGGTTTGTGGGTTTCTCGAATGTGGCGCTACGATTGGTTTGTGGTCTTCCTGAAGATGGCGACGGTTGGTTTGCGGTCTTCCTGAAGATGGCACTACGGCTAGTTATAGACTTCTTGAAATTAGATCTAGATTATTGATGGTTTAGGTTTTATTAATACACTTCTTGGAAAGTAGTACGATTAGTTTATTTAGTTTAATACCTCTGTAAAGGTGGTGCTGCAGTTAGTTTATGGATGGACTTCTCGATGATGATTGCTGACTTGTGGTTTTCCGGTTGAGAAGTTTTCTTTTATCGGTCAAGCATCATCTTTCGTAACAAGCAGGGTCCAGTAAGAACACTTGTGCGTGCGCTCGTACACACTCGCATACACGAATAAACACAAGAGATTTATCCTTGCGGTAGATTAACGATATGGGGCGTCACAAATGTTTTATGTACCTGAGTCGCAAATAGTTCTGTCAGTTTAATTTTTCTTTCATTTGTCATGCAACAGCTGAACAGCGGTTAAGGTTTAATACTTCTTAACCGAAAAAGTGCTGAGTGAAGTGAAATAAAAACTGATTTGTTTAAATAGTACCTTTCCGTTAACGCTAAATCTCTTGTCTAATGCGTTTACTTTAAGCGTATCTTTAAGGCTGTCCGACGGCTTAAATTGTGCCTGCACCTCGCACTTATTATCAAAATTAAAATAATTCAAACCTCATCTGTTTGCATAATAAAGACCAAAGTTTTGCAGTGTTCCCTGCTCTTTTTTCCAAATTCACAAACTCGTTCTTGCAAACTAATGGACAGCCACCTCCGTTTCAGTGTAGGAAAAATAAAATCGTGTGGCGTATGAAAGGAGCAGATTGTATTTAAGCGTGTCTGCGATGAAGTGAAAGAGATTTATTATTTCTTTTAAGGAAGTGGCCGATAAAAGGTGGGAATGGCAGCGAAAGTAGGCGGTAAGAGACGCCTAAGGTGGGAGTGGACTGACGCACCAGCGTGAAGGGAATCTATCTGCCATTGCAGGCTCTGGGACACGAGCCAGGCTTGGACGGCAGGCACACGCTCTGCGTTGGACACGATTTCCGTGCTGCGTCAACTGGCACGAGAACACTTTCATGCAGCACTAAAATTTACGCACGCACCGAGTGACTTTTGAGGCCCGCTCCAGCGCCTAACTTATCTGAGTTATTCCCAGAATCAGAACTAATGTCGGCTGGGGACAGATGGGGGGGGGGGTGTAGGGAGGGCGAAAACTGCAGTTCATCGACTGCATACGTAATTTCTCTTTTGTCGTTAGCCGTTATTTTGAAAAGGTTGTCAACCGATATATTGTAGTGTTGAAGTCATTACCTGTTATTTTGTAGAGTTTGTCAACCTATATATTGTAGTGTTGAAGTCATTACCTGTTATTTTGAGGAATTTGTCAACCAATATATTGTAGTGTTGAAGTCATTACATGTTATTTTGAGGAATTTGTCAACCAATATATTGTAGTGTTGAAGTCATTACATGTTATTTTGAGGAGTTTGTCAACCGATATATTGTAGTGTTGAAGTCATTACATGTTATTTTGAGGAGTTTGTCAACCGATATATTGTAGTGTTTAAGTTGTTAGTGTTGAAGTCGTTAGCTGTTATTTTATAAATTTGTCAATCGAATGGTTGTTACTTTAGAGATATAAAATAGTTGTTACTTTAAAGATATCAAATGGTTGTTACTTTAAAGAAATCAAATGGTTGTTACTTTAAAGATATCAAATGGTTGTTACTTTAAAGATATCAA
Source organism: Sinotaia quadrata (assembly GCA_028829895.1). Classification (NCBI taxonomy): domain Eukaryota; kingdom Metazoa; phylum Mollusca; class Gastropoda; order Architaenioglossa; family Viviparidae; genus Sinotaia; species Sinotaia quadrata. Next base: position 56,231,290 of record CM054180.1, on the reverse strand, counting down.
ATGGATGTATATTTAAGGAAGTCGCATGGCTGTTACTAACATTAAAAAGCTGTTGCAGCAGTTTTCTTGTAAATGTTTGAAATCATTATTAGCTATCATCTTATGGGTGATAGCTACTATTGACATGTGATTATTTAAACTCTGGTTAGATGTTGCTTTGTAATTATGTTGAAATGCTGGTCACATGTTGGTTTGAATGTGTTGAAACTCTGGTTAGAAGTTGTTTTGTAATTATGTTGAAATGCTGGTCACATGTTGCATTGTACGTTTATTTACGTTTACATGCTTTCTTTGCCATTACTTTGTGTTTATTGAAATCGTTGTACTGATGTTAGGCGTTGGTGAGGCACATGTTATTGAAATGTTATACATGTTGAAGTCGTTATCATTTACATTTTATGTTTTCATTCGATATTATATTTTAGGTGTTGAAATGGTTGTCACTGGAATGTATTTAGCACTAAATTGAATGAATAAAGTCTAAGTAAGATCTGAAACATTTTGTGACGTAACGCGTTCTTTGGTAAGTACATAAGTATATAGATTGCAAATTATAAGCCCTCAGTAAAGTCTTCAAATTGATACATAATAAAATTGACATATTATTTATTTTCTAGACGTTATTTGTCAAAACAAAAACACCATTTCTTGCTCTCACAAGATCCTAATAATTTTTGCTTCATTTTACGGATTGTTAGCATTCACACATCTTCTCGTTTTTTTCATGAATAAAAGTGTATTCCTACGTGTGATCAAATTAGATGTTCATTAATTTCAATAGCACTTAATACTTGTGGTCATTTTTGCAATTAATATGTTGCTATTAGGCGATTTATATTATATAATTTGTATAATGACTAGAGCGTTTCAATGGGATGACGTCTTTAGTTAGGTTTTTATCACTTAACGGTGATGATAATGTCGAGTACGTTTTCTAACAATTTCTTCAAAGCAAATGTCATCATGCTAACAGTGAAATACGCGCTCGTTTTCTCATTATTCAGTCTGATAGCGTACAATAAATATCCTGTCGATCTGAAGCTCCATGTTTCTTCCTTAATATTACCAATCAACTTTAATTCAAGCCTAGTTCAGCTCAATCTATGATGTGAAAACCTTTGTGTCAAACTTAGTTAAGTTCACTCTATGGTGTGAAGGCGTTTGGTCAAGCTTGGTTAAGTTCTATCTATGATGAGAAGGCCTTTGTGTCGAGCTTGATTAAGCTCAGTCTGTGGTGTGAAGGCCTTTGTGTCAAACTTGATTAAGCTCAGTCTATAGTGTGAAGGCCTTTGTGTAGAGCTTGATTAAGCTCAGTCTGTGGTGTGAAGGCCTTTGTGTCAAGCTTGATTAAGCTCAGTCTATGGTGTGAAGGCCTTTGTTTCAAGCTTAATTAAGCTCAGTCTATGGTGTGAAGGCCTTTATTTCAAGCTTAATTAAGTTCAGTCTATGGTGTGAAGGCCTTTGTTTCAAGCTTAATTAAGCTTATCTCTATATCATGAATAGATAAGTTCAAATATTTGAGTCTTTGTCTCAAAACTAGATAAGCTCAGTCTTTAATGTTTAATCATTTACCTCAGTCTAAATAAACTCAGTCTTTGATGTTGGAGCATTTGTCTCAAGTCCTAGTTAAACTCATTCTATAATGTTTAATCATTTACCTCAGTCTACATAAACTCAGTCTTTGGTGTTCAGGCTTCTGTTCCAAATGTAGATAAACTCAGTCTTTGATATTCAGGCATCTGTTATAAGTCTAAATAAACACAGTCTGCAATGTTTAATTATATATCTCAGACTATGAACTCAGTCTTTGGTGTTCAGGCATTTCTTCCAAGTCTTTGATGCTCAAATATTTGTCTCTGAATTTCAAGCTTTTAGATAAATTTAATCTTTGGTGCTCAAGCAACTTAAGTCTAGATAAATTGTTCAGGATTTCAGGAATTTATCCCACGTCTTAATAAACTGTCTTTGAATTCCAGGCATTTGTCTAAGTCTTGATAAACTCGGTCTTTGGTGCTCACATCTTGTCTCAAGTGAACACAAGTGCGTATTTAATGTTCAGATTTTGGTCTTAAATGTAAATGTAAATGTAAATATGTTCAGATATAAGGTTAAGGTTACTGGGTTGGTAAAACTCCGTCTTCAAACGAATGCCTACCAATCTTTGGAATCGTTTCCCAGTTCCAGTGTTTCGACCGCCTACCAGCAAAATATATTGGCGCCATTGATTCAGTCTAATTTTAATTTTCTCATGCTCTTCTTGCACTCTCTGGAACTGAAGATTACCAAACAAAGAGCGCCAGAAGCTTCAGTGATAAGCTGAAAGAGCAAGAATGTGCTAAATTTGAACTACAAAGTGACGACAAATTAACTGTGAATTTTTTTATTCTGGTACTAGATACTAAAGGGGAATGTTCGTGACGTTTTTTAAACAGATTTCTTTACGTGATGTATGACTGACAAATCAATTTTTTATTGCTCAAAACACTCACTATAAGACGAGGCGCTTAACAGTTTATATGCAATAATTAACACCCGCGTCTAAAAGCAGCATTCAAAGGCACAATAACATGCTTAAGCAATTACTTTCTTATTAGATTGAATCAAACTTCTGATTAGGTGAGGTGTAGGTGAGGTGAGTGTAGCCTTTGCTAACTTGTCCCGTTCGTTTGAGTTCTTTGGTCTCGAGGGGTGATGTTCCAAATATTAAGTTTAAAGGTAAAATCCTATACTCAGAGTTCGGGAGAACTAAAGCGTAGTGTCCTAAACAGTAAAGAGATAAACGTGATGTTCTAACCAGTACAGATTCAAGATAGATAAAATCCTGATGTATTAAACAGCACAGTTTCGGAAAGCTAAAGCATGTCCTAAACAGTAGGGTTTGCGATACTTAAAGCAAGGTTTTCCAAACAAACCGGTAGCATAACCATAATGTTCCAAAAACACAGGGTTTGCGTTAGTAAAAACAAATGTTCAAATAGCACGGTTTTAGGCTGCTAATGCGCAGTTTTCAATTAGCAGACTTTTAAGACAGTGAAAGGATAGTTATGCAGCACAACAGGGTTAGTGGCACAGAACGGATAGTTATCCAACACACAAGGTTTGCGACAATGAAAAAAAATCTAGTAATTGGTTATGATTATTATTATTGTCAGTCATCCATAACTAATTACAAGTGATGAGAATCTTAATTTAGGTTATTATTAATTCTCCCAAAGATACCACTCGTCTCTCTCACTTGCCGGATATGAGGGCGTGGTAAACGTTTTCTCTCTTCTACAGCATTAAAGACAAACCTTCACTATCACACAATATTTCCATAGGTGGAAAACTTCTTACCAAAGGAGAAGATAAATCCATCTTTAATATATATTTAGCGAGCCCCTATCAACCTACTGTCTCTCCAACATTTGGCTATTAATATGTGTAAGCATATCAATAAATGTAACAATAAATTTATTAAATCAACAATTAAATATACAACATATTAATATAACCAAAAGAGTGTTGCCATATACATCACCTCAAAACAATGTTAACTTAATTCCGGACAATTGTTTAGTTTCTCCTAGCATACACATAAGCAATCACATTAACATACTTATGTAATCAAGTTCTTGGATAGCATTCATCACAGAATGAGAGCGGAGTTTGTGAGATTATAATTAAAGTCAACGTACATCATCTTTTCAAAGTTGGAAGCTGTCGCCAGCACACTCGCAATCACAGGGCTTGTAACAAGTCACTGTTTTTTCTTATTCAGGTGATGGTTCCACATACTGCTTCTAGACACGTTACACAACAGTTCCAGAATCTTTGATGCACTCACAAAGCACACCACGAAGAATCATTTAAAATTTCACATGTGCTCTCAGGCATATCAGGAGAAATGTTCAAAATAATTTTCATGAATTCTAGAGACCAAACTCAGACCACCAATCTCCGCACTATTGGCTCAGTATTGTGTAATTGGCTCAGTATTGTGTAATCTGATAGAGTATGGTAGGCACTGTTGCTTGAAGTGAAAGGGGGAAATGCTTGCTCTTCTCTGCAAAAGTAAAATTAATCCAGCACTAAATTTCTGGCAAATTAATCTCTAAAACTTCTTTCTCTCTTACATACATTCTCAACTAACAAATCCTGCAACATTATTCATTAGTCCGATACGCACACAACATAAAAAATATAGCATCCATCAAAATTCATAAGTATAATCTACAACGTAATCAAATCAGTGAACATAGAAATAATGCTTCAATTACATAAAGCATTCTTTAACTCAAATCATATACCAATAGCAAACATGTACGAAATATATCTAAGTCCATTCTTTCTTTATCAGTCAGTTAACTAACCATATGCTAACAATCGCCTTTATGACCGGACTTATGTTCAGATTCAAAGAGATAGAGTACTTCTTCAACAAAGAAACTTTGGTCCATCCCCAGTCGTTGAGGTTGTTATGAGCAAGCATGATACTATTAGTCTAAAAAATCTACTTACCCAGTTGGAACTCGTCTGGATTGCATCAGCAAAACATCTAACATATTCTCCACCTAAGGTGTTTACTTCCTACTCTGACACTTAAAAATATCAGCTTAAACAGTGCCCAAGGTCGGGTCACATTGCCATTGGCAACAAGTATATAATTATTAAGTTTAGAAATAGGGAAAAGCAAATTTACTCCACCTCAATTTCCAATAGCGAAAACATAATGTTGCAGAGAGCAGAGCTTATAGAAAAAGAAAGTTGTTTAAACCAGCAAAGTTCTACAAAGCTAAAGAATAATTTCCAATCAGCAAAGTTTTATAAAAACTGAATGTGTAGCAAAGTAAATTTGCCTATCATTAAGGTAAAAGTATGCTAGAAATGTTTATAGAGCATGTGAAGTTCTGGACGATTCTCCATGGTGTGTTTTGTGAGTGCAATCGAATATTCTGGAACAGTTGTGTGATGTGCCTAAAAGTGTTACTTTGGACTGTCGCATAATAAAAAATGAAAGTGACTTGTTGCAAACTGCATGATTGTGAACATGTGACTGCAACAACCGCCATTATTGAGAAGGTTATGTACATTGACTATAATTATTTCTGAAACTCTATTCTCATTTCTAGGATGAATTATATCTACGAACTTTATTATACACACACACACACACACACACACACACACACACACACACACACACACACACACACACACACACACACACATACACACACACACACATACACACACGCACACACACATACACACACACACATACACACACATACACACACACACATACACACACATACACACACACACACACACATATATATATATATATATATATATATATTAATTTGACTGCTGATGTCTGTGCTAAGAAAAAACTGAATGATTGATTGGGGTAATTGAACATTGTTCTGAAGTGATGTAAATGTCAAAGCTCTTTTGACTATATCCATATCCATAGTTGATTGTTGACTTGTTCAATTTATAGACCTTGCACATATATTAAAACTTATGTTGAAGCAATAGTGGGTGGAGGTGGGCTCGTTAAATATAAATAAAAGACAGAATTTTATTACTCCTTTGGTAAGAAGTTTCCACATACAGAAAAGATTATGTGACAGTAAAGCGTATATCTTGTTATTGTCTAAAGAGTAGAGTTTTACGACACCCTTATAATCCACCAAGTGAGAGACAGATTGGTCTTGTGGGAGAATTATTAATAACTATAAATTAAGATTTATCGATCATTTGTTATTAATTATGTGTTGTTAATTAATAAATAATAACCATAACGAGTAAAGGGTGCCCCAGAGAGGTGTCACTAAATATCTCCAATGTTTGAGTTTCGTAAAGGACATACAGTCTTCAGAAAATGTTTCCAATGTTTGAGTTTCGTAAAGGACATAAAGTCTTCAGAAAATGTTTCCAATGTTTGAGTTTCGTAAAGGACATACAGTCTTCAGAAAATGTTTCCAATGTTTGAGTTTCGTAAAGGACATACAGTCTTCAGAAAATTAAGACTCGAGAGATCGAAAGCGTGATGTTCCTAACAGCAGAGTGTGAAAGGCGAAGGCTCTCAAACCAAAACGATATCGAGGGCATGAATCAGAACGGTATGAAAGACGAAATGCTATATTATTCAAAGCGAAGGTGTAGTGTTTTAAGGAGTAGGTTATCAAAACCAAACGAAAGTTCTTTTAAAAAGAATACTGTCAAAAGCAGAGGGTTAGTGTTTCAGAAATCATTTTATCAAAGAGTGCCTAGTGTCAGAAACCGTCTAATTGCCAGATTATTTCCCCTTTATGTGTTCAAATCGTAACAATATATATCTTTGTGCTGGAGGTATCAAGTCATGCATCAGTGTAAGTTTATATATGCAAGCTAAATGACAGAAGTTGAAGAGTATAAGTAAACAGAAATCTTTTTTCTAAAGTCATGAATATGATATGCCTTGTTCCCAATGAACATACTGATTGAATGATCGACTAATGTCGACTTTCAACGCTCCCTGATTTCACGAAATACGTGACACAAATAAGTTAGATAGATAGTGTGACGGAGCAAAAATACGTGACACAAATAAGATAGATAGATAGTGTGGCGGAGTAAAAATACGTGACACAAATAAGATAGATAGATAGTGTGGCGGAGTAAAAATACGTGACACAAATAAGTTAGATAGATAGTGTGGCGGAGTAAAAATACGTGACACAAATAAGATAGATAGTGTAACGGAGTAAAAATACGTGTCACAAATAAGTTAGATAGATAGTGTGGCGGAGTAAATTTCCCTATCCCTAGAATAAACTTTCTAAACTTAATTATTATATAAAATTGTTAAATTGTCGAAGTGACCCGATCTTGGGCACTCTTATGATGGTACTTTTGTAAGTGTCAGAGTTGGAGTAAACACTTGAGAATATGCTAGAAATTGCTGATGTAATGCAAATCAGTTCCAGGATTCAACTTATTTTTCACCCTTCAAACTCTCATAAGGTAGGACTGTTATGGGACCCATATCTATATACCGAAAATATTGGACAGATAGCAGGCTAACAGAATCTGTAAAAAGCACATTATCAACACAGTATCAAACTCGAAAACCATATTGATACTTCGTGTCAGACAGTGGCCGAGAATGTACACAACATTAAAGCTAGGCAGGTATGTCTGTACAACCATAAAACAAAAGCATGTGGCACTGAAATCGGTATGAGGTGTTGTTGTTGTTGCCAATGAACAAACAAAATTAGATATATCATGAAATTGAGTGGGTGCCATTTCCAAATTCAGATCAGATCTAAAGCAAAACCTTTTCATGCTAGTCTGATGAAAGCATATAAAGAATACCCGAAAACCATAGTTGCTACTCTTATAATAGAGGATGATGCTACCTCTGTACCGATGCCGAATCCATACCACACCCAGGTCTAATAGATGTTGAATCTGTTGATAAAGTTATTTTAAATCCAGAACTCTTACACTGTCCTGCTCAACAGTTTGGAGCGCGATAAAAGAAACTCGCAATGTTTTTACTGGTAAACCCAGAAAAACAAGTCTATGAATTAATGGTCATACTATGGAATCAATCCACATGAAACCATATGTTTTACCTTATGCAAAACAGGATATTGTAAAACAGGAAATCAACTCTATGTTGGCTTTAGGTATGACTGAGAATGTCCCCATATAGAGCTGTCCTATTGTCCTAGTTAAAAAGAAGGATGGTACACACCAGTTTTGTGTAGACTACAGATATCTGAACAAGCTGATATTAAGAGTGAATGCTATTTCTATGACATGCGCCAAGGGCTCTCTTGAAAATGCCGTAGTGTTCTTATCCTAACATTCTATCTATAGTACCCATGTCAGAGTGCAGTGTCAATGTATACTTCAAGCTATCAAGATAGCTGTTCACGCTATAGTTCTCGTGTTCTATATTGACATACTTCAAGCTATCAAGATAGCCGTTCAGGCTAGAGTTCTCGTGTTCTATATTGACATACTTCAAGCTATCAAGATAGCCGTTCACGCTATAGTTCTCGTGTTCTATATTGACATACTTCAAGCTATCAAGATAGCCGTTCAGGCTAGAGTTCTCGTGTTCTATCACAACATTGTCACTATTCTTGTCAATAGTATTACAAGCTTTCTAGACGTCTTTTGTATCCGCAAACATAGTACTACCCATCTTGTCATTGTTTGTTCTAGAGATATATTTGTAGATTCTTTTTGTATTAAGGCTTCTCTTTGTATGTATAGCTATTTACTATGATGCTATGTACAAATTAATCTATTTGTTTCTTTTTATGTTCATACAGTTACGTGTTATATATTGTCATTTCGTATGTGCATTCAGTTTGCTTTTGCTATATTAAGTTTCGTTTTCCTAGGTATCTCAGTCTGCATAACAGACATGTGCATTTTATGTGTTCTCGTTCTCAATATAAATCACGGAGAGCTTTAGTAGTAGTAGTAGTAGTAGTAGTAGTAATAGTAGTAGTAGTGGTAGCAGTAGTAGTAGTAGTAGTAGGAATAGTAGTAGTAGGAGGAGTAGTAGTAGTAGTAGTAGTAGTAGTAGAAGTAGTAGTAGTAGTAACATGCCTTTTTCCGCGACTTCTGTTTGACTGTCGGTTATGAACCAAGATCTCGGAATCTTACCAAGATTCTGGGAGATCCAAGGTTTTACGAAGGGTGTGAGCACTTCCGAAGAGCGCTGCTTTCAGTAGTTGGGCGAGTCTGTGATTTCCAGTGAGTTTATCCAGATAGTCTTCCAACACAGATGTTATGTTCCGAAGGCGTTTATCACTATGGGTATAACTTCTGCTTTTACATTCTAGAATCTCTAGATTTCAAATCTGATATCCTGGTATTTTTCTCTTTCTCTTTTGTTTCTATCACTTGGCACATTGAAATCAATGATTGTTGTTGTTCTGTTGGACTTAGGGAGAAATAAAATGTCTGGTCTTCCTGCAGGAATCACTGGATCTGTTCTTATCTCAAAGTCCCACAATATTTTGACTTCTTTTGTTTCAGTGATTGCATCTGGTTAGTGCATCCATGCTCTTTCTTGGTTTTTTAGTCCATAGTTCTTATATAGATTGCTATGTATGAGTTTTGACACTTCGTTGTGCCTTTTGGTATATTCTGCTCCAACCAGAACCTGACATCCAGATAGTATATGTTCTATTGTTTCATTCATAGATTTGCAGAGTCTACATTTGGAATCATTTAAGATTTTCATGATTTTGTTTTGTGTGATTTCGTGTTTAATGCTTGATCTTTTGCAGCTATTATTAGTGCTTCTGTTTCTGCTTTTAAACCTGCCTCTTTCAACCATCTGTATGTTGATCGTTTTGTTGAAGTTTCAGCAGCTTGACGCGCACATGGAGATGTTTTGGTTCCAAGTATTTCCTAATGCCTGTTTCGTTGTTTTCTTCCATGTTTATTTGTCTTTTATTATTATTTTTATTTTTATTATCATCATTATTATTATTATTATCATCATCAACATCATCATCACTATCAAAATAAATAGCAATAGTATTCCAGTCATAATTTAACTTAGTCCCCATGACTTGTTCACATGACTGAGAAGATAATGAGGACGTAGCTACTGATTCATATCATCAACTCGTGAGAAAAATGACACAAGTTGGAACTTGCTAGATATTGGGAGAGTCTGCCACGCTTCTTGAAGTCTGTGGTCTTGGCTGGGAAGTGCTTTTTTTTAATGGTAGACCATCTCAAATAAAAGATTTCTATTCGTGCATCTCTTGACATCTGTAGTCTTGGCCTGGAATTCAAATGATTTCTTTTAATGGTACACCATCTCAAATAAAAGATTTCTATTCGTGCATCTCTTGACATCTGTAGTCTTGGCCTGCAATTGAAATGATTTCTTTTAATGATACACCATCTCAAGCGAAAGGGCTCTCTATACACGCATCTCTTGAAGTCTGAAGTCGTAGTAAGGACGTTACGGCTTTTAATGGTTCACCATCTCTATAAAAAGACTTGTATTTGTCCACGTCATGAAGTCTGAGATCATGTTCAGGACGTGATGCCTATTGATGGTACACCATCTCAGAATAAATCTCTGTTCCTAAGACGCTTGAGCGCATTTTCTTTATGTTGCAAGGTCCGACACGATCTAATGAAATTCGGGAGCGGAGGTTAAATAGTAACGTATCCATAATCAATTAGTGTCTTTGCACCTGTTGATGTCAACTGCAAACAAAGCAACAATGAACATATGTTATTTAGTTCTGAAGGAGTTGTACAATTTCAATCGATAACGTGTACGCACTTCGTTTGTCTCTTACACTTCTTCTCAAGCTTGTTTAGAAATAAACATTTTACACTTCTTCTCAAGCTTGTTTAGAAATAAACATTTTACACTCTGGGTGGGTGGATGGATGAAATGATGGATAGTCAGAGTCGTATTATGATGGAAGGATGGGTGGAATGATGGGTAGTCAAACATTATATACTGATGAAAGGATGGGTGGGTGATAGAGAGCTATAGTCAAACAGAATTTTATACTGATGAAAGGATGGGCGGGTGATAGAGAGCTATAATCAGACAGAGTTTTATACTGATGAAAGGATTGGTGGGTTTTATATTAAATTGTGAAAAATAAAGTTAGCAAAATAAATTAAATTGCACTACTATCAATGACTGATTGACTAAATCCTCTAATACAGAACACATACTGTCATAATAAATGCACGGTATTACTATATAAAGCACAAATAAAGCAGTTATACAGAATGAATAAATACTCACCACTTTAGGTAAACATGATCGGTTCTTCTGTGCTCTATGTTTTTTGTAATGCAACTTCAGTTTTCATCAGTCTTTGTTTTATTTTCTGCCTGTCATTCTCTCTTTAATGTAGGTTTTATATTTAAAAGCGTAGTGTTCTCTTTCATTCTTTCCACTAAAATGAAAGTAACTAAATCTTCATCCACAGAAACTAGGCTAAACACCTGTCTCGTATGAAATCTCTTATGAACACTCTTATGAACTCTCTTATGAACACTCTTATGAACACTTTAATGAACATTCTTATGAACACTCTTATGAACTCTCTTATAAACAGTATTATTTATGATTATGTCTGACCATGGCGACCACGCTATTGAAATGTAGAAAATAGAAGCGGTAGAATTTGTTCTTGAAATAATAAGCAGAAGCTGTTCTTAAAACATCAGCTATTGCTTTTTTCATAATTCTACTTCTTTCCTAAAGGAAATCAAGTGTAGAAACCAGATTTTCACAATAAGGCAACTAGAGATAACACTTAATAAATGAACATTGCGTAAACAAAATATTAGGTCTTTAGTTCTGTTCAGAAGCCTTTATTAGCCAATAACTCCAAAGCAAGATGTTTGCCTGTCTCACAAAACAAAATAAAAATCATGGAATGAATGTATTTCAATTAATTTCCACTTTTATAGACGAAACATATGGTCACCTCCTTTAAGTCTCTAAACCTTGCGACTAAATGATGTTTCCAATTACAAATTCAGTCATTCATACTTGCCATTCAGATTATAATTATACTGTCAACAGAATTATTATTTCCACTAAAACCAAGAAACATCTACTACAACTTAGGCAATATCAAATAAACAAAATGATGGTACATTTAAGTTAGCTCATTGTCATGGCTATCACATCCAGTCAATATTTAAATTATATAGTATATAACTTTATATATTCCACATGTTTACAAGTTATCTTTGTCAGAAGAGCAAAGAATATACTGCAATAGAAAATATATGTGTATTCATTTGTACACATACACAGAACTATGTACACGTATATACATTTACACAAACATGTGTGCTTATATACATACACATATTTGCACATTTCTTGGGGGGGGGGTTCATGGAGAACACTTTTCATGTTGTTCTCTTTGCTGTTTACTGTTAGGAGAACGCCATCACCACTTCAGACAATCACTTTTTATCATGTCCATCTATCAAATAGAAACAACACAAATAACTTTTCAGCAAGAAAGTGTACCGTTATCAGGATTTATTTTTTTAATTAACCGAATTGCCAAGTGTTGAGAAAATAAAACATATTTACAGGTGTATTCATTACAGCATTTTTTTACTCACATTAAATTATAAAACAACAACAAGACGAAGAAACGAAATACCACTGTGTGCATGTAGTTCGCGACAATGACGGCGAACAGTAATGAATTGAATTCCCAATGGGTGAACTAATGCGTAAGGACAAGATGAAAGTCACGTTTTGGTGTGAATAAAGGGCTCCTCAACTCCTGTTATTCTCTTCGTCACAATGATAACTGCCGCTGCAGCGTGGAAACCGCACTTCTCGTTGTTGCCGTATTGAATATATTGTCTGATTAAAGAAAAATAGCTGTTAACATTCTGCTTGTTTTCACTTGTATGTGTGTATGGTTTGGTGAGAGAGAGGAAAAATAGGACTAGTGCTGGTGTAGACTTCAAATCAAGTCTCATTATGGTGAAGGGTTCGCAACAAAACAAGATTCATTGTTTTAAAGAGTTCAAGCAAGAAGCATTATGGTGAAGAGTTCAAATCAAGACTAAAAATAGTAAAATGTACAAGTTAGACAAAATGATGGAGCTCAAAACAAGTACAATAATAGGAAAAATACAATACAGAGTAATTGTGGTGAAGAGTTCATATCAAGTCTAAAAATAGTAAAAGGTTAGACAAAATGATGGAGTTCAAAACACGTACAAGTAATATAATCGGAAATATACACTGCAGAGTAATTATGGTGAAGAAAACAAAACAAGACGAGGTGAAGGTTCCAAAACTACGCATTATGCTGAAAAGTACAAAACAAAACTCATTGTTGTAAAGATTACTAAACAAGATGCAAAATGATTAAAGTTGCACACAAGACATAATGATAAAGGGTTCAAGACTAATATACCCAACAAATCTAAACAAGAACCATAATATTGAAGCCTTCTAAACAAGAAGTATAATGATAAAGGGTTCAAGACTAATATACCCAACAAATCTAAACAAGAACCATAATATTGAAGCCTTCTAAACAAGAAGTATAATGGGAAAGGGTTCAAAACAGACCTAATAAAAAAGAGTTCAAAACAGACCTAATGCGAAAGAGTTCAAAACACGACCTAATGGGAAAGAGTTTAGAACAAAACCGAATAGGAAAGAATTCAAAACAAGGTGACGTCACATAAAGTGAGTAGACACAATCCGGTGATAAACACAAATTTGTTCAAATTGTTAAACTAATTGTCATAGTGTTGAAATTAATAAATGTGGAAACGATTGTTGAAAAATTTGTTGAGCTTAGAACCTAACGGGAAACCCTAGATTAAACACCTAAACAGAAATATAATTGATTAAGAATAGACATTTCTAGAAGCAGTCTTATCTCACTCATTATTTTTATAACACTATCTAGGTGGCGTTGGCGTCACATAAAAAGTGCGTAGTTTGTCCGGTGATAAAGACAAATTTGTTCAAATTGTTAGACTAATTGTGATAGTGTTGACATTAGTAAATGTGGAAACGATTGTTGAAAGATTTGTTGAGCTTAGAACTTAATGGGAAACCCTAGATTAGACACCTAACTAGAAATACAATTGATTAAGAAGAGACATTTCGAGAAGCAGTATTATGTCACTCATATTTTCATAACACTGTCTAGAACTTGTCTTGTTTTTCTATCCTTTCTTTTCTCTTTTGAAATTTTAACCTTTTAATTTTAACATTTTGATTTATATTATTGATTGCATATTGTATTAATACATGTATTACAATAGTTTCCATTATTGATCTGTGGACATTTTACTGTTTACATTGCAATTTAAGTAACTCGTTTTATTAGTTGTTGGAGTGTGTGTGAATAAACTTTTGTAAAATCAAACAGACAGTTCACCAGTATGCTAAGTTTTTGCAAGGCCATGGTAATTTTGCGATTTAAAATTGGAATTAGATTCCTTGAGAAAACTGTGCTGAAAGACCACATGAGTGGGATGTGTATTTGCCAGCAAATTTGTTTGTGTTGCGCAAAGTACCACAAGATTCCACTCATTCTTCACCCATTAAACTCTTATAAGGTAGAATCATTAGGGGACCCCTATCCATATTACAAGAATATCAGACAAAGAGTTGGCTAGCAGAATCTGCAAACATATATGTTAATGCATGTTTGAACTTACAAACCATATTGATACTTCATGTCAGATAGTGGCCAAGAATGTACACAAAGTAAATATATGTTAATGCATGTTTGAACTTACAAACCATATTGATACTTCATGTCAGATAGTGGCCAAGAATGTACACAAAGTAAATATATGTTAATGCATGTTTGAACTTGCAAACCATATTGATACTTCATGTCAGATAGTGGCCAAGAATGTACACAAAGTAAATATATGTTAATGCATGTTTGAACTTGCAAACCATATTGATACTTCATGTCAGATAGTGGCCAAGAATGTACACAAAAGTAAAGCTATAAACGCACATCTGTACAACCATAAAATGAAAGCATTTAACATTGAATTCAGTATTGTGGGTGTTGTTGTTGTTACTCTGCATCTTAACAAATTAGATATGTCATGGCAAGGACCCTATGAAATTGTCAAGAAATTGTGTGGGTACAATTTCTGAATTCAGATCGGATCGAAAATAAAACTTGTTCATGCTAACCTGATGAAAGCGTATAAAGAACGTCCAGATAACATGGAAGATACTATTGTAATAGTGGACGATGTTACCTCTGTACCAGATGGCGAATCCACAGATGTTGAAACTGTTGATATTATTTTAAATCCAGAACTCTCAGACTCTGACCCATCTCCCAGACAAATATTAAATCCTTTTGGGGGTTGGCTGCTTACTGTAGAAAATTCATTCCCAAGTTCAGTGCCATTGGCAAATCACTCATTGATTTGACGAGGAGAGGCAAACCTGAGATAGTGATTTGGAGTGAGGAGTATAAAGCCAACTTTGCTAGTTTGAAAAACTGCTTGTCACCACCTCCTGTCCTCCATTTATCTAATTTCAATGAGGAATTCATACAGAGAACATATACTAGCAATGCAGGGCTAGGTGCTGTACTGGAGTACAGCTGTACTGCTGTACTATGCAGGAACAAAGTTATATTCTGTGTCCAGTAGTTTCTCCAGTCATATGTTAAATGAGTTGAACAGAATTATTATTACCTGTTAGTCTCACCACGTGGCCTTTTAAATGAAAATAATAAGAGTATTCACAAACTGTCCACAAAGTTTTATAGTAAATCAGACCTATACACCCCAAACATTGACCTATACACCCTGAAAATAGTCTAATACATCCCAAACATTATCCTATACACCCCAAACATTATCCTATACACCCCAAACATTGACCTATACACCCCAAACATTGACCTGTACACCCTAAACATTGCCCTGTGTTCCCTAAACATTGAGCTATACTCCTTAAACATTGATCTGTACACCATGAACATTGACTTACATCTCAAGCTAACGGGACTTTTGAGAACGACCACAGTCTTCTACTTCGTTTTACACTCTGAGTGGCCGAGGAGTGAAATCGTGGGAAATTGGACTGTGCACTTTCAACAAATTTAAATCAAGGAAGTACAATGACATCTAGCATATCTCGCACGGTTCTAGCCCATTCTTGAGACACGCTGACGTCTGATGAACGATTTAAACCGGAGGCTGCAGACATTTGATTAAATGGCTGTAATCAGATCTAGGCCTTTTCACGCACAGACGATGTCTTTGTCAGTTGCAGAATGAAAGGTCACAGACACAAAGAAGTCAGTGAAGGTTGGCCATTGAAATATGCACGAATCACGAACTTGTGATCAATAAGTCAATTGAATGTACACAAAAACGAAAATCAGGAGGAGAAACTCCTACGTCAGGTATGAGTCCTACAAAGTCGTCTTTAAATGTAATCTTTGATTTTTAATTAACATTATATTGTTATGTCCAGACGTTTTGTTCTTGTGTCACTAAATTTATATCGCATTGGGACATTTCACGATGGTCACCGGATCACGAATGAGCAGAGAGCAAGTATAAGAATAAAAAGTGTTTTAAGTTGTTTATGTGTTCTATGAGAAATTTGAAACAACAACAGGTAGGTAGGTAGGTAGGTAGATAGATAGATAGATAGATAGATAGATAGATAGATAGATAGATAGATAGATAGATAGATAGATAGATAGATAGATAGATAGATAGATAGATAGATAGATAGATAGATAGATAGATAGATAGATAGATAGATAGATAGATAGATAGATAGATAGATAGATAGATAGATAGATAGATAGATAGATAGATAGATAGATAGATGGATGGATGGATGGATGGATGGATGGATACAGGGATGCATGGATGCATGGATGGATGGTGGATGGAAAACATGATATTATTACTATTATTAATATTTTATTATCATTTACTGCTATAGTTGTTCTTATCATTATTATTATTTTCCTATTTTAAACATCCACAAGACCAAAATGACCATGTTCTTGTAAATTCTCATTCCTCCCACAGCTGGCACTGTTTCTACACACGAGCACAGCTTTACACCAGTAACTGTCATGTCTATCACTGCGTATATGTATAACAATGGCTGGACGCTAGGCTCGACATCCTTTATTAGATAGACAAATGTGTTCTGTGTGTATTAGTCGGCAGAGAATTTGTATACATCTTTTGCTAGGGAGGGAAATTGATTAATATGGATATTAGACGACAGAGAATAGTGACCAAGGTCCTACAATGACTACCACGCAATTTCCTAGCCGGGAGATTGCGAAATGGACAAATGTGACGAATGGCGACATTCTGATATGTTGATAAAATAATGTTTGTAATAAATTGATATTAATAAATCACCTTTGCATTTCCCCAGATTGCAAATTGAAAAATAATTACTAAACACGGGTAAGGGTGGCAAATCTATAATTTATTCTGAAATGTTCTTTTGTTCAATAAGCGACAAGATGTCGCCTTCTACTATATTCCTAGAATATTTAGACATTAGTATTAAAATAAAAGAGCTAAAATGTAGGAAAACAGTAACAGTAGTTGTAGGCGTATTACTAGTAATAGTTTTATTATTGATATTTCTTTAGTAGTAGTAATAGTAGTAGTAGTGGTGGTGGTGGTGGTAGTTTGAGCAGGAAAAGAAAGAGAACAAAAGCACAGCTAGACGTCCGACAATGATGATTGATAGATAGATAGATAGATAGATAGATAGATAGATAGATAGATAGATAGATAGATAGATAGATAGATAGATAGATAGATAGATAGATAGATAGATAGATAGATAGATAGATAGATAGATAGATAGATAGATAGATAGATAGATAGATAGATAGATAGATAGATAGATAGATAGATAGATAGATAGATAGATAGATAGATAGATAGATAGATAGATAGATAGATAGATAGATAGATAGATAGATAGATAGATAGATAGATAGATAGATAGACAGACATAACTAATTACAAGTGATGAGAATCTTTATTTATATTGTTAATAATTCCAACAGTAGTCTCCACTCGTCTCCCGCACTTGGCGGATGTGTGGGCATTGTAAACGTTTTCTCTCTTCCACAATATTAAAGACATTTACCGTCACACAATATTTCTATAGGTGGAAAACTTCTTACTAAAGGAGAAGACAAATCTATCTTTAATCTATATGTAGCAAGCCCCCATCCACGACTTTCTTCTCCAGCATAAAGTTATCAATGTGCGTAAGAAGGTCAATAAATTTATGAAATCAACAATCAAATATACATATAACAAATACAATGAAAAAGAATACTTGACATCAATATTTCCATGAAACCATGTTTGAATATTTTTTTATTAAATCCTAATACAATTTAACAATAGTTCAATACAAATCACAGGATAGCTCTTCTCAGAGAACAGGAATGGAGTTATTAGATATAAATGATAATAGCTTCTATGTAAATTTGTAAAGACAAAGCCACAATGCCCTTTTCATGTACTTTTCATATCAAAGTCACAACTTCATTGTCCACGTTAATTCCACATGTTTCTCTCCTCAAGTAAAAAAAAAACAAACTAATTTGCTGATATACTCTTGAAGCTAACCTGGGCACCCATTTGCCATGCCAGCTCCTTCAAGCAGAACAAATGTAGCAATTTTCCAGTAACTTCCTTGTACCTTGTACATTTCTCAATGTAATCAACATACTTTGCCACCTTATATCAATGGGGTGGAGTGTATTATTTGCACTTAAACTCTATGATAAATGCTTCCCATGTCTACCACTGACATAGGGGTTTATAATTAATAAACCAGGAGTTTCAGATAACACGAAGAAAGGCTACTTTGTCCCTGTAAAAATATTATCAGGGAACAAATGCTAAGTTTCCAGTTTATAAGTTTAAATTTAAGTTTCCAGTTTAAGTTTTCCATTTTTAACTCCATTCTTTCTTCAATTCCAGTCTCAACTTACAGTTTACTGTAACAGTATTTCTTGTCCCAATAATTGCATACATCAAAATAAATACAACATTCTAGTTTTACAAGTGGTTTCTTTACATCAATGTCAAGTGTTTAGCATATTAAATATAAGCATAATAGTTCACAATTTGTAGAAATTATAGTCTACACATTTAATGCATCTCTACAAAAAATGCAAGTATAACATATCAAAAGCAAAAGTGCATAAAATATTTCTTAATTCATTCTGTCTCAATCAGTCACTTAACTCACCATTAAGCTAAAGGCTGCTTTTCATGACCGAACTTCTTGCCACACCATTTTCAAGTGATCAGACAATAGAATTTTCTAAAGACTGTAAACTTTCGATCTCAGACAATTAGATGATCTCATTCTCATAAATCTTAATCATTGGAAAATAAAAACTACTCCTCTGGTTGAAACTGGTTTGCATTACATCAGCAATTTATATAGCAATTATGTTTAGAAATAGGGATTGGGAAATTTACTCTGCCATACATAACGACAGTTACAAGTCAGTAATCAAATTAAAAAGGCTTAAATATAAAGCTTAATAAATTAGTTAAAACAGTTAAAATTTATTAAGTTCATTAGAATGATCATTTGACTTTCGGTTGTCCCACCCCCATAGTCTCAAAACCAACTGTCTGGAAATTTCGGGCATTTATTTTTTTCTTTACGTATTCGTAGACCTATACTGTTTTGTTAACGTAATTCGTAGACCTATACTGTTTTGTTAACGTAATTCGTAGACCTATACTGTTTTGTTAACGTAATTCGTAGACCTATACTGTTTTGTTAACGTAATTCGTAGACCTAAACTGTTTTATTAACGTAATTCGTAGACCTATACTGTTTTGTTAACGTAATTCGTAGATCTAAACTGTTTTGTTATCGTTATTGTAGACCTAACTGCTTAAAGTGTACCGCAGACATAAATTGTTTTTTTAGCGTTATCGAAGGCCTAAACTGTTTTTTTAATGTGTATCGTAGACAGCACTGTTGTGTTAATTGTGTTCGTAAATTCCTCCATTTCATTTTTATGCTCTGTTCAACCTACTTGTTTACGAAAGCAAGAGCTGTTGAATATTTTCTTGGCTAATTTATTCATGTCAAAAGACCACCATTTTCCAGAAAAGGCTTGTCACGATTCTTTTCGGCCTTTACATACGCCATTTTCTTGTAATGGTACAATCGTGACAAAGTCTATGCTAAAAATAATATTCATTTAACCATTAGCAGTGTTCTGTAGGCACAAACGACTTGAATTACACGAATTTACTTCATCGGTAACACATGCTAACTGTAAGAATATTCCAAAATACATAGCAGGAAGAAAGAGACTGACAGGAAAAAGAATTTCATTTATCTCCCCTACCCGTTGACCATTTTCGAACGGCCAGAATCCTCGTTTGTCAAAATCAAAAATTATTTTTTAAGCGTTATGTGTACTTCTAAATCACTCAAACTTTCAAGAATTGATTTTTTCAGTGTGCAGTCTGCTGGATCATCAGTAAATGAACACAAATTTTGACATCAATATAGATATTGTGACAAATATTTTTTATTTTGTTTCTCTATTTGTCTATATTTTATGTATAAACTTCATATGATAAAATGTATGCCTTTTTATTCCTGTAATTAAGGCTAAGATAGTTATGTTTAAAGTGCCCTGCACTTTTTTAGCCAACAGGATTAGAGGTGTATAGAGTGTAAGCCAGACTTGTAGGAAGTATTTTAGTTTCTATATTACTGTTAGAAATTCATTTCGACATACCAAGATGTATATTTTCCCATCTAAGCGCGTGTGGATAAGATCATATTGTGAGTAAAGAATTCAGAGTTGCAAATGTTAGCATGTAAACTTTCGTGTTTTCTTTCAGCCAGTAGTAATGTATTTTATTCATATGTATAAGTATGTGTAATGTTTTATAACTCTCGTTTTCTTTGTAGAGAAAATAATGTTTTTCATTGCTAGGAATCTCATTTCTCGTTTGGCTTGTGGAGGAAATAATGTTATCATTTCTAGGAACCTCATTTCTCGTTTGGCTTGTGGAGGAAATAATGTTATCATTTCTAGGAACCTCATTTCTCGTTTTCCTTGTGGAGGAAATAATGTTATCATTTCTAGGAACCTCATTTCTCGTTTGGCTTGTGGAGGAAATAATGTTATCATTTCTAGGAACCTCATTTCTCATTTTCCTTGTGGAGGACGCAATGGTATCATTGTCAAGAACATCATTTTCTTGACTTTCTCATTCAAGTCTACCTTCAATTATTTCAAAAGCACTTTTATAAAACTATTGAAATTAATTGTAATGCTTCAGAACAGGCCAGTCACTTTCTTGTGTCTCCATCCTCCTCCATAAAGTCATTTTGTAAAGCTTAAAGAATCTGTCACCTAGGACAATTTCTACTCTTGAACTGTGTATTGCTACCATTTTGCTGGCTTTCAAATTTTACTTTGACCACCCCAATGACACATTTTGGTTAAAACTCTTAGAGTCAACGTGTCTACTCACAGACTTATTAGACTGGGTAATGTATAGAGCTGATGATAGTATGCAGATTTCCATTAGATCAATTAGGCATCATGTCGACTTGACCTTAGTCCCCCATAAGTTTACATTTCCAAATGTAACACCAGCTCGAGTAACAGATCTCGGCTAACCAAGGGCATCACTATTAACAATTAGGTAAACCCACATCGTTGAACATCAACATCTTTGAATATGTGTGTGTGTGTGTGTGTGTGTGTGTGTGTGTGTGTGTGTGTGTGTGTGTGTGTGTGTGTGTGTGTGTGTGTGTGTGTGTGTGTGTGTGTGTGTATTCTCTGCTTCAACGATGTGCCCCGGTAACCATCATTGGCAAGTATGTGCAGTATCCATAGAACAGGTCAGAAAACGTAAAGGTACTGGACATCACCTATGTTGATCATATTCAAGCACATTTATCAAACAAACGGAATGCTACAAATATATTATTGTTTTAGCAAATTCATCTTTCACACTGCAAAATGTGTAGCAGAACCAGCTGTAAACATCTTTCTGAATCAAAGAAAACTTAATGGCAAGAAACAAATCTTCACCGCTCCTAGAACAATCTCTGCAGGCACTCTATGAGATCAATTCCGCAGATTTTTTCCCCTGTGACAAGGTGGAGACTACAAGAGATTGACTTGACATCATCCCACTACTTCGCCTGTCATCTGTTTACAGCCATGATAAACAGTTTCAGCAATTACCTTTCACGACACTTCACCAATATTTGTAGACTTTCCTCAAAGCAATCTTAAAGAAATATGTCCCAACGGCCATGTGAACCTGACCCTATTCCAATGTTTCTGCTGTCTGACTGTCCAAATGCATTACTGCCTGCTCTGATGGATATCATACATACTGACAGTTTTCCGTTACTTTTTAAAAAATAACTATAGTGAAGTCCTTTAAGAAAAACATTTTTTTTATCGACTCTTAGACTTTATCGACTGGAAAATTATCGCCCAGATTCTATCATTGATATGTCGTCCTAGAATATGTATTGTCTCAATTCATATCTCACCTAAGTCACTTAATCTTTTTTCACATGTCCTAAAAGCTGCTTATCGTCCCTAATAGCACACTTAAACTTCCCTTTCCAAAGTTGTGAATGACCTCTCTGCTATGGATGACGGCAATATTTCAATTCTCTCACTTCTTAATTTGTCGGCAGTTTCTGACGCCATTGACCATGTTATTATTGCTTCACTGCTAGCTTCAGCAAGTATGACATCACTGGTATAGATTTTGCAAGATTCCGATTACATCTTTCTGAAAGAAAACAAATCATGTCGCCTCATGGCAACATTCCAATCCAAACTTCATTACGGAGTCCCACAAGTTCTGTTCTCAGATCACTTCTAGTTATTGTGTATTCTCAAGTTTTTTAAGTTTTAGTTATTATGTATTCACAGCCTTTTCAAGTGTTATAAGTTTTAATTATTATACATTTACAGCCTCTATCAAGTGATATAAGATTTATTTATTATGTATTCACAGCCTGAAATCAAGTGTTATAAGTCTACATCCGATACCCCAACATTTGTACGATGATGATATTTAAGAGCACAATTCTAATTGCCCAAATGAAATCATTTTCAACATTCTAACGTAAAAAAATGCGTTTAAGATGTTAAGTCTCGGGTGCTAAATCTATGTTATAAATGAATCATAATTATGTTCGCTCATCCTTCAAAGAGCTCCTAAACCTTTACCTCTGCCCGAGTTAATGAATATCAGTGACTGCCATTAAATTCAGTTAGTTACTCAGAAATATGGGTGCTATGTTCGACAGCTTTCTCTTCCTTCACCAACAAAATAGTTTTCGATACTCGTACAGCATATGTGCAGCTGGGACAAATCCATAATGTACTAAAAACATATTTTTATTCATAGGCAGTCTCATAGGCTTGGCAGGTGAGATAAATCAGTAATGTACTAAAAACACATTTTTGTGTTCACGGGCAGTCTCTAGACTTGGCAGATGAGATAAATTAGTAATATACTAGAAACATCTTTATTGTGTTCACGGGCAGTCTCCAGCTTTATTATAATTTTCTTCTCTCTAATCCATCATGTTTTCTGAATTTAAAACAAACATCAAGTTTAGGACCACTGCAGCTAGGATTATTCTTAAACCACCGAGAAGTGGCCTATGATACTGCACAGTCAGGGGCACATCATTCGCTGCTTATTTGCTTCATCATTCTTGAAGTTCAAATCTCTCTTAACCTCTATTTATGTTCTAATACAGTGGTTAATTTCTGTCATTTCTCGTTAAAGTCATTGATGAAGCTTAAAATCTCTCTTAGCCTCTATTTATGTTCTAAAACAGTGGTTAATTGCTGTCATTCCTCGTTCAAGTCATTGATGAGGCATCCTGTGTAAAGTTATTTTAAAATATTCCTTTAAATAGAGTCACCGTAAATGTCTGATGTGGTGGTAGGATTTTTTAACTCTAAAACCACAAGTTAATTAAGATATGTCTTACTTTTGAATGTCGGTATGAAACATCTCGTAAATTGTGCGCGTGCGTGAATGTAAGAATTCAGCCGGTACGTGCGAGTGAGAGCGTGTACTTGACTGAAAGAACGTAGTTGTGAGAAAGAGTTTATATGAGTTTGTGACTTTGTTTGCACACATTTTCAAGTTTTGTATAATAGCATATCTTGTGCGTGTTTATGCATAAGTATGTAATATATGTGTGTAACATTGTGTGTGTGAGTACTTGTTTGCTTTGCGTATATCTTATCTGTATGTAAGTTTTAATAAAACTGTTGTACATAAAGAACAATAGTTATTCAAACTTAGACACATATTTTAATAGAACGATGAATACAATGTATAAAACTAAACAAATGAAACATTTTAAAGAAATGGATGCGGAGTTATTTTGTTAGCTTGTTGCGTCCTCTTCTGTGCTGCGCTGCGGCTGCGAAAGAGTTTACGCCGCCTCACTACGCCAGGTGCCAAAACACAAACAAGGGAAACAAACCTCTGAAGACTTCACTTAGCCAAATGCAGGCTATGCTTTCAGCAGACGACAGTCCAAACATCATTTCCATTGATCTCCTCATAAAGGTATCTGCCAGACAAAATATCAACAAAGCATACATTTCATTATGCTGGGGATTTTTTAAATGTGTCCTCTGGCGTGTAAAATGTTTACTTTCAAAATAAAATATATGGGCATGATGTACTTTTAAACAACAAGTGATTTGAACTATTCACAAGACAGATAAGATACTGTAAGATACTGTAAGACACCGTACAACCGTTGAGTGTAAAGAAAGAAATATTTTGAAATTTCAGACTTTACAATCTAAACTTCCTTACGGAGCGTGTTAAGTCAAAATAAAATAAAACCATATGGAACAGCAATGGATAATCGATTTTAAAATATTATCTCAACAGGATAAGTATATATAATGACAAATACACCCTTAACATGATTTCCTATTCCCTTAGTGTAATATTCAAGACATCATAAGATTTGATCAAAAATCACTAAACGTTGTCATAGTATGAATGCTGCTAAAGTCACATCTGTCTGGTTTACAACTGAATTAATTTCATCTGGGTTATTAAATCTGACTAAGCAACGTACATTTCCAAAATAGAAACAGTGAGGGACACTTCCAAAGATAAGATTCTGTATTGTTATTTGTCCACAGTTCCACAGGTAAAAATTTGTCATTTCTCATTAGTGCGTGTGCGCGCGCATTATGGAAAATGCTCTTTTTTGTCTAAATCTTTACTATTTCACATTTTTACATAAATTTAACAAACTGTAATTTATGTACAAATAATTGTTTTGGGATATTTTGCAAATTTAATTTGCATTTAAATTAACAGGTAATCATTTATGTAATTATCTCATTATTGGCAAAAATATGAAAACTGTGCAAGTATCTTGATCATGTCATTAAAGCACCATTTTAATTTTTTAGAATCTGTATCCTTGCTGAATAATGATACAATTTATATATAAATAGAAAATATTCTCTGTAAAGTTCTTTTTTTTAATTCTGGACTCTAGATCACTCTGTACCATTATGTTGGCTGCGATTTTTTAGCCTACTGTTTCTCAAAACAAATTAAATCAAACAAAATTAATTTATATCTGTTGTATTCAAAATTGTGCTTCTAAAGCTCATTATGATTGTGAAAAATAAAGTTCTGTCAGTTTTTAAGCATTGAATGTGCAAGCACTAATATGGGTAACATCATTTCAAATCCAACACGGCCATCGCTCACGCTTACGCTAGCTGCACATATTGATTATTTTGTACACTGCTATCAAAAACACACAGATCAATATCACACCATTGTTGGACAAAGAACAGTCTAAATGGTAAGTGTTTGCTTTTTGGGGTAAATGAAATAAATATAAGAAATAGCAGTCGTCGGACGTCATTATCAACATAAAGGCGCTGTAAAAGTACTCTTCCTCTCTCTCTCTCTCTCTCTCTCTCTCTCTCTCTCTCTCTCTCTCTCTCTCTCTCTCTCTCTCTCTCTCTCAATATATATATATTTAAATATATGCGTATATTATTGTAATCATTACTATTTCCTCTGAATCGTCTGCTAATATGCAAATAAAATATAAAACTGTGACATCCAGTCAAACTGATAAAATTAGTTTCGTATCACCTTCAAACGGGCTTTACATCTACTTCCGCTATGTATTTCTTTTCCCATAAATGTAGAACCTGTTGTCCAGGTAAGGACCTCACAAGCTTCTCTTCATCATTTCGTGCTGGGCTCTCAACAAATACTGCTAAGTCTCCAAGAGCGGAATTCCAAATGTTTAAAAGCGTGAAAGTTTTAGCACGAAAGAGTTGCTTCATGAAACATACACATTCATGCTTTATAATAATTATGTTGATCGGTCAAACACGTGTACATTCGATATACATGTGCAGATCTCTGAATCGACTCTTGAGCCCCTAAACCGTTTACGGAATATTTAACAACCGTAAGCAAAGAACGGCTTAGAATTGCCCTACAAGCAGTAGATTAATCGATTTATAGTTATCAGCTACAGTCTAAGAAATCAATGATGTCACGTGACTTCAAAGAGCCGCCATCACAAGAAATTGCGGTGCATTGCATTAGTGACGCGAATTCATCATAATTCCGCGTGAACTCAGCTTTAGTTAGGGTGAATTCAGTTTTAGTAAGGATGAACTCAGCTTCGGTCAGTGTGAACTCATTATGAGTCGTTATGAGCTCCACCCATGTATTACGTGTCTGGTTTGCATTGCTTACTGAACGGGTCATATGAAGACACCGATTCTCTCCAAGTGATCAGAAACGTATTCACCTTTACAAATTAATACTTTAATTCGAATGAATTAGATTAAACAATACTTTGTGTGTGTCAATCGGATTGCCATTTAACGTCAAAACAGATAGCCTGGTGTCGTAGTAATGTGCAGGCTATAGCAGTTCGGTATTAAATGTTCGCACAATATTTAAGCTAACTACATGTATTTCCTAACTACATATAACCCTAGTGATATTAAAGCAAGCAGACTGTTTTCATTCCAGCGTAAAGCGTGTACAGACATAATAAGTATTGTTTATATATCCTTTTTAAAAAAACAACAAAAACCTCTCCATAACAATATGTTTAGGACATAAACGCACAGAAACTCCTAGCGCTGCAGGACAGACGGTACTGAGGAGGGGGAGAGGGAGAGATTGTGCAGCTGTCAGGATCCCAGGGGTGGTGTTGACAGGAAACAAGGTTTTCCTGACCATTATCAGGCGAATCAAGAGAGTTTCTCCTGACTTCAAGTCGGACTCGATGCCCCCCAGACCAGAGACAACGAGGTAATGGCGAACATTAAAAGTGCTACAAACGATCTAAGGAAACGTATTTGGTCTTGCAGGCTTGAATGATTCTTTGTCCAGAAGAGGCAGTCAGACTGGAAGAGCTAGCGGTAGTGGTCATCTGTAGTTCAGATATGGGTCTGAGTCTGACTGCAAAGTGTTACCATAAAAGTAGCCGTTAACATCTCCTATCTACTGTTAATTTTGAGAAATTTCTTTGGACACAGATAGCTTATCGACCAGTGCGGCTGTTAGAATACTAGATGCAAGTCCCCTGACCACTGACAAGTCTGTTTTCCAAGGGTGCTTGCAGTGTTGGTTTAACGACAATATTCGCAATGAATAGTGTCAGATATGAATGAAAAATACCGAATGTAAATATTAAAATCAATTAGGCAGTGACTGTAATATGGACTATGTAGATTGCCTTGTTGATTTCAAACATTTTCTTTTAATAAAAGGACCATACTGTTTCAATATTTCTTATATTATCTAACTGGTAGTACAGAAAGTTAAATATTCACATCTTCCAGTGCTAAATCAGAGGACAATTTCTACATTCATTTCTTAACTAAGCAGTCTCAATATATATATATATATATATAGTTTTCCAATTCAGTCTATGCGAAACGCTAAAGAATATTGAGCGATGTTAAAGCGTCGTTGACCTTCGAGCATTTGGGAGATTTCCACATGGCCTTCTTTATGTTGCATTGTCGCGTCACTCACACTAAAGATGGTCAAGGTCATTTACTAAATGTTGCTCGAATTTTCATTCACAAAGTGACTTATAATGTAAAATAATAACCGCGCTGGTAAGGAACAAAAGTTTTAAAAACTGTCGGTACAAGCATACAACATAATAAATACAACGTAATATTATTGAACAGGTTCAGTGGAACAATGTCAAGTATTATAGTACTACATTTAAGCATTATAGTTCAAGCATTTATAGAAATGATAGTCTATTCACAAGATACATCTCTACGTAAAACACAAGTATAACATAGCAATAGCAAAATGCACGAAATATTTCTAAGTCCATTCTCTCACAACAAGTCAGTTAACTTACCATCAAGCTAACGGCCGCCTTTCAAGACCAGAACTTCTTTGCCACTTCAAATTCAAGTGATCAGAAAATACAGTTTTCTACAGCCTGCAAACTATTTTATCTCAACCCATTGGCTGGTCTTGTTCTCATAAATCATAACCACTAGATTATAAAAACTAATCATCCAGTTGGGGGATTAGTTTTCATTGCAATTTCTAGCATATTCTCAACTCGGGTGTTTACATCAAATCAGACACTTTCAAAAATACCATCACAAAGAGTGCCCAATGTCGGGTTACTCTGACAATTTTACAAATTATATAACAATTAATTTTTAAAATAGGGATAGGCAAATTTACTCCGCCACAAAAACTGTTTGCTCAAAGTGGCCCAACTGATTTAAAGCTGATTGCTCAAAGCGGCCCAAATGATTAAAACTGACTGTTCAGCCGGACCCACCAATCTGTTACGTTGGGTAAATTAATTAACAGATTATTAATTAATGAATTAAAGCCTATTCGCTCGCCACAAGTTTTTCTGGGGCATGCATTATCCATGCCGTGGGTTTGCCATTATACAATCATATTTGTTTATATGTGAGGTAGTTAATCTACTCAAGGTGTCAGTTATTTCGAGCACTCTTGAATGGTTCTAGGGGGAAATAATTAGGCGTTCTCTCTTAGTATGCATTAATATACGTACTACCTAGATGCGAAAATAAAATTACGGTTAAATCTTTGTTTTGAATCTAGTGCTATACAAATCAACGGCATTCGAACCAGGTACTTTCCGATTTGCCAGAGAAATATTATATCTGTACGATACCTTCCATCGCTGCCACCATCTCCACTGGCGTTCATCAATTGAATACAAATGAATATATTTAGTGAAAGAGAAGTTTTAGAGGCAAAGTCAAATCTCGGCTCACCGCTTTGAAGACTCGGCTGTGAAAATTGTTACAAATGCTAATGAAAATCAAATCTCGGCTCGCTGCTTTCAAGAGACAAGGGTAATAAAAAAAAATGGTGTTTCTATGAATACAGATGTCGATGGCTAGATACCCTAAGTACTTTTTCCTGATTTTGTTCTCAGTTCTCTCCATGTTTTCGAATTTTTTCAAATAATTTGTCTGGAATTTTTGTATTCCTGTAGGGATCGTGGGCTTACAGATTTTCTTTTCTTGCATTAGAATCATTTCATACGTCTGGTATTTTCCTTTTATTCCTTTGTTTCAATCGTTTCTTGACTATCTAGGTTTGGTCCTGATTTTCATACATATCTGATGAACGTAAGTTGTGGCTTTTAAAAAATAGTCACTAAGCATTAACTATTTTTATGTTAATATGCGTAAGCAATATTTTTAAAAACAGTTGACCAATCATGGTAGACTTACATGTGTGAGCAGTTTTTCTCTTCTATAAAAAGGAATAAGACAGTGTTATGAAGACTGACAAACGTTTGGCAGCAACCTTGGAATTGGCATCATCTCTAGATATAAAGACTAACATTGATATTGACGTCATCTCGAGATATAAAGACAAACATTGATATTGACGTCATCTCGAGATATAAAGACAGACATTGATATTGACGTCATCTCGAGATATAAAGACAAACGTTGATATTGACGTCATCTCGAGATATAAAGACAGACATTGATATTGACGCCATCTCGAGATATAAAGACAGACATTGATATTCACGTCATCTCGAGATATAAAGACAGACATTGCTGTGTTGGTTAAGGGAAAATGCCGCCAACTGAGTAGCCCAAAAATGAACTGAAGCTGATCGCGAAATTGATCGCATCAGTTTGCAAGTATTGATTATTGCTAATTTTTAATTTCTTGTAAGTATACGATGAAAACAAAAGTACAGCCTGTAATTACTATATTTTATTATTTATATATTGTTATATACCGAATCTATTTAAATTCATTTAATATGGTACTGCGCTAGCCTTAATAATGATAAATGGAGACGGGATGTAGGCCTTGGGCAATAAAATCGTCCTCGTGCGGCCTTTAAGGTGGTTTCAGCTTGAGACCCGTGCTGTAGTCTATAAGCAGAGTGGTGATACGTCAGAATAAAGCACACTGTTGTCTATAAACAGAGTTGTGATATGACAGAATGAAGAAAGAACGTTGTTGTTTATAAACACAATGGTAATACATCAGAATGAAGGACATTGTAGTTTATAAACAGAGTTGTGGTAAGTCAGAATGAAGCACATAGTTGTCTATAAACCGAGTTGTTATACGTCAGAATGAAGCACATTGAATTTTATAAAGAGAATTGTAATACGTCAGAATGAAGCACATTGAACTTTATCAAGAGAATTGTGATACGTCAAAATGACGCACATTGTAGTTTATAAACAATATCGTGACATGTCATTTTTGTCTAGTTGCAGTGCACCTTATTAACAACGTCTTGATAGGTCATTTTCTCTAGTTTGTGCAACTGATTAACGTCTTTCTCAGTTGCAAGGCAAATTATCAACAGCGAATGATATACCAGTCTATACCAAAAACATTACATGCTATAACTAGCACTGTGGTAGGCCAGCTGGTCTAAACTCTTAGTATAAAATTGCTGTTTTTTTTTTTAAAGCATTTGAAATCACTCCTACCTGATTCTTCTTCGAATTCTGTCTTGAGTACGCCTGACAAGTTCCCGGCACGGGGAAGGGGGACCCTCTCATGACACTTTCTGGTGTAATCATTAAGGACGTAACCTCGACTGCACAAGCACCTGTAGCTGCCCACTGTGTTGTAGCACACCATACGGTCTGGACACTGGAACTCGCCCTTTGCGCACTCGTCCTTGTCTGAATTTGACAACAAAAGAAATCAGTAACATATTATTACGAAACGAACGCTAGTGCTCAGGTCTGGCTTTGCTGAGTGCTATATTCGGCACTGACAATGTCCAAAACTGTGTGAGGCTCTGAAATCTTTCTACAGCTATGTCAGGTACTGAAAGGGTCTCAGAACTGTTAGGTACTACGAATATCTAGCTTTATCTTAGTTACTAAAAATGTCTAGGTCTGTGTAGGTGCTAAAAGATTCTAGCAACATTGTTAGCTACTGAAAGTGTCTAATAATTGGGCCAGTGGTTAGGTACAGAAAGTGTCTAATAATTGGGCCAGTGGTTAGGTACAGAAAGTGTCTAATAATTGGGCCAGTGGTTAGTGTGAGATGTATATTTCTATATTCGGTGGCTTGGCAATTCATCTCCTTGACTCTTGGGGCATTAAAGTGGTAAAAGTTTAATTTAAATTTTAATTTGATCATGACAAGAAACTATTGGATTTTATTTTAAACTTACCGGAAAATCTGAAACAGCTAATTATATCAATGTTGCTGTATTAGCTGTACGTGCATATACAATCATATTGGTATTCCGAAAGGCTTGTGCGTATGTAGGTAGATACTGTCATAACAAGACTATTTCTGTTTTAATTTAAGCTTTTTCGGAATGTCCAAAATTGTGTTGTTTGAAAACAAAATGTTTTATAAGTTCTGAAAAAAGGTATATATTAGTATTTCAGTTAACATGCTATCATTATAATTAGCAATTACCACTCGAGGATTGATGCTCAGCTGATCCTGTTAAGTTTTCGGTACGTCATAATTACGTTTGTTTTAATGGCTCATAAATTATCACACTTTGTCAAAGTAAAATAAAAATAAATAAATAAGAAGGTTTTGTTTTATTCAGGTGTGGCACTTTGATGGATTAGCACCCGTTTGAAGAACGAGCCTTTTAGCGAAACCTGTCAGCCGACTTCCTGTTCAAATTCACTTTTCTGGGTAATCCCGTACATGGACAACATCGGGTGCTCAGGGAATTATGAGTGACGAATTAATGGCGAGTAGTTATGACAATATCTATAGCGTGAACGTGCGTGCATGTATACCTGAACCCATGCGCCTGAAGGATTGTGTGTGTGTAGTTTTGTGTGCGTACGTGCTGTTACGTTAAAGCTAACCTTTCGTTTGAAAGGGGGATGGGCGAGAGTTGTTCCGTATCGTCAATTCTAAAATAATTTCTCGTTGCACTGAATAACCGAGCAGATCTCCCTACTTAGAGCATTTGAGACAAACGAAAAGAAACCAAACTGAAAGAGATCTATAGTAGACACATCAGGCAAAGGGCCGCTAACTCCCGTCAGCAAGAGACGAGTGCGGTTGAAAGTCCGCCACCCTCTGGTTCTTGATTTCTGTTTTGTGTTGTCCCAACTTTTAGTTTTAGAATGTCAGTTGACTACGAGTCGAAGAGTTCTTTTCCATCTTCTTCTTGAGGAAACGTCAACATATCATGTGCGATGGCAAAATTTATTTGTGCAGCTATCTTAGATCGACATAACTGAACCGGAATTTTATTGTAATCTATTGTAATCTTTCCTTATTTGCTGTGGTATAAAACTTTGTAAAGTGCATGACTTGTTTTGTAGTTTTTTTTAATTCATATCCATATTTAATGACATGGACACTAATCAAATACTAAGCCTACGTCATCAACACGACAGAACACTTAGCATGTCCTTGGTCTCAATATTTCACCTCAAAACCTCTTGATTATGGCTCCTTTGAAATTCTTATATTGAAAACAAGCTCTGAAATGGGATGAAATAAAAACTTCGGTGTTCTTGACACATCTGTATCGACTTAGTCGTCTTTAATTAGCTAAATATTGCGGTTATTTTATCCTGTCAACTGATTAAACTCGACATGCTTCGACAGTTAATTTTATTACAAGAAGGCAGAGCATACAGGAGCAAAATTTTAATGTGAGAAAATGTCAAGATCTTTATAATCAATAGCTAGACGATTGAGCAGAGAAGGTTTTAGCGACTTTAAGTTACACACACACACACACACACACACACACACACACACACACACACACACACACTCGTAGAGCGATAGAAACTCAGTGACAGAAAATTGAAAACAGAATCTTTCAGTAAAAGTGTGATGGAAGAAAAACGTGGCTCACTTGAATGAAAATTAATGGAATAGCTTCTAAAAGAAGATTTTTAAATGAAATTTAAATTTTTAAATGTGGCTCACTTGAATGAAATTGAAAAGAAAAGCTGTCATTTAATGTAAACTCTTTAAAATTAAAAAAAAGGGGGGGGGGGCTCTCAACGACTGAAAATTAAAAGAGCGGCCCTCTGAAGACTGAATATTGAGCAGAGTGGCCTTTTGAAGTCTGAATGTTGAGCAGAGTGGCCTTTTGAAGTCTGAATGTTGAGCAGAGTGGCCTTTTGAAGTCTGAATGTTGAGCAGAGTGGCCTTTTGAAGTCTGAATGTTGAGCAGAGCGGCCCTCTGAAGTCAGAATGTTGAGCAGAGCGGCCCTCTGAAGTCTGAATACTTGAGAAGTGACCCTCTGAAGAATGAAATTTGAGCAGAGCGGCTCTCTGAAGTCAGAATGTTGAGCAGAGCATTGTTAATGTAATTTAAAGAGTGGTTTAGTGAATATACTTTTTCAAGGAGTTACTCTTGACGAACGAATGCTACTAAAGAAATCCAGCATACAAAAGGAAAATAAATCGAAATCTATACTGAAATTGAGAAGAAATGAAAGCGGAAGTTGATACATTTCGGGCTGGCATTTGGTGAATGCAATAACTGAATGCAGCCTGTCATGTAATACCTGGTATGACCTAGATTAATGCAATTAGTTCAGATGCACTTCTGCCTAAGGTATTAATTCACCTATAGGTGCTGAAACAGATCTCCTATTTCGGTTATTCAGGGGCAACTGTCTGGTGTTTAATGTGATGATTACATGCGCCCCGGCAGTAAAAAAACCCAGAGCAAATACGAACAATTACACAAAAATGACACTAAATTTGCAACAAGATGCAATAGTACATTTATAATCGACGATGCACTAACTCAAAAAGAACTACACTTAGAGCTAATAATACTACATTATCAAAGACGAAAACGAAGAGTTTAACAATTCCACAATTAAAATTTAAATATATATAAAGAAAAAGAGTAAAACCTTAGACGGAAAGGATCATACAAATTTCCCGTCACAGATTGGTGATTTATAAATGAATTGCCTATCTTTCACTGTCCCACAGTTCTCAGTCTCATATGGGAAGATGGGACAAGCAATCCTCTACTTAAAAGCATTTAAAGTTTAAACTGTCCGTGCAGTTGTGCTATTCTGAGCCGTTCACCCCCGCATAGGGAGGTCCCTGACCCACACACGCGCACACAGGGATAGTTCTCCCGTGGAAGCCCGTGGCCCGCTTGAGCGTAGATTTAAGAACTTGTAGCATCAGCCATCACCCATTAATACTATGCTGAAACCCTGAAATATAGCGAGGATTTGCCCGCAGTTTTTCTCAG
The DNA here is from genome assembly GCA_028829895.1 of Sinotaia quadrata. Lineage (NCBI taxonomy): Eukaryota > Metazoa > Mollusca > Gastropoda > Architaenioglossa > Viviparidae > Sinotaia > Sinotaia quadrata. The sequence continues at coordinate 56,196,951 of CM054180.1, read as the reverse complement.
CACTAATACTTTGTCTTCAATAAGTTTTACCGATCTCTAAAATAGAAATCATTATGAGACTACTACTGCAAAATACTAATTCTGAATTTTCATTCATGCAAGTCAATATAAAGACGAATGTAATTTAAATAATATATCTCACAGATGCTCACTTTTATCTTTCAAAGGGTTCGAACTTAAACTTTACTTCTGCCAGCTTTCATAATTTAAAGATGACTCTGCGACCAAAAATTTTCCTCAGTCCAACCTTGCGCAGTGCGGTTAATTTAATTTATCAGAAACAATGTTAGTTTACTCGTCTTCCCTTGGACAACTAACTCATCGACCAATTCAATGTAGCAATTTCTCATCCACGCTTCATATTTAACTCAGATGGGCAGCTTGGTACACAAATGCGTACGCGTGTGCCTTTTTCCCTGTGATTACTTCCTGATCACGCCTCGTTGCATCCTATTGGACTGTACGCTAATGCATCATAACACATAATCCTAATCTCAATCAACACTTTCCGCCTGTAAGCATTAACTCAGCAACCGGAAGTCTGCGTTTCCCTTCATAAACAAAATAGGCAACAGACAACAAACTAAGTTTATATTATATAGCTCTGCATTTTCAAGCCACATCATTCAAAATAATAATTATAACTCATTAATGTTATTATAATTTTATAATTAATAAGAAATGAAATGCCCAATTCCTGACACGGCTGAATTCTCCAATTCACAGAGAGCATAATCAGATATTCTGTTACTGCTTCTTTACCTTCAAAAAGACAGTTCAGTGAAGCTGACCTAAATGCGCCCCTCCTTAATACTAGGAAGTAAATAATCATGGTGTTCGTCCTTCAAAGAAGTTCATAAAATGGAAACTTGAAAACACAACCCACTTCACGAGCATATCAATTTCGACTCTGCAAAATGCATCCTTGTCACGTTAGAGCCACTCATCCGAAACTAATGATCACCCATAATACGCCATTATCTTACAGGTTTGTAGGATGGGTTCAAAACCAAAAAAAGACACGTTTGCCTGTTTTCCATCAGGGAGATGTAAAATTTGTTGAAAGCAAAGAGTCGTGTCAGATACCTCGCAGAAGTCAGTTTGGGAGTTGTAAATGTGTTTGCTCTGTCGGACGATCACAAGACTGTGCACTCTCCAGAGTTAAAAGTCGAAAAGATCAGTCAGCTAGAGCATGCGCGTTAGGCGCCGCCTTGCCCAAAAACGGAATCAACATAAAGGCGTCCGCAAACTTCCGTCTGAGAAATCAACGAACCATTGGAAGCAGACGAGAAAGAAAAAAACAGAACAGCCAGAATTACACACTCCCTTCGGTAACGTTCCTTGGTTGTAAACAAGTATTTCATCATTTCTTTAAAAATCAATGTCGAGTTGACTTGTCTACTCCATGCGGAGGCAGGCACTTATCATACATTCTTCTACTAAGGTAATTTCCAAAAGATAGAAGTGTTGACACTGTGCGTCAGTCACTCTCCTACTGAGGTAACTTCCAGAATAAAGTATAGAAGTGTTGACACTGTACGTCAATGATACTGCCTCCTTCTGAGTAAATGTCAAGGCAAAATATGAAAATATTGATATGAGGTAACTGCCAACACAAAATGCGAAAATATTATTTTCAGTAGGTAAGTGGAAACTCTCTCCTTTTGAGCTAATTACCAAGAGAAAATCGAAAATATTATCACGGCGGTAAATTTAGCACTATTTTTGCATCATCTTAAAATGGACAGGTATACAAAGAGGCACTGATATTTTACTTTGCTTTAGTGTTGGGATCGCTCATGCATACATTATTCTTTCAACACAACGGATATATTCTCTTGATACTTACCAATGCATAATTAATAATGATAATCATAACCATTAACTAGGTTGCGCTGGCGTCACACTTACCAATGCATAATTTGAATTTTGAGTTCCATTCAAAGCCTGGATATTCCTCAGTGCATTTGCAGGTAATATTAAATCGGTTGCGCTGAAGGTCAACAAAGTTCAGGCTGTTGTTTGTATTCCAACTGCACTCTTTGTTTTTCAGAGTACGACATGGGTTTCCTGGGTCACGTAAGTAGAAACGTTCATCAATCACGTGACCTTTGGTCATTCTTCCATAACATGGATCTGTGTGAGAGAGCATAACAACAAATGTATGTACATATCATTTTATATATGCATACATGAATCAATGTACGTACGTATACATTCATGCAAGAACGAATATAATGTTTGTATTTCTGTATGCACAAATGCATGTTTGTCTTCATATTTGTTATATATTAATGCATGCATGAATAAACATATATATACATATTGTATTATTATTGTTTACTAGCTTTTGCCTGTGGCTTCGCTCGTGTAAATGTCACTTTTCAGAATAAGTTGTTTAAAGTAAAATTAATTTATGGTAATGTATGACACCTATCTGGGCACCCTTCACTGGTTATGGTTATTATTTATTAATTATCAACAAATAACTAATTACAAGAGATCGAGAATCAATTTATAGTTATTAATAATTCTCCCACAAGTCAAACATGTCTCTCAGAAAATTAAAAGGGTGTCGTAAAACTCTACTCTTTACTCAATAATAAAATAGAAGTTTTAATGTCGCATAATGATCTGCAGGTGGAAACATCTTACTAAAGGTGTAATAAAAATCCGTCTTTTATTTATATTTAACGAGCCCCCATCCATCCACTCTTTAATATATAGGTGCAAGAAGGTTAATAAATTTTGTGAAAGTGATTATTTCTTATCACTGGACGATCAACAACAAGTCTAATTTTTATGATCTATTTAATCCGCCTGTCGACGGGGTCTTCATCCTTTGCAGAGAGACTAAGTCAAGCCCTAGAGTTAAGGATTCCTTAATTATTCTCCACTCCTAGGTGTAACTCGTCCAGAGCAAATTATCCTCCTGCAATTAACAATAATGCTAGCTTCTTGGACTTTGCTATCGCCCCTCACATTTTCTCCATAACCAGATTAAGGAGTTCTTTCCCAAAGTATGCATGACTGACTTTTAAATTACAATTATAATCTGTCCCCACCCCTCCAGCTTGCATACTTCCTTTTAATTAATTAGTCAAAAGTGGAAAGATAAAATTAACAAATTTTATTACTGTAACATAGAAAGAAAACAATCAATAAAATTATATATATATACATGAAATTTACATAAGATATCACAAGGCATAAAAATATAAGTTTAACTTCACAATTTGCTAAGATCATCAATACTTCTATCAAGTCTTTCAGACCAACATTTCACTGGTCTCTATAATTATTGTTCATAGTTCGAATAGTCTCTGATAGAAGTTCAGTTCTAGAAAATTAGACTGACAAAAGGTTATGACTTCAAAATAAAAATCAAAGAGTTACAATCAAAGAAAGACAATACAGACAATACTACAGAGAGTAGGACACGAATTCACTTGATTATTCTTGTGTGCCAGTGCAGTTCCCGTCACTGAGACAAGTAGGGAAAAGTAGAGAGTTCGATTGTGATGAGCTGATCTGATGCCGATCAAAATACGTAGTGATATAGAGACTCAGTTTGAATATCTCACACACTGAACACACAGACTCAGTTTGAATATCTCACACACTGAACAAGCAGTTTGAATATCTCACACACTGAACACACAGACTCAGTTTGAATATGTCACACACTGAACACACAGACTCAGTTTGAATATCTCACACACTGAACACACAGTTCTTTCACCAACAGGTGGTCCAACAAAACGTTTCTCACTGTTCCAAGGGTGTCACATTAGAGTCACACTAGAGTCACATTAGAGTCACGATTGTTCCACACAGGGGAACAAAGAAGAGCAGCATACAAGACAACACAGCCTTCTGCTTCCTTCTCCTCTTGTCGTCAGGACTCAAGAATTTCTTAGAGTTGCAGACGTCAAACATCAGTTGAAACTAGTGCCAATCGTGATTATCATCAAAAGACTATAAATTTAGTAACTAAATATGATTTACATCAGAAGGTTTTAGTTAATTCAAACGTTATTTCCATCAGTCTTTCAAGTTGCCGCGAACTTGGTTTTCATCAGAAGTCAATGAAGTCACCGCGAAGGTAGTTTTTCATCAGTCTCTGAAATCAATACTACGATGATTTCATCTTAAATCTTTAAAGTCATAACAAAAAAGGAATATATTTTCATCTGAGGCATTTACTGTAACTGCAAACGTGATTTTCATCACGAATCTTTAAAGTCATTACTAAAGTGATTTTCATTAGAAGTCTCTGAAATCGTCAAACTACGGTTTTCATTTGAAGTCGCCGTAGTTTTCATCAGAGGTTTTGAACTCAATACAGGCGTTATTTTCATTAGAAGACTTTGAAGTCAATACAAACGTGATTTTCATTTGAAGTTTCAAAGTCTAAACAAACGTGATTTACATTAGAAGTCTTTGAAGTTAATACAAGCGTAATTTTCATCTGAAATCTTAAAAGTCAAAACAACATCGTTTTCATCTAAAAGTCTTAAAATTAAGTATAAACGTGATTTTCATTTGAAGTCTTTATTTTCAATACAAACGTGATTTTCATCTGAAGTCTTTACTTTCAAAACAAAAGTGATTTTCATTTGAAGCTTAGAATAAACTGCAAACGTAATTTTAGTCAGAAGTTTTAAAGTCATTAAAAAGTGGTTTTAATCAGAAGTCATTAACGTCAATACAGACGTGTTTTCATCAGACGTTAATCAGATCAACAATATTTTTTCATCATAAGTCTTTAAAGTCAATATAAATGTGCTTTTCATCAGAAGTCTTTAAAGTCAATATAAATGTGCTTTTCATCAGAAGTCTTTAAAGTCAATATAAATGTGCTTTTCATCAGAAGTCTTTAAAGTCAATATAAATGTGCTTTTCATCAGAAGTCTTTAAAGTCAATACAAACGTGGCTTTCGTCAAAGTAAATAACGGTTCTACGTCACGTGCCTACTCACCAGGGCAAAAAGCTACTTGAGCACAAGTGAACGGCACTTCATTGGTTCGGAAATCTATGATCTGCCGGTCTTTTTCAAAATACTCTTCGACTAGCTCCAAGCCCGCGAGACATTTTCTTTTATCGCCTGATGCTGTTGAAAATGTCTTCAGTTCCTCTCTTTTTAGAAGTGTGTACCCGCACAAGAAGTATGAGGCTGTAGTCTGCAACAAATTGTTCTTGATAGAAATATTTATAATAAGTTTGGGAGTGGTGGGATGGATCTCGCAAAATTATTGGATTTGTTGTTTGAATGTATTTTTTTGTTTCAGTATACTAATAAATTAATACATTATTCATTAAGTCATTTATTATTCCTCTTTCCATGTGTGCAATATTAACCACCCTAATTAAACTTTGTATATATCTCTAACTAGCCCAATTGTCCTTAAAATATATCTTAGCTAGCCCTATAGCACTTAGATATATTTAAGCATGCCCGATTGCACTTCATATATATATATATAGAGAGAGAGAGAGAGAGAGAGAGAGAGAGAGAGAGAGAGGTAGTAGGTAGGTAGGTAGGTAGATAGATAGATAGATAGATAGATAGATAGATAGATAGATAGATAGATAGATAGATAGATAGATAGATAGATAGATAGATAGATAGATAGATAGATAGATAGATAGATAGATAGATAGATAGATAGATAGATAGATAGATAGATAGATAGATAGATAGATAGATAGATAGATAGATAGATAGATAGATAGATAGATAGATAGATAGATAGATAGATAGATAGATAATTATATATATATTAGCAAACACAATTGCACTTATATATGATTCTAAACAATCCAAGAGAACTTTATACAAAATCGAACGTGTATGCAATTAAATCACTGTTTGCACTTTAAAAAGAGCTAAATGCAAGGGTTTTTCTTTTAAGTACAAATATAAAGATAGCATGCTGCTTTTGTTAGCTTTTGCTCTATATGAAGGATAATTTCTTAAAATGTCAACCTATGCCAGTCCAAGAAAACAGGTAGAATGTAGGACATAAGATTAAGCAGACTAATAGAAATCAAACTATAGATCAAAGTTCTCAATAACAGAATAATAATGTACTAGAAAATACAGATCATTGAACTTCCAAGAATAAAGAATAATATAATACAGGCAGTGGGTAATTAAGCAAACATAGAGACAAAGAAGTAATAATATAACTGATTCCATCTTTAGATACACACAGAATAAAATAGTTGCAAAAAGCATAGCATATATATCTGTGACGCCAACGCCACTTAGTTAATGGTTATTATTATTAATTAATTAATCGTCCATAACTAATTACAAGTGATGAGAATCTTAATTTAGTTATTAATAATTCTCCAGAGACACCACTCGTTTCTCTCTTGGGGCGGATATGCAGGCGATGTAAAAGTTTTCTCTCTTCCACAGCAATAAAGACAAACATTTACCATAATACAGTATTTCCATAGGTGGAAAACTTCTTACTAAAGGAGAAGACAAATCCGTCTTTAATCTATATTTAGCAAGCTCCCATCAATCCACTTTCTTCTCCAACATATGGTTATCAATATATGTAAGAAGGTCAATAAATTGTATTTTTAATTTATTAAATCAAATTAAATCAACAATAAAAAATATAACAAATACCATGTAAAAATATTACTTGACATCAATATTTCCATGAAATCATGTTCGAATAATTTTTATTCTACACAGTCACATGTCCTAAAATGCAATTCAACAATTTAATGTCAACACAAATCACAGGATAGTTCTTATCAGAGAACAGAAATGGCGTTATTAGAGATAAGTGATAATAGTTTCTATGTGTGACAAAGTAAATTTGCGCCTCCCTATTTTTAATTTTAATTGTTATATAAATTGCTAAATTGTCAGAGTGACCCAACCTTGGGCACTCCTTATGGTGTTATTTTGAAAATGTCTGAGTTTGAAGTAAACAGCCTAAGGGAAGAATATTCTAGACTTGCTATCCTAGTGGAAATTGAGTGAGCAGATTTTTAATTAGCCAATGATTATGATTTATGAGAACGAGACTAGCCAATGGGATGAGTGTAAGGCATTTACTTGTAGCAGAGAATTTTGCTGTCTATTCACTTTTAAATTTGAAGACAAAGAGAGAAGTCCAGCACTGAAGACCATCGTTAGCTTTACTGGTGAGTTTATGCTGATTGAGAGAGAGAGTGGACTTGGAAACATTTCATACATTTTTCTATTGATATGTTATACTTGTGTTATGTAAAGATGTACTATGTAAGTTGATTTACTTACTACAAATGTTTCAACTAAGCTGCACCCATATGGTGTATTAATATGTGACATTGTTTGATACGTTGTATTTATTGTATCACGTGTGCATGGGGATATTAACTACTGATGCAGGAGATTGTAAGTTTTGAGAATAGACGTGAAATAGAATGGAGTTATATTGTAATGAATAAGAATCTTAGGCTTGCTCCTTGATTGTATGTTGCAGTCAGCAAGCAGCCTTCTGATTTCTTCTTCGTTGGTTGTGGTTGAGTCTCAGTCTGTGAGTTTGACCCTGAGCTGTGAGTCTCAAGTGGAGCCAAGTTCAACTTTCAAGTTCCTAGCTACCCTTCATTTGTTCACTAGTCGTGACTTGAGTGACCGAGAAAGCGCGTGAGACTTGAAAAGTGTGCTGCAGAGTGTGTAAGCATAAGGGAATATGATATGCCCCTACTTCTGAGGTACCAAAGCAAGGATGCTAAGTACATCAGTCCAGTAATGATAACATAATCATTGTGATTGTGTTCTGCTCAAGAAACTGACAGCAAGAGAGTGCCAGGTCGGTTGAGAGGAACGACGCATTAGTGTTTTCTTGCACACAAGGTGGAAACATGCTGAACGTGGACATTTTTGCATTGTAACATTTTGACACTGTGACGTGATTAAAAAGGCCAGTGAAAAGACTGGGGAAGCTATAGTTAATCCAGGTCACATTAATTTATACATTTGACTCTAATAACTCCATTTCTATTCTCTGGCAGGACTAACCTGCAATTTGTATTGACTATCATTGAACTATAATTAGCTGTAATGTTATTATATATATGGGTTCGTGGAATATAGAAGTCAAATTATCTGTATCATTGTAATTGTCATTTGTATAGTTGATTTTTCTTTTAATAAATTTATTGTTAAATTTATTGACCTTCTTACGCGTATTGATATTGATATTCTTATGTTGGAGAAGTAAGTGGGTGAATATGGGCTCCTAAATATAGATTAAAGTCACATTTGTCTTCTCCTTAGTAAGAAGTTTTCCATTTGCAGAAAACATTATGTGACTGTAAATGTTGTTTTATGTTGTGGAACTGTGAAAATGTTTACAACGCCAAAATATCTGTCAGAGATGATAATGTTATGAAATTCATGCATTGATTATAATCAATGAGTAACACATTCTGAGTTTTCATTCCACTATTTTTCAGCAATCGTGGGGAGACAGTGCATACACTTGTTTGTGTTTCCTTGGCATGCATTCATTGCGCATTTGTGTTTCCTTGGTATTCATTCATTGCGTGTTTGTGTTTCCTTGGTATTCATTCATTGTGTGTTTGTGTTTCCTTGGCATGCATTCATTACGTGTTTGTGTTTCCTTGGTATTCATTCATTGTGTGTTTGTGTTTCCTTGGTATTCATTCATTGCGTGTTTGTGTTTTGTTAGCATGCATTCATTGCGTGTTTGTGTTTTGTTAGCATGCATTCCTTGTGTGTTTGTGTTTTGTTAACATGCATTCCTTGTGTGTTTGTGTTTTGTTAACATGCATTCCTTGTGTGTTTGTGTTTTGTTAACATGCATTCATTGTGTGTTTGTGTTTTGTTAACATGCATTCATTTTGTGCTTTGTTAGCATGCATTCATTGTGTGTTTGTATTTTGTTAACATGCATTCATTGTGTTTTGTTAGCATGCATTTATTATGTGTTTGTGTTTCGTTAGCATGCGTTCATTGTGTGTTTATATTTTATTAGCATGTATTCATTGCGCGTCTGTGTGTACATGCATTCATTGCAGGTTTGTGTGTATAAGCATTCGTTGTGGATTTGTGTGCATCGATTTCATTGTTTGTATGTATTTGATACATTCATTGTGTTTGTGTGTATATATACATTCGTGTATGAACTTTCTGGATGTGCTCTTCTGATCATCTCATTGTTAAGAGATTGTGCTCTGAGAGACCCAGTATTCTTCTTGTTTTCAGGTGACCCAATCTTCTTGTTCCCCAAAGAGCTAGTCTTCTTGTTTCCAAGAGACCCAGTTTTCTTGTTTCCAAAAGAATCAATATCGTCATTCCGAGTTTTCAAGTTCTTGGACCACAGTCATCTCTAATTGGCTGATAGTGACAAGTGTGTGGGTTTTCTCAACATCAAACTACAATACCATTAAGTAGCAAGAGCAGCTGCATTTTAGACACATTCGACTGACTGTACCCATGCGCATGATACACAACCTTTAAGCCTGTGGCATGACCTTGAACTGTGATGCATGCATTGGCAGGGACTTTGATTTTATCCCTACGTTTTGAAGGCGATGGTTTGTGAACTACAAAAGCATTGCTGACCACCAGTGCCGTCTTAACGCATGGGCATGCTGGACAGTTGTCCGGGGGCCACATGCTAAACTACGTATGCTGCGACTTGCTGTCACTTTTTATTCCTGTGGGGGGTTGTGTAGGTAGGGAGCCCAGTGCACTGCTTTGCCCGGAGACCTATAATGCTAATAAGACGGCACTTCTGACCACTAGTAGTGCGCATTGTCTCAAGTCATGCATTTGAGTATTTTACCCTTTTCAAACCTTACCTTGCTTGCAATTTTTTTGTTGTATATTTCAGCCGTTGAGAGGAAATTAATTCTTCATCTCAAACATCGGATTCTACTTTCGAGTGTGAAGTTCCCATTGCTATTAAATAATTTTATATAACTCACATGGCGGAAACTGACTAATATGTTCAGTACAGTGTTGTACATTTAAGAGATAAATAAAGAATATAGTTTCCGCCAATGTTCTATTGATGAGTGCATTTTTCTATGCAATGTTATTATTAAACAACAGTCTTTCATTGTTGATTCATTTCTGTTGGTTGTTCAGTGAACGTCATTTTGTTCTAGTTTGTTCATAGTGTTAACATCGAATTCTTAGTTTATGGATGGTGGAGTGGGAAGAGTCGTTATAAATGAAGTCAGATCGTTAGTGAATCCTTAGTAGGAAAATCACATGAACTGATGGGCAGTGTCAACGACCTGGGGCTATGACTCTAATCTTTAAGATAAGGTACTTCTCGTGCCTTGGGATAATAGCCAGTCTAATGAAGTATTAAAGATGCCTTCTGAGAAGGTCAGCATTGATCCAGCCCAATCTGGCAATTAAGTTGATATTAATATCTAGAGATTTATAATACAAATTAACACTAGTTATCACTTTGAAAAGACTGTCCAGATCCTTATCCGCCACGCTCCTGGCGAGTTGTAAAGGGAGGTAAAACGCCCCAGATATGTAGAAATAGATATAGGATGGATGGATGGATCTAGCACTAGGCATATTTCTACTTGCACGAAATCCTTATCAGTCTGATCTGAGGGTCAACGAAAGAGTTTTAGTTTTGAACACGGACACTAGGAGGTGAACTTGCTTTGAAAGCGACCATATCACACGACTGACTCAAACGCTTCCGGCTTTCGAAAAAGTATTATCCCATTGGAGTGAGCAAGCGAAATAAGAAATCCACTTGACTCAGTTCAGTTCTCAAGATTACCTGCTTCGAGTGCGGCTACTGTCTGAAATACAATCTCTTTATTTTTTATCAACTGGAATGTGCTTTGATGCTGTCACGATCCTGATAAAAAGCATACGGCAATATCCAAGGTGTGTCTTGGGCACATGTGACTGTTAAATCGAAAGCATTTGACTTACCCGAAATATGAAGAGTTCGAGTACTGTTCGGAACGGGTAGGTAGTATTGAACTGATGGAGGAACGGATCGTGCAAGCAGCCTGTGTTTTGTAGAGCGTACGAGCGTCGTGCTACATCGGCAACTTTGTCGATGCAAAACGCGACGCCATGTGCGCAAGCACTGTACAAATGTCTATCCAAATGTTTCAGGCGAGGCCGTGGAAAATGCAAGTAGAATACCTGGTAGGATTAACAGCAAAATATAAACATAACAGCAAAGATGGGCTTTCGGTAGGAAAGAAAGAGATATATATACACTCTCTCAAGACAGCTATACCACAACAACTACTATACAACATACAAACATACGTATTTGGGGTGCGGCGTGTGGTATACTTGCAATGTTTCCTGTTGATTGTTCAGTAAACGTCAAGGACCGAGTGGGTCTGCGACTTCTTTGTTTAGTGTGGAGCCCTGAACTCAAACCGCGTAGAACTAGTGAGTAAACTATTCTTCAACCTCGGCTCTATTTATGAATCCTTCCATTTCAACAACAAAAATCGTTTCTTATGTTAGAAAACTGGTTGAAAGACAAAGCTAATAATGCTAGTATGCATCACTCATGTGTGTGAATAGGAGACAGAGTGACGTGCTAAGACTAGACCTGATGCCAGCGAGTCCATAATTCAGAGATTAACGTTACATCACTGTCCAGTTTCTTCTTCTTGCTCCCAAAGGAGTAGAACATTGGACAAAAATTACGACGACACCGATCGTGCTGTAATCTATTGCTGGCCTGTCGATTCATTCTGTCACTAAATGCTAGATATTTAGAGCCATTGGTGGCACGGTGTTTCATCTTAGCCTCGCTCGTTCACACTTTTACGGGGAGTTATACAGCGCAAAGCATCAGAACAAATAAATACATAAGTACTGGTATATAGTGACGTAAATCACAACAGATAAATACGCTAGGTTTATAGGGAAGTGAATGGAAACCGATAAATAAGTACTGGTTGCTAATGACGTGAAACAAAGCTGATAAATAAGACGTGAATTAAAACCGATAAATAAATCCTAGTTTCTAGTGACGTGAAACAAAGCCGATAATTAAGACGTGAATTAAAACCGATAAATAAGTACTGGTTTATAGTAAAGTAAATCAAAACCGATAAACAAGATGCCGGTTTATAGTGACGTGAATCAAAGCCGATCAACAAGTGCCGGCTTATACTGACGTGAATCAAAACCGATAAATAAGTGCCGGTTTATAGTTATGCGAAACAAAACCAATAAATAAGTCCTGGTTTCTAGTGACGTGAAAGTCGATAAATAAGTCGTGATTTAAAACCGATAAAAAAAAATACTGGTTTCTAGTGACGTGAAACAAAGTCGATAAATAATTCGTGAATTAAAACTGATAAACAAGCACTGGTTTCTAGTGACATGAATCAAAACCGATAAACAAGTGCCGATTCATAGTGACGTGAATCAAAACCGATAAACAAGTGCCGGTTTATACTGACGTGAATCAAACCCGATAAACAAGTACTGGTTTCTAGTTATGTGTAACAAAGCCAATAAATAAGACGTGATTTAAAACCGATAAATAAATACTGATTTATAGTGACGTGAATCAAACCCGATAAACAAGTACTGGTTTCTAGTGAAGTGTAACAAAGCCAATAAAAAAAAAATCGTGAATTAAAACCGATAAATAAGTACTGATTTATAGTGACGTGAATCAAAACCGATAAACAAGTTCTGGTTTGTGTTGAGGTGAATCAAAACCGATAAACAAATATTGGTTTATTGTGACGTGAATCAAAACGAGTATTTGATGGTATCGTAAATCACAGAGATGTGGCTATTTATGTATCAATCATCATAGTGTGGAAGGGTAATATGACTTTAGATAGATAGACAGATGAGTTAGTTGACTGGAATTGCAACTTTTCTTTTGCCCATGTTGTCGCTCATGGCCTCAACTCAGTTAGTAGACAGGAATTGCAGTTTTTCTTTTGCTCATTCGTGGTTTCGGCTGAGTTATAGACAGTAAATTGCATCTTCTCTTTTGCCCATGTTGTCGCTCGTGGCTTCAGCTGAGTTAGCATACAGGAATTGAAGGTTTTCTTTTTCCCATGTGTCACTCGTGGTTTTGACTGAGTTATAAACAGTAAATGCATCTTTTCCTTCCCCATATTGTCGCTCATGGCTTCATCTGAGTTAGTAGAAAGGAATTGCAACTTTACGTTTGCCCATGTTGTCGCTTGTGGCTTCAGCTGAGTTATAGAAAGAAATTGCAACTTTTCGTTTGCCCATGGCTTCAACTGAGTAGATGGGAATGAATTGCAGGTTTTCTTTTACCCATGATGTCACTCGCTGAGTTAGTAGTCAAGAATTGAAGTTTTTCTTTGTCCATGTTGTCGCTCATGGCCTCAACTGAGTTAGTGGAGAGAAATTGAAGCTTCACTTTGGCCAATGTGTCTCTCGTGGTTTCAGCTGAGTTCTCTCTCTCTCTTTCTCTCTCTCTCTCTCTCTCTCTCTCTCTCTCTCTCTCTCTCTCTATCTATCTATCTATCTATCTATCTATCTATCTATCTCTATCATCTATCTATCTATCCCTTAGTATTGCCGCCCGTTTGGGGCACCACTAATGACTTGACAACCAGCTTCCTCCATTCCATTCTGTTCTAATCTTACGGTATCACTCAGCTTCAGTCCTGTCCACTCTGAGATGTTATCCTCCCATCTTTTCCTCCTTCGCCCTCATTGCACAGTACCTTGCATGATTGTCTTGGCATGTCCTGTTGATCATGTGACATGCCCATACCATTTCAATTTGCGTTATTTCACAATGACCAATAGCTCTTCATAGGGCCAAATGGCTTGTCTAATTCTGTTTCTCACTTCGACATTCGTGACATGATCTCTATACAAAATGCCAAGCAACCTTTGAAAGCATCTCATTTCATAGCTTCTATCCTCCTTTCGAGATCCACTATTGGTCCAGGTAGCAGCTTATTATGACCAATACAAATACCACTATTGGTCCAGGTAGCAGCAGATTATGACCAACACAATTTCCACTATTGGTCCAGGTAGCAGCAGATTATGACCAACACAGTTTCCACTATTGGTCCCGGTAGCAGCAGATTATGACCAACACAGTTTCCACTATTGGTCCCGGTAGCAGATTATGACCAACACAATTTCCACTATTGGTCCCAGTAGCAGTAGATTATGACCAACACAGTTTCCACTATTGGTCCCGGTAGCAGATTATGACCAACACAATTTCCACTGTGAGTTCTAATTAGGCGATGATCACCGACATACCTTCCACGTGTGAGGTCCAAGTACAATATTACACGTCATGCATATTTGAGATGCAAATTGAGATGATTGCGACCACATTCTTTCAGTACTTACAGTCGAAACATGAGTTGATTGGTGTCACACATTTCAAATGTGGCAAAATGAGATAATCAGTGATACACTTGTATGGGATGTGAGATCCTTGTATGGGATGATCAAAGGAACTCTTTCTTAAATCACTGTATGAAATTCTCAGTCACATACAAGAAACTAGTATGAGATGGTCAGTCACATTCTTTCTTATGTGAGATCTTCGCATGAAATGATAAACGACATTATTTTTCAATGTGAGGTCTACGGAAGAGATTATAAATGACACATCAACCACCAGGAATTCCAGTATGAGATGGTCAGTCATAGTTTCTGTATGAGATGGTCAGCACACTTTTTCTTGTGCGAGATCTTCGCATGAAATGATAAACGACATGATTTTCAACGTGAGGTCTACGGAAGAGATGATGAATGACACATCAACCACCAGGAATTCCAGTATGTGATTGTCTTCAACGCATTCTACTTTGAGATCCACGAATGAGATTACGACATACACATCTTCCGCAGAGGTCAAATATGAAATAACTACTGACACACTTTTCACTGTGAGGTTCATGTATGAAATAATCACTGACGCGATCTTATGTCAAGTCCAAATTTGATTTGACAACTGATCTTTCTACTGTGAGGCCCATGCTTGAAATGATTACAGACACGCCTTGTGACACAGCTTTAGTCTACAGTCAAAGTATGACATGATCATTGCCACCATCCATCGTGAGGTACAGGGATGGGATAATCGCTGACACGTTTCCTTGAGTAAGGTCCACATATGAAATGATCAATGACACGCCGTCTGCTCTGAGATCAAAGTATAAAATTATTCTTACACACATTCCACTGTGGAAAGAGATGATCAGACACACCATCCTATATGATGTTCAAGTATGAAATTCTAACAGACAGAGAGGTCCAAAAGTACAGGATAACCACTGCTACGTCCCTCTATGAGCTTATCGCAGACACCATCCAGTATTATATTCAGGTATGAGATTATAACAGAAACATCACTTCTCACTCTGATGCCCATATATGAGATAATAACAGACACCTTTAGTTGTGGAGTGCCAGGAGACTGTAGCAATCAACTGACTACCGCCATCCTGTCGCCCTCACATTCTGTCACATTATCATTCTGTTTTTTCACTTCAGTTTGCCATGCCTCTGTTCTACATATCATCAGAAACAATCGGACGAAGGCATGCCTGACTTACCTTTTTTCTTTATCAAATAACAGTTATAATAATGTTAGTGAAAATCATCACACACGTTGCCATATAGGATTAACTCAACAACAGCACGCCAGTTTTATCTCCCTGTTTCAAGGGGATTAAAAATTCTTAACTATCAACTGCTAATGAACTAACGTGTTCTGATCAACGAAAATCTTTCTTCTTTCTTTCCATGGGGACAAATAATACTTACAGTATAAAATGAAAAGCAGCTATGAGACTGTGGTTTAGTAATTAAAAATATTAGTGTTTGAAACCATACTTTCACCACTTATCCAAACCCCCTTTTAAGTGCCATTTTATTGCAGATTTCTTTACATGTGTTTGTTATTAAAGTAATGTCCCTATGTATATGTTTGGTTAATTGATGCTTTCTATTTAGCATTTTAAATGCATGTCATTCAGTATTTGTGTGTAACAAGGCGTGGGTGTCTTTCTCTCCCAGTTTCGTGTGACTGTGTTCAAGCCGTTCTTGGGCTGCAAGTGACAGAAAGGCTAGGTGTTGTGTTACACTTCTAATCATTTATTTTGTTCTCTTATTCCATCCAGACTCATACTGATCTCAGACTTAATGATCAAGAAATCTCTAAACAAAGACTTCTTCCAGAAAACTGAAATCTTTAAAATCTCTAATATTGTCAATTTGTAACTGATAAATAGTCCTTACAGCTTCTGGTAATACGTACTTTAAGTTATATTGTACATTTGTATTTGGCAGGTCAGTGTTGATTTGTTAATAATTATTCTAATTTCTATTAAATCAACAAAAAATATCTGTTTTCTACCATTCATTGCTGTTGACAAATATATGTAATACATCTGCAGAGGATTTGTGGCTATATTAGGACTAGCTTGTACAAGCGACCGTATAGAGACTACGTCTAATTAACTGATCACATAATTTAAAATCCCCTAAGACCTACACCATTTCCTCCTATAGGACATAGTTTAAACCAGTTTTACAAATGCATACTGTAGTTTTGTCTGTACTAAATATATACTTTTACATTTAGATCTACATGTGTTGTTTGTAATCTAAGGCTTCATCTACACTGCCTTGACAGAAGTGCGTCATAGTCTAGCTTGATAGCAAAAACACGTGACGTCGTATTTGAATATGGATGCATTAACATAAATGGAAGCTGTTAATTGATCTCTTTTCTGCGGTTCTCAAATTTCCATATTTTGTTGTCTGAAACATCTTATTAACATTCAGTATATAAACGACTTAGTAGATTTCAGACAGTGCATTGGTCCCAACCAATTTCCATAATTGACATGTGTAGTGTATTGTATTATTACTGAATTACGAAAGAATATCTGGCTGAAGTCGAGATTTCTGTCAGATAAATCTAATTTTAGTGAGAGGTACACTGAACAACCTCTCCAGTAATAATTATACTGATTCCGCTAAGGGAGGAGAAGTGCTGTCCTTTCTTTCTTTCTTGTTTGACTGTGAAGTATTTGTTTTCGTTTCTTTAGAATAATTTTATTTGTTTACCAACACACACAAACACACACACACACGGAAAATGGAAAAGAGATGAAAGATCAGTGACTGCCTGAATCAGAAGTAATGACGTTAGTCAAGATACACACGCATACTTACAGGCAGACACAAAAAAAGTAAACACGCACCCAGGCACAAATGATGTTAAAGTGCTAACCAACTAAAAACGTACTAAAAACTGATCGTAAAATCCTTTGTCATTTTTACATTTGTAGGTACTTTTATCTCGGTTGTGTAAAATGTATGGGCATGCATGGTTTTCATGTTAATTGCTGTAATAAGCCACAATCGTAGTAATGCTCCTAGTGAATAGTTTGTAGTGCAGACGTTTGTAATAGACGACGATAACGATGATTATGCTAATGATAAAAAAGGAGAAGGATGGTCGTTTCTTACTCACTCGACGGCTGTATTTCCAAGAAAGCTCTGTTCCTTTTCTGGGATCGAACCCATAGTACTTATGGCCCGCAATAAACAGAGCCGCACACCTCAAATTATTAGCCCATCTCGTTTTCATGTCTGCGTCGTTTAATTTCACCACCAACTTCCCAGCTGCGGATCGTTTTGGTTTAGAATTCATTCCCAAGCCAAGGGCTTCACCAGGGAGAACTTTGGACTCTGTGGTCAGATCCTTGTCATCATAAGGCAAATCACTCTTGGACAGAGCATTGGAGGCCATGCTAGCAGCTGACCTTGCCGTCCAATGCTCTCTAGATACAGGCTCGATTTCACTGTCCAGTGGTACTGTCCAGTCTGGTTCTGGACGGTCTGCTATGGGCGTTGTGGAAGTCTCTGGCCTCGCTCCAGAAACTTCTGACGTCACTGTCAGCCAGTAATTTCCTTTGGTTTTCTCTAAGTTTGAGCCATTGGTTATACGCTGCTTATTAAAGGTCTGAATAGGGTTAAAGGGAATTACTGAAAACTGATTATCGCTGAGCGAAGTTGCATTAAACAATAAAAATTGCTCAGATCTCAGCAAAATATGTTTATCATCATTTTCTTTCCGCAAAGCGCTGTATCGTCTGTTAGTTTGTTTTGCGCGAATGTTTGCCAAACTGACCATTCTGTGTAAAAGTGACACAGGACGTTTTGCAGTGGAAGTCATTAAAGACGTATTAGTGACCGCTTTTACAAATCTTTCATTTGTGGCGGCTCTTTCTCCTGACCCCTTCCGGATGTCCATTAGCTGTGTCTTGGAGGACTTTCGCGTATCAGTATCGCTTCTAATCCGAGTGACCTCGGACGAAGTGCCTGAGGAATTTCTCGTCGCTAGTGCGTGCGTGTCGTCGGACCAGGTAGGGTAATGTAAACGAAGCGGCTCGAGAGGATTCGAACGTGCCACCTCATTAACCCCTTGATCAATATCCAATCTGCGAACAGTACGCCAACTACGTCTTGTAGGGTCCATGTGGGAAGAAGACATTGTTTGTTTTGGAGTCCGTTTCTGCTGCCGCAAAGAGGTTGACAGGGGGAATGGAGCGAGTAAAGACTCTCTCCCCAATCTGTCAAATTTCGCCAACGACCTGTCCGACTTCGTTTGGTTGGGTGATGAAAGCCCATCGCTTGGAGTACTGCAAATTAAGCAAGAAGTGTCGCGGGCGGGAGATGATTGCTCTATGGCCGAGCGAAGAGTATTTGATGAGGATTTATATTTAAAGCCGAACTCGAACAGATCTCCGCAGGCAAGAATGTAAAAAAGTAATGGAGACATGGTTTCTGGATACGGCTCTTGTTTTTGTTTTTTTTTATATTTTTATTTCCCACGGTCTTTTCCCACCTCAGTATTTATTTCATCCGGTCAGCCGGAGGAATGATGCGACTACACAGAGAAACCAAGTGCAGTGACGTTGCAAACATGACGTCAGGCATGACGTCAATATGGCTTTATAGCGGCATATGCACAAAAAAAAATGTACAACACTCTCACACACACACCATTTTTCTTCATTCTCTCTCTCTCTCTCTCTCTCTCTCCTCCCTCCCTCTCTCTCTCTCTCTCTCTCTCTCTCTCTCTCTCTCTCTCTCTCTCTCTCTCTCTCTCTCTCTCTCTCTCTGTGCATAGCCAAGTTACTTTTTGTAGAGATGAAACACAAAATGTGTGCTCGTGTGTATTGGGTGAGTAGGTGTGTGTGTGTGTGTGTGTGTGTGTGTGTGTGTGTATGTGTGGAGAAGGAGTATGGAGAGGGAGGTTACGAACATCAATGTCAAATTTGGCAGTATGTATAAATAAGTAAATTATATTTACCAGTTATATTTAAATTCTGCTTGTTGTCTGGGTGAAGGTCATTCCCATTCCAAGACACGGTCAGGTCATGCGTTGCTGATGACTAGCAAGGCAAATTAACGGTCTAGTTACTCCACTCAGAAGAAGCTAATCCAGCATTAAAAGTTAATGAGGAAATTTAGCTTGTTTGGGGTTCCTCCATGTAATATCACAATTAATCACGCACGCAGACGTACTCACACGCTGATTATGCACTCCTGAAAAGCTGCATTAATCGTGGATTTTTTAATGTCAAATCTAACAGTATATCTGTTCGGCTCAGGTATACACTGGCTCTACTCGTAAAGTCATCGAATTGTCTGACGATGGGACGTGAATGTAATGCTTCCAAAACTGTAAAGATTTAGTTAACTTATTCTCCAATACAGTAGTAAGTTTCTTTTCTCGTTAAAGATTTAGCTAACTTATTCTCCAATACAGTGTAAGTTTATTTTTTTCGTTAAAGATTTAGTTAACTTATTCTCCGAGTATAACATTCTTTAATAATGCGATCACGTTATTGACATCTCTATTTACTTTAAACATGCAAAAATGCACTATAATAACTGGTTAAAAAATTTTAAAAATAATTTCTTAAATAAGCACACACACACACATATTTCTGGTTAATTCGGTTAAAATGTAAATATTTGGACATGTTTAATAGAAACATAACGATACATGTTGAAAAATGTGAAGTAGGTATCTCCTCTTTCGTTAATATTTTGTCTTGAATTATTTAAATATTTTATTTCCTGTTTAGTACTTTTTAATAAAGAGGGCGTGCGTGCGTGCGTGTGTTTGTGTGTGCACGCGCGCGCGACAATATAAATTATGTAGCAGAATCATGCTGGCATTCAGTATAAATTATGTAGCAGAATCATGCTGGCAGTTCAAAATTACTTCTCTGGAAAAACCACCTCTACAATTAGTTTAAGTTTTCTCAGATTTTTTAACACGAAGTTTATTTCTAAAAAGTGCAAATGAAATACGACAGCTCACAAAATGAAACAAATCTAACTGAAAACTTATCACGGGATTTCAACTAATTTAATTTAGATTACACATTTCTTGCTTGTTTGACGCGATTTTTATATAAATTATACTTCTGAAGCAAAATATATTGCGATTCAAGAGAAAAGATCGGTTATTGTGTTGTCATATTGTCACGGGAAAGACATGGACCCAAATTATATTTTATTTCATGATCTGACTAAGGGAAGTAATCCCCCTTGTCAAAATTCGCATTTTTGACAGTGCACCTATTCACTGACACATGTATGTTATGTGACTTTTAGAATTGTTCACCTGATTTCATTTAGCCAAATAGCTCATGCGCAGTAGAGTTTGCCATAGCAAGCCGATGCACGTAGATAAAGTATGTGCAAGATATAAAAGTTCTAGAAGCTTCTGAGACTCATAACAAGAGTATATATAAAGGAGGAAGAGAGACTAGTATTTTCGTGAAAACACTAAAACGGGAATTTACATGAGGACAGTTTACTTCATCTTGTGATGAAATTTCGTACATGGAGATTTTACTAAGGAGAGTTGGGAATATCTCTTTCCACCAATTTTTTTCATCCATCGACTGCCAAATATTAAAGCAACAGGGCAACTTGTTTAAATACACCCTGGCAGAGTGAAAAGTTCGACCTTCAAAACAGCTTATGTATGTGACATCAGTTGCCTGCAGTTAATGACAGATGAGTCATTTCGTCTCTCTGTCTGAGCCTTGTTTGAAGTCCTATTCTGCAGTTGGAGGACTAGGTTCTTGGAGTCTCACAGACACAAGAAGTACTACATCCATAGACAATGACACACTTCACTAGATGATTCATCTGGTAATGATAGACATCACTGAGGTTTTTCCATCATCATGGTAACCAGAGAAATCAGCAGTAATTACCAAGGTTGGCAACAGGCCAAAGCACAAATTTGCCCACACACGGGAAGTCTGAGATGGCGACCTGACCTGCAGGTCTTCGCTATCGGGATGCAACAATTGCATTATCTTCTCTTTGAAGCATCCCTTATGAGTGACGTGTGAGATTATGTTACCTCTCTTCGAACATTGACAGTACTAAGTGAGTAGTTAAAATAAAAGGCAAACTCCACCTATAACTTGTTAGAGTAAGAACATTTAATCTATTCTTGTCAGACTGATACTTATCATTATTGTCATTTTTAAAATGTAATATGAACTTTAATATGATGGCAAATGTACACCTATGTCGTATGTGAATTGTTGTTGATAGTGGTGCCATTTACCACATAAGAATTGTATATTTATTTTGTTTTCATTTTTCGAATTTCATCATTTTCATTCCCCCATCCCCTACAGAGTGTATGACATTGGAAAGGTGTATGCTTGACTAATCACTGTGTGAAAGAGAAACAACCCAATTAGGTAAATAAAACCTAATTCACATTTTCTAAAAGCTCGTTATTCACAGTTTTTGAGAGGGGTGAAACAAATCATATTTGTGTTGTTTTGTTCCGTTCGTCTGTTAGTCTAATATTCACTATGATACTCGCACACTTGCACGCACAGCCAATAAAACGTTCCTTTGCATGACAGAATAAAATGGGCCCACCCAATCATCAATGGTGTCTGTCACTGTGTCTGTATAACATCTTAAGACAACAAATTACTGGCACATGTCACGAGCTTCTCGGAGATACACCAGACCAGCCAAACCCGACTACCCTCACGTGTCTCTCTAGATTAGATGCTCTCACCGCCAACGTGACACATATAAATGTTTGTAAACATTACAGGGAGAGTGACGTAAGAATGCGTACTGCCGGCTACTTACCTACACTATGACCATCTAGCTATTACACTAACAAAACATAAAGCAGAGAAAACACTACGTCTTTCAAAACTGACGTAATTATGCGTATTTCCGACTCCTTCCTAGTCTCTGACCGTCTAGCTATTACTCTAACAAAACATAAAACAGAGAAAACACTACGTCTTTCAAAACTGACGTAATTGTGCGTATTTCCGACTACCTAGAGTCCTAGACTATATTACTCTAGCTACCAGGAAAGCAGAGAAAGCATTATATCTTACAAAACTGTCCTAATTATGCGTACTGCCGACTACCTAGACTATATGACTCTAGCTACCAGGAAAGGAGAGAAAACATTATATCTTACAAGACTGACGTCTGGCTACTATTCTAACGGAAAGAGAACACGGAGAAAAAAACGTCAGTTCAAGACTGGCGTAAGAATACATCCTGCTTACCTAGACACAGAAAACACTACATTCTCTTCAAGACTGACTTAAGAATGCGTCCTGTTTACAGAGATTCAGACGTCTATCAAAGCGACAAGCTCAGAAAGAAACGGAACAGAACCACGACAACATGATGCTTAAATTACTGTTCAAATTGACCGTCCGTCGACTTCTTTTGATCGTTTCCTCCCGAGTCCTCTAAGCGTCACACGAACACCAGTCAGTCATTTCTCTGTCTATCATGGCTTGACAGCAAAAGTGTTGAAAATAAACTAGTGCATGTATAATTCGGGTATACGGGCGATCGGTTTGCAAGACTTAAAAAGTGTCAGCCGTAATATTAGTGGCAATGCGGCGGGACTCAAAGATGCCGAAACTTTTACATATCGAAACTACAGTATGAGTTTATTTCAAAACTTCGAATAAAGGAAAGGGTAAAGGGTTAATAAACCTGAAACTGCATAATAATGAACAAATAATTCCAACATATATATTATGCGTGCGTGTGTGTGTGTGTGGGTGTGGGTGTGGGTGTGTGTGTGTGTGTTGTTTCTGAAAATAGCAGAGTAAAATTGTCTTCTTAATTATTATCTTGGTGTCAAGAAATGCATGGGACTAATTTTCAATTTAAGTTCATATAATCGAAGACACTTGATTCTTTTTTACACTTGATTCTTTTTTAAAATGTCTATTTTTAAAAGTACTATAACACTATAATCGAAATCGGGGGCGTATCAAAGGATTGTGTGGGTTGTGCAATGTACAAGGGCCCTGGCAGTCGGGGGGTGGGGGGGTGGAGGAGGTTCCTGACAGCGAGAGGAGTCTATAAATATCTATGTTCTATTCAACAGCGTGGTTTTTTTTCGTTTGAAATCGAAGGGTCCTACCACCAAAGCTCTGTACAAAAGGAAGGGGGGAGAGAGAGAAACTTGCTACGCCACTGATGGAAATGTTTCATTTTTTAATGCTGCCACTTAGTAGCAAATAGGAAAACGTTTGAAATACCAGTGTGAAGCAAATCTTCAAAAACGAGTAATTCCTGCTCAAACCGTTAACTGATTATTTTCTTTAGAAAAAGTCTTTGACTATTTTAATTATATAATTGTCCTGGGCTTGGAGGTGGGGGAATGCTAATTGTAACTTTATACACTGCACGCCAAATACCTCATGATGCCTACAGCATACAGATGATTTTGCCGCAGTTTGGGTGAACAAATTACAAACTTGCAGTCTTCATACTGAGCAAGCTTACGTTTTACGTCTGAAAACATTATTGTTTTAATATCAACTAAAGTCTGAAAAATGTATTGTTTTAATATCAACTTATTTCCTATGCGGTCTTTACTGTCCTTCCAAATGCCCGTGTGCTATTTCCTAGGAAATCACGGTTTTAGTAAAGGGACCAACAGATTGGTATTGATTTCACGTGCGAGTTCAGAAATGTTCACTAGCTTTAATGTGTCCACGGAATTCATTTTATCTTAGTCAAAGATATTGTTCTCGTTGAGCTGCTCAGATTAAAGTGCGCTCGAAGCAAACAACTCTTTCTATCATAAATTATTTGTCGGACTGCAATTTCCAAAAGTATCGGCGTAGTGTGCTATATCAGGCAAAATATATAAATGTCGATGTTATCCGCTCAAAATTTCGAGAGAAAATTATTTCTAACGGAAAAACTGGTAATCACTTATCTAATAATATTACTATTTCAATCTCTGCATATGTGTGCTTTTGTGTGTGCCTATTTGTCCCTCTTCTGTCGTAACCGTAAATAAATATGCACACGCTAGTAATATTAGTATTTCAGTCTCTGCATATATGTGTGTGTGTGTGTGTGTGTGTGTGTGTGTGTGTGTGTGTGTGTGTGTGTGTGTTTGTCCCTCTCCTGTCATAACCGTTATTTAATACACGCGCTAGTAATATAGTATTTCAGTCTCTGCATATGTGTGTGTGTATTTGTCCCTCTCCTGTCGTAACCGTTACTTAAAGCACACGCTAGTGTATTTCAGTCTTTTCGTGTGAATGTGTGTGTGTGTGTGTGTGTGTGTGTGTGTGTGTGTGTGTGTGTGTGTGTGTTTGTGTGTGTGTGTGTGTGTGTGTGTTTGTCCCTCTTCTGCGTAACCGTTACTTAATAAACACGCATGAGAATAATATGGAAACGGGGGTGGGGGGTGGGCAGTCTTTAAATACGTTTTATAAATATTAAATAACATAACTGTACTGCTGATCAGCCAGATCAACGCCGAACTTTTAAGGGAAATCTTCAATACTTTCTTACACGTTCTATAATCCTTAGACTCAACATTACTTCTTCATCCGAACATTAATCTGAATCTAAACGGCCACCAGGCTATCATTTAGTGAGGATTCTTCAGCTAAATGGTTCTAATGATCTTACTTAAATTAACTTGGCTCCAGGTCCCACCCATTAACATAGGATCAAACTTATAGCCAAAGAATAAATTAAAACTAATCTGCAAAAGAATAATGAACAATAATTTATTTCAAATAACATAGATCGATACAATTTAACTGCAGCGAGAGTGGATGGAATTATGTTATCTCCTTGCTCAGTGGTTCTCAACCTTTTTTGCCCCATGCAACCTTTACAGTTTACGCCAGTTTCCAGGACTGTCTGTCTAAAAAGGTGATTGAAAATCTTGTATTTTTTTCTATATTTAATCTGTGACATACAAGTGTGATGTCTTGTAGGTTATGTACAATCTGTAGAATTGTAATAAAAATGTTGCCTTTTATTTATTTATTTCACATTTTTGTGCAGCTTCACTTTTTTTTAAAATCCATGAGTTAAAATTCTACCTTGCACGTGTGATGCTTTCTGGGTTGTTTCTTTTTCTTTTTTTTAAAAATTTTTTAATACAATTTTTTGTTGTTTGTTTGCTTGTTTCTTAATTCTGTGAACAGTTTGTGCAAGATGATACTAGATTTGCAAACCCACACAAAAATTCTTAATGAGTTTTTAAAAAAATCAATTTTCGTTAGAAGTATTTTTCCCCGGACATTTTATCTGAAATCCTTTAAATTTTCGATATTTTGCTAATTTTCTTACAGTGCATATTAAAAGTGGATTCAAACAAGAGGTTCAAACAAATTTTAATGTAGATTCAAATAGATTCTAATTCTTTCGACTTTAAAAAAAAAAATGTAGACAGAAAAGGGCACTGTATGTACTTCTTGATACTAGTCACATTACATCCCTTTATGATTCGCAACTCAACATCAACATTTCCTGTAAGAAAAGTCCCTTAGCTGGTCACCTTTATTAAATTTAGCGGACATATTTAAAGTTGTACATGAAATCAGGATGATTTAACATAGAAAACATTACTGACTAAAATTGTGATTGTCTAGGATAAAAGACACTAACATATGAAAATAATAACTGAAAATATAACTATTAGTAACTTATTATTAATGTAGTAATGTCTTTTCTTTCATACAAATAATATTCTTTGTTCTGAGAACTTTACGTTTGTGTGGGTAATTTTTAACAGGACTAAACCTATATAGCCTATTAGCCAACTACCAAAACAACCCGTAGGCAACACACCACATTGCCATTTCATTATGATTAGCATATTTGTTTGTAATTACATAATGTCTTCAAAACATAAAATGATTAGACATTAAACAAAATCACACAAAATATCAATATATACACCACACACACACACACACACACACACACACACACACACACACACACACACACACACACACACACACACACACACACACACACACACACACACACACACACACACACACACAAACGTGTAAGCATATACCAGTAGCAAGTCCTCATAGGAGACATCCAAGACCGAGAACATCTCAGGATGAAAAATTAAAGTTAAAAAATTAAAGTTAAAAGAAAAGTTCTAGTAAGTATTGTCTGTTCGATAACACTGAGCAAATTCCGGTAAATTTGCATTCTGTGTTTTAAGTGTTGCCTGTCTTTGGAATGATGTAAGAACCACAGCCAAGTTCTAAAAGTGTTAGCGTCTGTTATATTAAATAGTGCTGCCTTATATAATACATATTAATTATTAACATAGAAAGACATAGGGTTTGATTTACACACACACACACACACACACACACACACACACACGAATGCGCGTGCATATTCACACAATTATTTTAGTTAATGTACAGAGTACAAGGTGGGCCAAACACAACAAAGATATGTTGTTATCGTCCTGTAAAAGTAGGGCAAGCTGTGTTTTAATTGTACTTAATTTAAAGTAATACTTGAAGTATCTATCTTGAATGGAGCTTGTTTTCTTTAGTACACAGTTAGTTACAAATCATTCAATGTATTTTATCAGGAATCAATCACATAATAAATATATTTAAATTTAATATGTGTTTTAAGTTGCCATTTATGCCAATGGCATGGCATCCAGTGATGTAATTACTGCCCTTGCAGTTCCTGTAGTGCTTGTGAGCCTTTCAACAGAAGAGATGTGTAAATTTTGGGAGAAGATAAAGGCTAGTTCTATTCTGACTCGAATCCCGTTTTTACATGGTGAGGTCTCAAATCTTACTCTCTGTAGGCAAGGAGTAAATAAAGCAGTGTGTGTGTGTGTGTGTGTGTGTGTGTGTGTGTGTGTGTGTGTGTGTGTGTGTGTGTGTGTGTGTGTGTGTGTGTGTGTGTGTGTGTGTGTGTGTGTGTGTGTGTGTGTGTGTGTGTGTGTTAGTCGTTAAGCAATAAGATAGGACAACCGAAAAGAATCAGCTGCAATCGGCCCCAGTTTGCTGTCCCGAACGTGTAGATATGAATAGGGGAGATAATTCAAGTCTTCGTAGGACCTTTTCTTTCTGCCTGTAGAGAATGAAAATCGGATGCACTGCCATTTTTTCATGTTGAGCACCCCAGAAATTGAAAACTTTAGAACAATGTTCCCCAGTTTTTAAAGAGAAGTGGTGACCCTTGCCACAAGCGACCTAAGAACGCACGATGTGCAGTTTGTGTTTCTATGTGTGTTAAATAAAGTATTTAAATTGTTGATTATCAGCTTATATTTATTTTCTTCACACTTTTAATCATTGCTGTTGTCATTATTAAAGTGGGTATATATATATGATCAATGTGATACTGTGCGGAACTTAATTTATTCTATTTATTCTAATTTCTATTACTTTTTAGTGGGGAAGTCAGGCTTATCACTAGACCTATCACCGTGCGGGAAGTTAACTTTGTTTTGAAGTAAACTAGTTGTTAATCACATTTTAAGTAAAAAAAAAAACACAACCAGTGGTGCATATAAGAGAAAGAAGAAAAAGGGAAATTACAAAATCTTCCAAATTAAACACATTTGTAAGGATAGTTTCCATCGAAGTACTGATGCTAGTCCATGAACTGTTTTTCCAGATCATTTAAAATGGCATAAAATTCATACCACTACTAATAGTGCTCATATTCAAAAATTATTACAAAGTAATGTAGTGACGCATATATATTAAGCGAATATAAAATACATTGAATTTAATTATGCGTGCAAGAGAACTCAACATGACCCTCAGGACATTTGAGGTATCCAGAAATGTTGACGTTCACGTGGTAGCTTCATTCACAGGAGAATCTTCAGTCTTTGGAAAAGCTGAAACCTATACGCTGGGTTGGTCGATTCGCATCACTGAAGAGAATTAAACAATGTTATCGAGCTGTTGTAAATGCCTGATAAATCTGCAGAGCGTTAAAAAAGATGAGAGGAACTGAAAGCAACAAAACACTTGTAGGCAGCAGTGAAGGCGTTGTTAAACTATTGTAGGGATTTTAACAAAGCTTAGGAAGTTGGGACAGTATGCAGTGAATTGGGTGTAAAATTTTCAAGAAAAAAGATTAGGCAGGTGTATATTTTGATAAGCTTATTAAGGATATATTGGTCACTAGCCCAGATCATTTATTGTCTTCAATGACATTCTTCTTTTAATATTATTTCACAACTTGACAATAGACTCTAAGGCATGAAACTTGATGCAGACACATTCTTAGTATTTCAGTATACAATTGTGTATAGTCGACGATCAAGAACTAACAAGAACTGTTAAGACTCTCAAAGATGACCTAACGGATGCAATTCCCTAACAGCCGGTTTCTGTTAGTGAATGATGTTTCTTAAAAGTTAATTATACACCATTGTTACTGAATAATGTTTCTAATTTAAAAATACAATGTGCATACATTCAATCATCCAAGCAATGCAAGTGCTACTAACAATATGCTTTTTCTATATCTATCATCGATTTTTTTTTTAAGGTGGGGAATTTCAGATTTATAGGCAATAATGTACAATATAAAGTCAGTATAGAATAAATATATTGCTTGCTTTGCACTCCTTTGCAAATTTCCGGGCGTGTTACCAGCCTAGGATCGAAAATTTTCTACTTACAGAAAACGTTTCTATAGCAAAGAGTAATATATTTAAAGTGAATGAGAAAGGTGAGAAATTCGTTTACGTTGTCTTTTTATTTCACACTAAATTAGATTTGTTCACGTTCTTGTGCTTCACCCTACAACGAATGTCCATCGTCTGCTACAAGTACTAGTGCTAGTTCATTGTCATGAAACAAATCTTCGGATAAATCTTTATTTAGCTTTTTTCCTTCAACAAGATCAAATTTTCAAGTTTATTCCATGTTTGAACCCCTATAAAATTTTGGTTTTTTTTTACTTGTAGAACCATCAATAATGATTACTGTAAAAATATTAAAATATATGTTCCTGTGTAGTTCAATATAAATGGACGTTACTTTCTTGAAGCAAAACTACATGTATACAGACACAAGAAAGCGATTTATATTAAAATTATATTGTTAACAGATACACATATCATGTTATTCACCTCTTCTTTTTTCCTCAATGCACTGCATGAAATTATTTTAATTAAATGGACTACAATGATCTTCGTTTCCAGCCGTGCATATATTAAAACTCGATGTACATTAAATGTGCATCACTTCCCTTGACACAAAGTTTTGAATCGGACCTCTAAACAGCGATGCTATTTTGAGCATGGCTTCCTATTGGATAAATGCAACCGCGTCACTTGGTTTGAACTCGAGGTACCAGAAATATAAAATGCCGAAACCATCGAAAGACAGGAATCAAAACCAGAATATCCAAGTGGCCGTACGTTGTAGGTAAATAAAACTTTCATTACTTTTTCAGACAATAATGCTATAGATTATTGCTATTTGCTTCCATACACTCGATAAAATCATTGTACTTTGTAGCCTTTCGACAATGCTTCTGTGCAAGTGCTGATACTGTAGCACATTATATAGAAAATAGTGTTAAGTTAAAGTGTGTATTCTTTTTCTAATAAGTATGGATCTATATTTTAAAATCTACTGCTGATTATAATGTATATGATTTCCTAACTATTTTAAAGTGCAAAGTATTTGAATTCTCAGTGTCTTGTGTAACTAATATTAGTAATCTAATAAAACTTTAAAAGGCAGTATAATATAATTTTACTTGTTATTCAATTTCAACCGTCAGTACTTATTTATTATAGTTACACAATCTTCGAGTTTCATTCAGTTAATTATGTTAAATTATTATGTTTTAAATTGATTGGTGAACATAGAGATACAACATTCATAAAATTAATAAACTTCTGTAAAAATAAGTGGGTTTTTTTAATTTTAATTGTATATGTATTACTATTACTACTTTTAGTAGTTTTACTAGTATTAGTAAATAGTAGTACTTAGTACTAGTAAAGTAGTAGTAGTAGCACTAGCAGTGCTATTTGTTTTTCTCTCATGGCCTACTAATTCATAATTGACATTTTTTAAAAATATGTTTCAAAAGTTAGTACTTGTCTGGAGCTACCAGCTACATTTAATAATTGAGTAATGAGATCTTTCATTGCCTAGTCTAGTAGTAGTACTTTAGTAGTGGTCATAGTTTTGCTTATTCTTGTCTGGTCATTTCTCATTGAGTTAAAAGTACGTTGGAGTTGTTTTAATTGTTTTGTCTATCTTGCGTCTTCTACCTTTTGCTAGTTAGTTATAATTGTCTTGCCATATTTTGTTTAGTTGTTTATTCAGTAGATTTAAGTTTTCTTGTGGTGACATCATGATTTTTAATTTTAGTTTATTATTTTTAATTTTTGGCCATTTTGTCTGCTTTTTCACTTCCTGGTAAATTGATGTGGGCTGGGATCCATATAATGTCTACCTTACTGCCATGTCTTTATTTTGTTTATCTGGTCCAATATGACTTTTTTTATGAGACAATTGTCTGGTCTGTGTCCCATATTATTTTCTATTATTCTAAAGCTTTAATAAAGCTGCTTTCATTTCCTTTCATTTTGCATTTTATTTCATTGAAATATTTGCACACTAATACTAGTAATAGTAATACCTAAGATATGATGTTTTTACTAATGTAACCCTGAATCTCACTGAAATCCTGAAAATTCCTGCCTGTACAGAGATAAAAAAAAGGAAAAGTGCCTGCCCAGTAAAGAGTTAAGTAGTGTTTTACTGCCAAAACTCGCAAAAGTGAGTCAGTTGCTATTAGGTAGTTAGTGTTTGGGGTTTTACTAGCATTTGATTTACTAATCCTGTCAGTATGGCCATCATCTGTGTGATCATAAATATTGACATGTCATCTGTAATTTTAAAAAAATTTTAATTAATTTTTAATTTTAGCTTCATTTTGGATATATATTCCTATTCCTGTCTTACCATTTTCTTACCATAATCTGCCACCACTTAGTCACTCACTGGATATGACTAAGAGTTGGGAGCTAGTATATAAGTTATAAACCAATGTTTTTTCACTGGATGGGACATATATGTCAAAATATTTTTTTTTATTTTTGTTGTTTGTTGTTCCATTTGTTTGTTTATTTTTTGTTACTTGTTTGATTATGTATGTGTTGTCATTATTACACTTGTCTGCTAAACTGGTAGTGTGCGTCAAAGAATGAATCTTAAGGAATGGTATGTTTATTATTAAAATTTATAATGTATCTTTTATTTCATCCCTGCCCCTGCTGCTCCACCACATCCAGGGCTAGGACTAGTCATCTAAAGTAATGATAAGGAGGCCCACCTAAATATACAAACTAACTACCCAAGATAAAATAACACACCTGAA
The DNA here is from genome assembly GCA_028829895.1 of Sinotaia quadrata. Lineage (NCBI taxonomy): Eukaryota > Metazoa > Mollusca > Gastropoda > Architaenioglossa > Viviparidae > Sinotaia > Sinotaia quadrata. Next base: position 56,165,197 of record CM054180.1, on the reverse strand, counting down.
GAAATCATGGGTGGGGTGGGGTGGGAATAAAAGTAAAAATAATACAAAAATCCACTGGAAGACAACAGAAAAAATATCCAACAGAAAGGCAGTCATAATAGACAATAAAGTATTTTACCTAACCCAATCCAACATTTGTCACTTAACAAAAATACAGATACTGATTTAAAATTGTTGAAAAATAAATAAATATAAAGAGTATCAGAGATATCACAGAAATACCACCACCAGCCTAGGCAAGCAGCCAGACTAAAAAGAACTATTGCAACAACAGAACCACGAATAAGCAACAAGTACTGCAGCAGTGCAATCGGCAGAGATGCCTAATACAACATAAAGGATGATGTAACCAACAGGCCTAACTGCCCCTTCTCCTCCCCCAACCCCCCTTCACTACTGACTGCAGAATTTTATAAAGTGTTGGTAATTTCTCCATAGAATTAGAATTTAATTAATTTATGCAAGACACTTATTCAGTTTATTTCAAAGAGAAGTGTTTTGTGCAGTTTCTCAGTGATGCAGGACTACAGCAATAGTAAACTGATTCAGTGATTGTAATTATTATTTTCCCTCCATATTATGAGTTTAATTATATATACAATTTATATGTATAATTAATTAAAAGGGAAGAAGCTGCTCTTCATCTTTTAAAAATATATTAAAATTATGTATTAGTAATATAATTAGGAAATTGTAAATACAAAAAAAAAATATGTTTTTTTAATAACCATTTTCAAGTGCATATGAATTTTGTCATTTTACTAATGATGAAATTGGTATCCTGCTATATTACAAAAATAAGTGCTTGTAACTTGTAAGGAATACAAAACCGTGGAACTTTGTTATAACTTGCAAAGCAATACATATTACGTGATATTATTATAATTTATATACCTGATAATACTTTTTTTAATAGTGCATATTGCAGAAATCTGATTTTTACTGTAATTTAATATTTATGTAGTTTATCTTTTTGTTTTTTAAATGAAATAGACCAACCAATGCCACTGAAAAGAAAAATGGATCATGCTCTATACTGAGCTGTGATGCAGAGAAGAAAGAAGTAGTGGTGAAAGAGAAGCAGGGTATCTACCCTCTGACCAGGACTTTTACATTTGATCATGTCTTCCCACCTTGCAGCAAACAAATTGATGTTTACCGTGCCATGGTGGTGCCTGTTATTGAAGAAGTGCTTTTGGGATATAACTGCACTATCTTTGCGTAAGTCTTGAGTGATATTTTGACTTGAATAAATGTCATTAGCAGTTCAATAATAAGGGCTAATATATCAGATTTGATTTTGTTAATTCCTAAAACCATGATCAGAAAGAGGGACACTAAAGGTGAGTAAAACAGAACATTAATACTGATTATAAATTGTCAATGGTAAAAACTTTGTAGATGTTTTATTTTAAATGAAAATGTGAACAAGGTTTCATAATGATTAAAGCAAATTTTTATATACATCACAGAGTCACTTACCTGAGGCAATTAATTGTAACACATTCACAAAAACAGATTTGCCTACAGTTATGGATTCACGTTTTTTTTTTCTGGCGAAGCCCTCTAAACTACTTGGTGTGATATAGTGAGGTGTCGTGTTTAGAGAAAGATGTATATATGGTCATTGTTTAAATAAATAGTTTTTAAGAGAAGTTTAGTTGTAACTTAGTTCACTTCAATCCTGTGATAGAAAAAAAATCAAGACTTATTAATTTATTTCCACAGTCATAGTCGAGTTGAGTGCCCATTTTGATGATCAGGCAGTCCTTATTTTATGATTGAGAATAAAATATTTTATTTTTATTTTTTATCAAACCACCATATAAGTCATTCATAAATATATTTTTACAGTTATATCTATAATCTGTTACAAATGTCATTTCTGATGCGTTTGTTTACATCGTGTTTCTCAGTTATGGACAAACAGGAACAGGGAAAACATTCACCATGGCAGGTGAGCGTTCAGAAGACCCCAGCATCACTTGGGAGAATGACCCCTTGGCTGGCCTCATCCCAAGGGCAATGCACCAGATCTTTGAGCAGCTTCAAAGACAGGTCAGACATTTCAATACTTATCATTCAGTAATAGTGTTAATTGGATATTGCAGTATATAATAATTCACTGTTGATATTCTTTTGATCTTTTGTTTCTAGTCTATTAAAATGTCAGTTTACAATGCAAGTATGCTACACTGATGGTGCTTATATGCAACAAAAACATTTTGCATATAAAGTGAATTATATTGCTTTTACAATCAGCAGTAATAGGTACTGATTTCATTTAAACCCTATTATAAATATATGTATATAGCTTTTGATCATATGACCCAACCCCTAAAAATCCTTCTCGCAATTTGCAGTATCAGAAAATAATATATAGGCTATTGTAAGTAATATTTATTCTCAAAAGATTGTAATTTCCTATTTACTTTTTAAGAAAATAAGTTAATTAATGACCGTCAATATGACTAGCGTTTCAGGTTAGACACGTTGCATTTGCTGAGAATGTAGATTTAGAATAGCAATAATATTGTATTTATACATTTTGAATACATGCAGGGGTGGAATATTCAGTGCACCCACCTCTTTATGTGTCATTGTCTGCTAAAAGTGGCTAAGATGAAAATAATTCAAAAGTGGTTTTTTTTCTACTTTACTAAAATTCAAAATCTCCTGTTGATTTTCAAAAAGACTTTTAATTTATGTCAGATATTTTTTCACTATACCTTTTTTAAGTACATGCCCACCCACTCACCCCTGGACTGTTAAAGGGGAGTAATCCTACAACAAAAATTATGATATTTATGTGCTTATTATATGAAAACTAGAATTTTCTGTGGGAACTGACTGGTGCTACTACAAAAATGTTTGAATTACATCTTCAAAGAATGAAAATTTTTTTTAAAAATTCATTTTCCTCCAGGGTATACTATAAATGAAATTTCTTATTTAGTGAAAAATTTTCAATTTGTAGGTATATTACTATATAAAACATGAAATGGCCTATGTCAATCTAATCAAATATTATCCTATAAAAAGTATTTAAAAGAGGTTTTAATCATATCTTGGTTTGTATTCTTGCATAAAGACACCACCATCACCACCAAAGAAAAAGTTAAGCTAATTCTATTTAATGACAACCTTTATTATGGTGGTTTTTTTAAGGGCCTACAAAAAATCTTTGTTTCACTGATCTTGAAATCAGGCGTATGCTTTATTATTATCATCAAGGCTGAATAAAATCAACCAGATTATGCTTTTAAAAAAAACAGAACAGAAAAAAATAGAATGATTAGATAGTGGCAAGTACTAAGTTATTAATAGATCTATCCTTACAATTAAACTTAAAGGTGTGTTGAACTATGAATATAATTGTAGGCCTACTGCTTAACATTTAAGCATTATTTAATACCTTTAATTTATCTTTGAAAAACTGATCTTGAGGTATAATAAATTTTACTGAAATTATTAACAAGAACACATGAATAATTAAAATTGATCAAGTGACAGTAATGGCTAAGCAGGCAGTATCATAGTCAGATCTTTGTCCATTTACTGTGTTTAAGGTTCATGTATAGTATTACATATATGTGTGTCCATTTTTCTTTAATTACATTTTCATTTTTCTTCAGGAAGTGGAGTTTTCCATTCGGGTATCCTTCATTGAGCTGTATAATGAAGAACTTTTTGATTTGTTGGGGTCCACAGATGACCCCCTGCGTCTGCGTATTTATGAGGACACAATGAAGAAGGTAAACTCTTTCAGCTTTTCAGCATGGTTTATTATTTTAATGCATATTTGCTTGATCTCATTGAAAATGTATTTTGGCTATTATTTAAAGGGGGAGGCATCAAAATTGATTAATATTCTATTGAGTTGTAAAAGGGTCATTGATCAGTGCTTGAATTAAAGTTGATTTGTTTTATATTTGAATGCAAATGTTTAAAGTAATTTGTTTCAAATAAGATATTAAATGAATCAGTGGTCATCTTGTATCTGAAAATAAAATTGATTTGTTTTGCTTACTAATTGATGGGGCTTTTTATGTTGGGTACTGAAGGGGATGTTGATGTCTCTTGATTTAAAGTTGAGTTGTGTTGTGTGAAGAGATTGGTGATAATCTCTAGAATTAAGATTGTTTTGTGGGGGTACTGAAGGGGTTCTAATCAACTCTAGAGTTAATGTTGATTTATGTTTTGTGGGGGTTATTGAAGGGGTTCTGATCATCTCTAAAATTAAAGTTGATTTTTTTAAATTTTTTTTTTGGGGGGGGGTATTGAATGGGTTTTGATCATCTCTAAAATTAAAGTTGATTAGTGTTTTGTGGAAGTATTGAAGGGATTTTGATCATCTCTAGAATTAAAGTTGATTTATGTTTTGTGGGGGTATTGAAGGGGTTCTGATCATCTCTAGAATTAAAGTTGATTTGTGTTTTGTGGGGGTACTGAAGGGGTTCTGATTATCTCTAGAATTAAAATTGATTTGTGTTTTGTTGGTACTGAAGGGGTCACTAATTATCTCTGGCCTGGAAGAAGTGGTGGTCCGGAGCAAGGAGGAGGTATACCACATATTGGAAAGGGGTGCTAGTAGGCGGCAAACTGCTGCCACACTTTTGAATGCAACCTCAAGGTATTAAAAGCTATGTATATTTCATTCTTGCCTGGTGCTTAGCAGATAAAGTAATTCTTTATACTACAGTATTTTGCTATGTCTACTACTATGTTTTAAAATGATGCGTTAAAGAATACTTCCAACTCTTCGTGCAATAAAACTTAAGCATATTTCACTCTGTATCTCAAAAGTCTCAACTACCACTATTTTTTTTAATCTTTTTATTGCAATAGAATAGAAAAATACAAAATAAGCATGTTTCACATAACAGCTGATTTTATAAATGCATTTATGTTTGAAATTATTTTTAATGCATTTTCTTTTATGAGAAAGAAATTTGAAGTGTAAGAAACAGAAGATTTAGAACTATTTTAAAAGATTTTTTAAACTTCAAAATAAAAAAGATTTACAGTAGTGTTAATGTTGATTAAAGTTATGATTTTATTGCAGTCGATCTCATTCTGTGTTCATGGTAACAATCCACATCAAGGAAAATACAGTTGATGGAGAGGAGCTTCTCAAGACTGGAAAGCTTTACTTGGTAAATGATCTTTTATGTTTCAGTATCCAAAAATAACAAATATATCATTTCCTAATATCATTTGGTTTTCTAAAAGGTTCAGATCCTCGAATAAATAACTGATTTTTTTCTAGCCTTAAAATTTTGTTACCTTGTTTGGTCAATCTTAGTCTTAAGTAACTTTGCTGGAATTCAAATACCACATCAGTTTGAAACCTTTTTGTAATGATAATAATTGCTAGTTTTATAAATTTATTGCTGTGTACAAAGAAGTCTGGAAAAGTGAAATGCACTTATTTCTTACTGGCACTAGCAACAACACAAATGAGTTCCATCAATCTTTTTCTCATTTTTACTCCTTTTTGTCCTCACAAGTTTGCATTTTTGCAACAGAATAATATCAGTTCAGCTTACATTTCTGTTCTTGAAATATGAAAAGCAAAATTGAAAATACTTTTCTTTCAGGTGGATTTGGCTGGAAGTGAAAACATTGGTCGGTCTGGTGCAGTAGACAAGCGAGCTAGAGAAGCTGGTATGCATCGATTCACTCATTCCTTTATTCTTTACTCTTTTATGTTAGTCAGCACATAGCTTAATAATTGATAATTAATTTGACATATCAAACATCAAACTTTAGAATAGTAAACATGTTCTTAATTATTTTTTTATTTTATCTTGATTCTCAATGACATTGCAGGCAATATCAACCAAAGTCTTTTGACGCTTGGACGTGTAATAACTGCACTTGTAGAGCATGCTCCTCACGTCCCATACAGGTAAATTAAAATATGATAAATGCTTATTTGGGGGCTCAGTTGTTGCCGTCTTAAAATTGTATACAATAGAACTGTCCCCCATTCTATATCAACACCTCCGGGCAGTTTATTTGTAAGCCTTTCTCTGGCAGAGACTGGGTTCCTTAAGAGATCAAGAACACCCCTACATGCCTACACATATCCACCCTTAGCCAACACAGAAACATATTATTTTTTCTTTGGGAGGAATTTTTGGTTTGATTTTTCAGGGGAGCGCCTTAGTATTATTCTAATACAAATGTGTTCACATATTGATTTATTTGCACAAAAGATAATACATAGTATGTTATGAAATTTGTATCACCTATAATTAGATTATATATTTTCATTGTATGGTTCAGTATTTTAATTAGTAATTTGTTTGCAGAGAGAGTAAGTTGACCCGTTTGCTACAAGACAGTCTTGGTGGCCGGACAAAGACCTCTATTATTGCAACGATTTCACCGGCTTCTTGCAATTTGGAAGTAAGTTCCTTTTGCAGTTTGGAAGTCTTTCTTTCTCTTTCTCTCAAGCACACATATTTTGAAATAAGAATGTAAGAGTTTTCTATAAATTTGATAGACTTTGATTGCTTCTTTATTTAAACTGAAAACTGATGCATTCACCTTAAATACAAGCCTGCTTTATTATTTTTCAAAAATAAAAATCTTAAGGCGATGTGAGGGTCAAAAATCTAGTTTTTTTAATATTACTTCATAGTTGATTTTATTGCTTTGCATTAAGTACTAGAGGTAAATAGAATGTGAAAATAGAGTGAACTTGATGGTTGGCTTTGCGGTTGCTATGGAAACCATGTGTAAACATCCGCCATATTGAAATTTTAGGAACAAGTTTTCTCAGTTCCTATTAAATATTTCTTTTAAATATTTTGCACATAGCTACAGTATTGCTATGTCCACATACTTACCATTCGTTTAGTCTATATTTTTGATAGAAAATTATTTATTAATTTTTTGGTAAAAGCGACATATTTTTATTGTAAATTATTTCTTTGAAATGTCATATTTTCAAAAGTATTGTACATATACCAAAATCCAATGGTAAGTATGTGCATTGGAGTGAGTTGTTTGACTGTGTAAAGTTTCAGAGAGATCAGTTGAATAGATTTTAAAATATTCAATTCCCCAGTGTAAAAATATGCAAAAGCGGAAAAACGAAGAAAAGTGAGAAAACTTATTTCAAAACCTCATTACTTGTGTTCACACACAATTTTAACCCACCATTTTTACCAGGCAACTGTATTAAACACAAGATATTGATAAAAAGTGTTTTTAGAAAGAAAATTGTGTCACATTAGAACAATCCAGCACCATAGGCTGGGCCACCCTCCAGCTGATTAAGTTCTTCTTCTCTTTGGGTTCTTGCAGCCCTGACTTTGTCTCTTTGTTTTATGGCCTTTTCTTTAACATACTTTGTGCTGTTGTTAAGTCTTTTCCTCATTCTTGACTCACAAATCCTAGCCATATGATGTCCTGTTTAAAAACCAAAGAACCTGGCACTGTAGGCAGCAGCAGCTCCAAAGTTAAACTGCCGTTATGACGGCAAACTCCACACACTTTCTTGAGGCAAATTTGTCTTTGGACCAAATCAAGCTATGTAAACTTTCAATTGCATTCTATGTCTTTCCTGAGCAACACCTACTGAGCAAATGTTCTTCTGTGAGATGGCTGTAAATCGGTAGAAGGTGCTCAGCTAATTTGTTTTCATTTGGTGGTGCGTGTACGAACCTCTGGTGGGGGCTTGAGAGCTGATGTCATGCAATTGCTTGTTGGAAGAAACACCAAAAGTCCACTGTGCTTAGAATGCATATCCCTAACAAATGCTACTGTCTCTCCAAAGACATGATTTCTAAAGTCTTCCACTTTACTAAACATTTTGTTTGCATGCTGATGAAATGTTTTGTGGTGCATTGCAGGCAAATCTAAATTTTCACAAAAATTTCTGAGCACTAGCACCCATGCCACAAACTATTGAAGCATAAATGGCTTGCCTGTTTTTGTGAAATACTTTTGACTGTGTATCCTTGGAGGCAAGATAATTTTCATAGATTGTTTCTTGGCATACAGTGCACTTGACTTTAGCATAAACAGCAAAACCATGCATCGGTTTGGAGTCACTAGCGAGAGAGAGATTCATAACATTACACTGAGGGCAACAGAGATGCCAACAAGACTCTCCACTTCTCTGAAATCGACAATGCCCCTTTGCATCTTGAATTTCGCCTCTTTCCCATTGTCATTGACTCTGACGTGACTGCAAGAACTACCCAAACTTTCGTATGCGTCTTTCTTGAACTGTGATCTTGTTTTCGTGCCAAGTAAACTGTCTGCCGTAGATGGTTTGTAACACGAAGTGTTTGGTTCGACTTGTGCACACTTAGATGTCACTTGTTGCTGTACTGTGGCTAATTTTGCTTCCTTTCTTGCTCCCCATAGATTCTGCAACTGTTTCTTTCTATTCTGCTTACTTTTAGGCACTAAATTACGTGTTGACTGCTTTGTACGAGGCATTTTCACTCACAAGTACTTCGCTAAGCGTCACTTTTGCACATGTAAACAGCCGCCATGACAGTACCACGTGACCTAGTCAAGCGAATCGTATCGCAGCCTTCACGTCACACTACCATACATGGAAGGCACTGTGCTTGTGTAGTGTTCAGGCCGAACGTCTTGTTACCGAAATAAAACGGGAAATCCCGAAGGACAATCTTTTATTAGAGAGGCGAGGAAATGCTGAACACAACGGTATGCGACAATAATCATGTCGTCTGCTAGAAATGTGCGTTGTCAAGTGTTGAAAATCATCATTTTAGAAGTCGATTGAAAACTTCTGCATGTGGGTTACTTACTTTAAATAATTTTTACAGCATATTAGAGACATTTTTCAACTAAATAACCATTAGAAATGAAAAGAAGATAGTTTTTATTGCCCAAATATGTAAAAATGTCTAAACACACAAAAATTACCAAAATCACTATATTACAGACCCGCACATCGCCTTAAATGTTCTAATGCATTCTCAGACATTTTAAATTCAGTGATTGATTAGCTATTAAGTATTATTGAAAGGTAAACTATTGTTCAAATTATTGCATCAAATGATTTTAATACAAGCAAATATGTAAACAGCCATTGCTAAAGGTACAACCAGCACCAGAAATTCTAGATTTTTTAAATAAAATGTTTCAGTAACATTTTATTTCTTAAAATTATATAATAAATGACATATCTTTCTGGTTAAAAAGTAGTTTCAAGGGCATTTTTATTTCCTTAGGAAACCCTGAGTACCCTTGACTATGCTCACAGGGCCAAGACCATCACAAACAGGCCAGAGATCAACCAACGCCTTACTAAAAAGGCCCTCCTCAAAGTGAATATTTTTTTTTAGTTGAATTTTACATTTTTCAATCTGTATGTAAAATTTAATGTTTAAAATATACCTGACTTCCTTATTTTCATTTAAATAAATTTTTATTGATTTTAAAATATTATATTATTATTTATTGCAAAATTAGACATATAGTTCATTGAATGTAATTAATGAATAGTATTTGTTTGGTTAATTTTGAATTGATTTTGGTAGTGGTTAAAAGTCAAAGCAGGGTTTAAACTCAGTACTTTCTTTTTGCAGGGCTAGTTCCTTTACCACCCTGCTACTGAACTCCCCATTTTAAGTTCCTTTCTTATCTTGGGGTGTTTTTTTTAATTAGTTTCATTAATAATTTATGGTCTTCTTTTAACTGTTTCTTTTTTAATTTCCTTTTATGTTTCTGAAATATCTTGTATTGTTAACTCCATTTTTAAATGCAAACAATATGTATTTGAATTATAATATTTGGGTCATTTTATTAATTCATGTTGTGGCAGAATCCAAATTATTGTATGTAGAAATACATTCTGAAAGTAAATATGTATTTCATTATTGTAATCACAACTTTGAAATGAACGTTTTCTGACATGTGTATGGTCTTTTTGTGTTTTACTTTCTTTGTTCCTTGTTTATTTTGATTTGTTGTTTGGTAAATATAATGTTAATATTTTTATTTTGCATCCCTGAAGGAATACAATGAGGAAATAGAAAGACTTCGCAGAGACCTGCAAGCTGCTAGAGAAAAGAATGGTATTTACCTGGCTGAAGAAAACTATGTGTAAGTTTTTGGCTTCAGCGTTTGTCACTGAAGTCTGTATATTTTTGTTTCATCAAATAATGTTATGGTACAAGTCACATCTGCACATAATATACAAACATTCACAATTTGCATCCACCATATAAAAGGATTTCTTAAAAGGAAAAATTGGTGAATCACATGAGTATTGAATCATAGTGATAACCCTTGTTTTTCCCTTGATGACTAATTGGAAATACATTTGTAAACAAAATCTGTCTGTCTGCACATTTGTAAACAAAAGATGTCTGTCTGCACAATATTTGTGCCAGAACCGTCAATAAGACAGAAGACAACCCTCCCTAATTCAGCAAACAACAAAGTAAATGTCAACATTTTTATGGTCTTATTATTTCTTGCTCATGAAAGCACACAGTATTTAGTTAAATAAATTTATTTAGTTATATAAATTTTGAATTCCAAGATGTTTTATACTTGCATTAGTGTACTTTTCCATCCAAACACAGAAATAAATATCCGCATTTATTTTTTTCTGGTGTAAAATAAAGTTATGTTTTGCCCTTGATGAGAAAATTTACTTCCAAAGCCGAAAGTCACCAAAAATTAGAAGTTTTGAATGCTGTTATCTCCATTATTTTTAAATTATGCAAGACAGATCACATGAATCAAAAGCATTATATCCCTTATGTTGCTGTAAATTTAAGTTTGCTTTTGGTTTTTTTTTATATATATATAGTTATCATAAAATTTCAGGTTGGAATAGTTGACAACTATGGTGACATCTTCTGAAATCTTCATCTTCAGGCAAAATAAACTCTAGTAAATAAAAGGCAGTTTTACATGTGAATTTTTTTTTAATTTGCATAGTTGTTTGCAATTAGAAATAAATTTTCTCAGAGATCAGCAAAGTTTGATGTTATATGTTTACATAGCTCTATCTTTACCCACAAGGAATTTAGCTAAGGATATCCTAGTTTTGATAACTTCCAGTGGGTATTTAAATATTTTGTGCATATTATTTTGACAAGGAACAAATAATCTCTAATAAAAATCACATTAAACCTGCAAGAAAAGCATGTTTATGAATATTTTTTCTCAAATTACCCTATAGAATAGTTAAGTATAGTTGTCTGGATGCTTACCATTTGTCGTTCATAGATATAGCTTGTTATCATAGTAGGAGACTCCTAACTTTAGGTGTGTAGTATAACTGCGTTTCTTCAGGCCAAGCTTAAGTACTTATCTTTTCTGAATCTCAGCTTTCATGAATTCAACATTGCTTAAGTTTGCAGGAATATAACCCTTATAATGTAGAGGGCTAACATATTAAAACCTTTGCTCTAAATTTTTTTAATTACACTTGATGAATTTTTATTTTAAAACGTTTTAACCATAAATCTTTTTACTAAAAGAGATTTTTTTGAAAAGGGTATTATTTAAAATATTTTATTATTGGTCATCATTTGAAAAAGTTTATACTTTAAGGGATTTTATTTGGGCCAGCATTCAGCATGTTTCAGGCTTGAACCTAATTTGTGCTTATGTTTGTTTGTAGCTTTAAAATTTTTTGTGGCTTGAATATGGCATTAAAAAATTATTTAAACTTGTTTGAATAAGCTAAGCTTTTACTTGTGGTGATTTTTACATGAAGCTGTGCTTAACTATGTTTGTTCAGAGCAATGCAAAACAAGATAGCTCAGCAAGAAGACAACATTGTATCTCTTGAGGACCGCATTTCTTTCATGACTGATGAAATAAATAAGGTAAGGTCTGAATTAGAAAACTTTTTAAACTGAAGTTGATACTGTTGGAAAAAAATAACTAGATATATGTATTACTATTATTGTTTGTGTGTTATTTATTTCTGATTATGCTTTATTTTTATGTTAATATTTATTGTTTAATATTATTGATTGTCTTAGAAACATTTTTGTAATAAACTGACTGTTAATTTTCATTGTTATTTATTACTTATTGTGCTAAAAATAAATGGCATGAAGTTTTGTTGAAGATGTATAATTTTTCTGTTTTCAAACATTAATGCCTTTGTAAATATTTATTTTCTTAATCCTATTTACTGCTCTGTTGTGCAAATTTATAACAGCTGGTGTGAAAATAACTGGGGGGTTTTTTTTTGAATATGATCTACCCATCACAAAATGAGTCGCAAGTCACTATTTGGACATTTTGAGATATTGAATCAGCAAATACTAGAAAATAAATGCTTTTTAATTCTGTGAAAATCAGAAAATTAGCCTCTGTGCAATGATCAAGGTAAAACAGGTACCCCATGGGTCTTCAATTTGTAAAAAAGATGCAAAATGGTTGACTGCAGTCGTAAGCTAATTTAAACTAAATTTTTAGAAACACCGTTTGGCACAAACAGACAATATAACACATATAGATTCCAAAATTTTTGCTGCAGTATCTCAAACCATTAACTTTTGTAGGTTTAAAATATCAGGAAAATGCATACCTTGATAAAACTTTGTGCACACCTATTATAGATAGAAAGAAGCACAATGCTGTGATCAAATTTGCAATATAGCATTAAACCAATTACAGAAAAAATGAATAACCTGTAGAATTGATAATCTGCTTGATTTTGATCGTATTTTTTATATCTTAAGTCAACAGTGGGCATTTGGTTTTTCAATCATTACAAAGATTTTGTTTTTCATCCAACAGCTGTCCGAATTATTTACTGACACAAAGAAGGAGCTTGAGGTGACTACTGACAAACTAACTGTCACTGCCAACAATCTAAGCAAAGCCATTGTTGTAGTACATAAAACAAAAGACTGCTTGCGACAGACAGAGAAAGATCGTGATGAGCATGTCTATCTTTTGTCTGAACATGTCAAGAATGAGATGGATCTACATTCTAAGGCTTCACAGGTAAATTATAACAGTTCTATAATTCATTGGTAGGTCACCTGTCACAAATGAATGGGAGGGGGGGGGTTCATTTTGAATGAAAGGTATCAAAGAGAAAAATACTGGTGTTTGATTACCTTGTATGTGTATGTGTGTGTCAACTAATCTGTAGAAATAAAATGATGGTTTGATTATACTGATTATCAGTGGGTATATAAAGGGTGACATTTTTCTCTTGTATGCTTGTCATTTGACTGTCTTAGCTACTTTTTGTTGACACTATGTTCAAAATGAGTACAAATTATTATAATGTACTGGTGATTTAGCATCTGGAAAAAAAATAAGTGTCATTTACTACTGTTACTATTCATTTTCATCCAAATCATTACTTGAGATGGGGATATAAGCCAACTTTTATTTTGTGGACTTTTTTCCCTTCATTTACTGTTTTGAACTATTTACATTTCAGTTGCTGCATACAGCTGAATCGTCCATTGTGGATGTTCATGGTCTGCACGCAAAGCTTGATCGCAAACGCTCAGTAGAAGAACATAACCAACATGTGCAGATGACATTCCAGGAGAATTTCCATAGTAACCTAACTGCAATGAGACAAGAATTGACACACTTTGCCAATACATACAGTACTTCAAATTCGGAGGCTTTAAATTTACTTGGTTTGTTAATTTTATCAATAATATATTTTCTCTATTGTAAGCACAGTGGTTATTTTGTCTTTCATATTTCCATCATTGCAACCATAGTGGTTATTTTGTCATATTGTAAGGCCAGTGGTTGTTTTGTCTTCCATGTTGTAAACACAATGGTTATTTGGTTATCCATATTTCCGTATTGTAAACAATATTTTGTAATCCATATTTCCATCATTGTAAGCACAGTGGTTGCATCATACTATTCATGACAAACTAAGCATTATTTTTTGGTTGATGCATGCATTTATTGAGAGGAGATGGTGGTCCAATTTTTTTTTTTAAATGAAGCATTGATAGTAAAATTTTAAAAATCTAAACATAAAAATGCCAAGCTTTGATTTACCTTGAAGTCACTGGAGTAAGCACTAGTCTGGTCAAAATCATATTGCATGCATGCATGTATTGGAATGTTTTTCAACTTTGTGTTACTTTATTCTACCCTGATGTTTGAGTTCATTTTCACATATGGATATGTGTGTCACTGAAGACCTGGATATATATCTAAATACTGCTTTCTGTCCTCCAGATTTATATCATGTAGATGTCTACAGTCTTTTATTAAAAAGTCTGCAATTGACTTTTGCTGTTTTGCAAAGCTGAAACTTGTTGGCTTCAATCTTTACCACTCTATTTCATTTGTCTTCTCTTTTTGCTATGCCTCCACCCTACTCCCATGCCCTTTAACTTATAAATATAAATTAATATCTATATTTATGGTATATTTAAAAGTGATGTAATTCAGAGATAAGAGCTAACGAATATTTTGATGTTAAAATGGTCCCAAAAGATGCAACCCAGCCTACAATGTTGAAAAATTATATGCACTTGTTTCATATTCTTGTAGAATTCTTTAGAAATATTTTTACATATGAAAATCACAAAACTAAAGCTAATTCTTAATGTTAATTTTAAAATCAAATTCTTAATTACTAAAAATTTCCTTTTCTGTATGTATAATGTTTGTTATGTCACAGTTACCAGATATAATTTATTATTTAAAATAGACCCTATCATGTTCTTCATATTATCATATCAATGTTGATAAAGAATTTGACAAATAGAAAAGGTGCTTTTAAGTGAAGGAAGCCAAGGAGAGATCTAGTTATATAATGTTAATGCTGGGGCCTGATATACTGGCATAATAGTAGAAGGAAATTACTGTATGTTGTACATGAAATATTAGGGGGATTTTATGAAAAATATCACACTTGTTTTAAATTGAGATTTAGTGCAATACAGTAGTCTATGAAAAGGTTCACATTGTTTTTTCTCACATTCATGGGACATTTCTTTCTATGTTTTAACCAGAAAATTGATTCCATTAAACAAAAAATAATGTGCTTGCTGTTTCATTTATTTTTTTTTTTCAGAAAATGTAAACATAACAAAAGCAGCTATTTACACTTTAAAATTATTTAGTGAAAAATGCATTTTGTTTGTAAGTAAAAGATGCATATTCAAAAGCAGATAAAGTTCACCATTGAATTTATACTGGCATATTGATTCTTGATCCAGAGGCTCGTCTGATTAAACAGCAAGAATTTGCAACGACCCTACAGATGCAATTAGCAGGACTGTCCAAGCTTGCCTGTGACCAGCTGGACAGTGTAAATCTTCAGCAGCAAGAGCAGAGTACTGCTTCACAGGAGTGGATTGATGCACTGACTTCATGTGTCCGAGAAACTCAGGTAGTTTATGTGATGTTGCTCAGTTTTTGGTGCGTTATTTATAGTGAGAGGTCATTTAGTTTAAATGGCAATAGGTAGTCTCAACTTAATCACTTTACCTGGCAAAAATGCACAAATGCACACAAATTTGCAAAAAATTATCACTGAGCAGTTTTTTTTTCACATTCAACCTGAGCTAACCATTTTATAAAAATAAAGATTGATGCTTCATCTATACAACTGTATTGTTGTTTTCTTTTCCCTGTTAATTTTGTTATAGTATCCATAAACTTTGATAAAAGTACCTTAGCATTGCAGTGCAAATGAGTCAATTTTAGTGTCAGAGCTGAGAAATAAAATTCTCGTTTTCGGATATAATTCTGAAACATAAATTCGGGCCTACATAGGTTTATAACCTAAAATCTGGTCATGAGTTGCTATTAAATGCATGTGATACTTTAACAGCTGTTGAACTTTCCAATGGTCTCTGTTTAGAACTTGAAGTTTTGCAAAGAAATTAAATCTGAAAGATCACATTCTGCATGGCTGGCTTGTACAACTTTGCCCATCTCTCAAAGATGTACAAATTTGAAATACAGAATCAGTAAAATATATAAGCACTACAGTGCTCTTGTTTCTCATGTTTCTAAATGAGATCATAAAATGAATCTTGATTTATTTTTGATTGGAAGTCTTTTCAAAGTGCCTCAGTCTTTAAATAAAGCTAACACTAGTAGCACTGAGACAGTTGTCAGAATAGTGAAATCTTAAGGCCACACTATACTATACGCCAAGAAGGAAAAAAATCTATTTATCAACCTACAGCCTTCAAATTTGGAATATAAGTTGTCCTTTGTATAAGAAAGCAAAAACAGTTGCCAGATTTAAAATATCTTGTTTCGTTTTTATTTTATTATTTTTTTAATGTTTGAAAATATGTACTATTTCAGCATTAATAATGAATGCCACAACCTACACTAACAAGTTTCTCACCCATCATATTAAATGTGTTAGCAGACTCTCTTTACCTAGATGAATGTTTATACTTTATTGTAGTTTACCATTTAAGATATCTTGTTTTATGAATTGTTTATTTGTAGTACACTGAAGAAACTCGATTGTCCGAGGCTTGCAGCCGTATTGTTATTGAAGGAATGCATACTGTAGAAGGGAAGTTGCAACAACTGGTACTGGATCTTCAGAATATGTCCAAACTTATTGAGAAACAGGTAACATTATTTTGTAAATGGCTGTAAATAGTATGCAACTAAGCAGTCACATGTATTGCCAAAATTACACAAAATTCTTTCTCTTCCCAGAATTAGTATAGCATTCTACAATTTATATTTTTCTACAAGCTAATAGCCTTTTTCAGAGAAGTGTAACTTGAACTTTATGTTGTGTTTGAAATTCAGTATGTTTGTTTAATGAGGTAATATTGCTTTTAAACAATTTTTTTTGTCATGCTCAGTCTCTGTATATATCTGAACTAATAAAAACTTTGTGTCAGAAGTAAAACATGTCATAAATGTGTTAGTTTTATTATATGAATGGTCATAAACATTCCCAGTATTGTCATCAACCCTGCCCTCTGTAGCAGAATTTCTCAAGTTTGGTTCCACAGAAACCTAGGGTTCTGTAAGAGGTCACTAGGATCATTCCAGATATGATTAATAAAATATAAACATAAATACAATAATTTTTATGCAGGGATTCCCTGAGAACTGAAAGACTATTTCAAGGTTCCTCCAGGGTGAAAAGATTTGAAAAAGGCTGCTTTAGAGCAACCTTTTTAAACAAGTTTCAAAATTCAACAAATCTCTGAGTTTGAGTTAGGATGTGAAAGAAAGAAAAGCTACAGTTGGTCTAAACCACATAAGACAACACTTGTAAATGTTACCATGGTGCAATCCCACATATGGAAGCAATTTCAGTTAAATACGTTTGACCCTTACATTACATTCATGATCAGTAATATTCATACAAAAGTTTAATAAAGTTGCATTTGGCAATAATTTTTTTTTTTTTTACATAAGAGGGAAGATTTAAAAAAGAATTGAAAAGAAGAAAAGCAGTGTCTGTGATAAAATATTTTTTCTTTGTTTTTATTTTATTTTTCTAAAAATTAAACTAAACCATCATGATATATTGTGTCTTCTCTTTTTCAAGAAATTGGAACAAACAGCTTTGATTTCATCCCACCAGGAACATCTGTGGAACAACATTGTAAAGTTGTCTGCCCTGGTGGAGGAGCATGTAGACAACCACTCCAAACAGATTGAAAATCTTCAACTGGAGACCCAAAATCATACTGTTCTGGAAACAGCATTCAACCAAGTGAGTTATTCGTTTTAGTAACTAGAGAAAAATAACATTAAAAATATAACATTTGAAAAATAATAAGTGTAGTTATACCTGTATGTATCATTATTTAAAGAAAGATTCTGTATTTTGTGCTGGACATAGAAGTAGAGATAAATGATTCTCTGTAATTTATAGGACATAGTAGAGATTAAAGAAAAATTCTCTATGATTTACAGGACTTAGAAGCAAAGTTACAGGAGCTGTTGTCCATGGTTACAAAACAAAATGTGCAACGGACAAACTTTGTCAAGAAAGTAAGTCACCAGAATTTAAGGGAAATAAGTATTGATATACATGTTTCTATTTGGGATAGTTTAGCTCATAACTAGGGGGCCAAAACATTTATTTTACATTTGTGGTTGGCACTTGAAATAGATTAGTGCTGCAACACAGTTTTATTTTCCTTTTTTTAAATTATTTTCTTTTCCCATGCCCATCCTCTCTTCAAATCAGTGCTAGAAGATTAAATTCAATTGCAGATCACCCTGTGAAATAGGATTGGGTCTTGTGTTAATGAAATAAATGTTAATGTTACAAATCTAGATTTTCTAAGATTGGAAAGAAGACCATATTTGATTGTTTACTTTTTGTCCATTAACAAAAAAAATTAAAAGAGACAAAAGTGAAAGGAGTGTTATCAGTATTATTTCCACAACTCCCATGTATCTGGAATATTCTTCCATTTTTTATACTTAGCAGCAAGGCCCTATGACCCTCCTAGATTCAAAACTTGGCCTTAGCAACATTTTTTAAAATGTCGTAGTGGCTGGCCCTCTCCTCCTGGAGGGGGGGGGGGAGAGGAATCGGCTGCAATGCTGAGATCACACCAAGTGGCAAGTTAAAAAATAACCAACTCTCGCATTCAGATGTTCTTGTGGGGAGAGGTACTTTATTCCAATATGGGGGGTAAAGTGTGAAAGTCGGCTGTGAGTAAATGAACAAAACTTAGTTTTGAAGAGCATTTTATTAATCTGTTTACTTCTTTAATATTTTTGATTAAAAATTTAGTGTTTATGTTTCATTTTGTAATTATAAAATATATTTTATTTTCTGTTTTTTATTTTTTATTTTTTAAATTTCATTTGTTGAGAACTTTGAACTGTAGAGTGAATGAGGTGTGATATATGTTTAATGCCTACTTAGTGTTGGCAAGAGCTGTGTCTCAGTGATACCAACTGAATAGGATTGCTTGGAAGACAGCTTAGAACTAGAGAAAATGGTAGTTTTACTACATAACCAGGATCTAATAAATCTAAGCCTAAAAATAATAGTTTTACTACATAACCAGGATCTTATCAGTCTAAGCCTAAAAATAATGGTAGTTTTACTACATAATCAGGGTCTAACCATTTTAAGCCTAAAAATAGTAGTTTTACTACATATCCAAGGTCTGATAAGTCTAAGCCTAAAAATAATAGTAATTTTACTACATAAACAGGATCTAATCAGTCTAAGCCTAGAAACACTTCTTCCAGAGCTTGCTTGTGCTCTCTCTCTCTGTCTCTCTCTCTCTGTCTCTCTCTCTCTCTCTCTCTCTCTTTCTCTCTCTCTCTCCACACACACACACACACTTTTGTAATGTTATTAGTTTCGTGTGTAAGCTTTCCACCTCCTGTTTGTTCTTCTCTAATTTGTTTGTCTGGTTGTATGCGGGGGGAAAATAAAGTTTTCTGCTCATAATAAGTTTTTCCAGGATAATTTAATTACCATATTAATTATCATACAAATAGTCTTTCCCAGACTCCCCAACTTTTTCCTAGCCATTCCTCACTTTTTCAAGTCCTTTGTAGATATCACTTGTGCTAAGTGGCAATGTTAAAAGTCTTTGGGACTATGGTTTGTGTGTCTGTTGATGGTTTGTATATAATATACCTTTGCATGCTCCACACAGCTCGCAACGAAGCCTAAAGGGGTGCTCTGGTTTCAGTGTGAAATTTATCCCCCAAACCTTGATTTTTAATTTATTCCCAAAACCTATGACCCCCCAAACCAGTGCCGGTAATCTGCCTCCACTCAGCCACCCACTGGGTATGAGTTGGGAGCTAGTGTCGGATTATAAATCTGTTTTTTCTCCGGATGGGACCTAATTGTTAAAGGAAACTTTTTTTTTTTTTCGACTGGTGTGTTGTATTGTTGAAGTATCGTCTGGAAAGTGCATGTAGTAACATATATGTTTATTATTTCATCCCAACCCCATTGCACCCAGGAGGTCTGTCCTTTTTTACATTCCGTCTGCTTCCCCAGTGATGCCCCCTACCGCCCCACCATTGGTCGACTAAAGTAATGATTGGAAGGACCACCTAAATTTATACAACAAAATTCACAAAGTAATTAAGGAAATAAAATTGGATATATAAAAACAACTAATTAAAATTTTATAACCAGGTAAATAAAAGCAAAATTTAGAGTAAAGAAATAAACAAGTAAAATAGAACAAATAATAAGCGAAATGATAAAAGATTAACAGGAGAAAGGAAAATAATAATAATAATTAGAACTGCTAAATAATATAAAAGAAAAAAGAGGACAATAAAAAATATAAAGAGGAAGGAAGGAAAAAGACAAGAAGGATGTTGGATTCTTTGTTTTCTTTAAAAAAAAAAATATAATAATAAAAATAATAATAATGATGATTATTAAATAATAAAAATTAACAAAAACAATTTTTAAAAAAAAAAAAAGATACACCCGAACAACAAGAGCTCAGAGTGACAGACAGCTTTGACCGGCCAGGCATAAGGTAATGAGTAAGCCACAAAACAACTGACCAATTGAAAATAATACATGAGAACTACTTTGACATAGCCAGTGGGCTAAACCACCCCCTCCCTTTCCCCCACAACCCCCTCACCCAGCGCGGAAGCCGGAAGCGCCCCCTACAATCAATCAATCATTTCATCAGTATTTAGAGAAAATATTTTAGATCGAAAAATTCTTTGACACCTCTGGTCACTCTTCACTCGTGGTTATTATTTATTAATTAATAACATAACTAATTACAAGTGATGAGAATCTTAATTTGTACTTTTTAATAATTCTCTCACTTGACGGATTATAAGAGTTTCGTAAAACTCTATTCTTTACACATTAATAAGATAGTCATTTTACTGTCTCATAATGTTTCTGCAGGTGAACTTATTAAAGGAGTAATAAAAATCCGTCTTTTATTTATATTTAATAAGACCCCATCTACCCACTATTACTCCAACATAAGGTTTTAATACATGTGCGAAAAGGTTAATAAATTTATCAATAAATTTATTAAATCAATAATGAAATATACAACATATGAATATAACCAAAAGAGCACTGACATTTACATCACTTCACAACAATGTTTGATTAAAATTAAATATTAGACACTCATTCAGTTATCCTAGTATAGACATCAAGAGTCAAATTAACCTATATATATATATATAAAATCAAGATATGGTTTCATCATAGAAATGATAGTGGAGTTTCAGAGAGATAATTATAATCAATGTACATAACCTTTTCAATGATGGCAGCTGTCGCTGGCATGTATTCACAATCATGCAGTTTGCAGCAAGTCATTTTCTTTCTTAGTAGATGACGGTCCAATGTACCCCTTTAGGCACATTACACAACTGTTCCAGAATCTTTGATGCGCTCACAAAGCACACCATGGAGAATCATCCAGAACTTCATATGCACTATCAAGCACATATGCGAATGTTCCCGAATCTTTGTTTGTGTTACTCAGCACACCACGAGGAATGTTCAAAAAATTTTGTGAATTCTCAAGACCAGTCTTAAGCCTCAACTTCCACCTAATTGGCTAACTGATAAGTTCGACAACAACACTGGATATACACACCAACACGATCTGGTAGAGTACAGTAGTCACTACAGTCTGATCAAGGTTACAAAACTAAAAAGCTTCAAAAGGCATTCTCCCTTCTGCAAAAGTCAAATCAAGGGCAGCATAAGAAATATAGCATCGATCAAAATTCACAAGTAATATGTACAGCATAATCAAATTAGTGAACATAGAAATAATGGATCAATTACATAAAGCATTCTCCACGTCAAATCATAGATCAATAGCAAATATGTACGTAGTCTTTCTAAGCCCATTCTTTCTGTATAAATCAGTTAACTTACCATAAGCTAACAATCACCTTTATGACTAGACTTGAGTTATGTCGGAATTAAAGTGATTAGAATATAGAACTTTCCTCAGCAAAGTAACTTTCGGACCAACCCCATTGGATGAAATTGTTATGAACACATGTGACACTATTATTCAAAAAAAAATACTCATCTGCTTGGAACTGTTTTGGATTACATCAGCATGTTCTTTACCTGAGTTGTTATTTAAACTCTGGTACTTAGAAAAATATAATCAA
This sequence comes from Sinotaia quadrata, assembly GCA_028829895.1. NCBI lineage: Eukaryota > Metazoa > Mollusca > Gastropoda > Architaenioglossa > Viviparidae > Sinotaia > Sinotaia quadrata. Next base: position 56,143,126 of record CM054180.1, on the reverse strand, counting down.
AGGTCATGTCACATTGACTTTAACAAATTATATAACAATTAAGTTTAGAAACAGGAACAAGCAAATTTACTCTGCCACACCATCAAACTACTTTAATATTATATTTAATTATGGGTTCTACCTCCCATACTTATCTAGTAAATATTTAAAAGACAATTTACATAGGAAAAAAATTCCATTTCTTTAGTGTATATTCTTCCACACACATAAATCTGGTCATACAGTTCATGATCTTATTTATGCTCTTTAAAAACTATATCTATGTTACTTTTTGCACACTTTCAAATTTTATATATTTATTTCTGTAGAATTCAATTTATAATACATTTGTTTTTATAATAAATTTTGGAAATTTTTGTAATATTGTCTTGAGTTAGTTTACAATACAAGCAATTATAAGCTAAATATTTATATATTAGTTACCCTGTTTAGATATATTTTGTTTATTGCTAAGTTGTGTGTGTGTGTGTGTGTGTTTATTTCCAGGTTACCTCACAGCTTCAGATTTCACAGGTTGCTGAGACATCCTTGCGATCTGATGTGCAAGAGTAAGCCTTTTTAATGACCCTATAAGTGAAATTGTCTTAATGCTTGGCATAATACATACAAAAAATGCATATCCAAAATGGTTGCTTCTTAATATACACATCCATATACAAAAGTAATTTCTCAGCTAATATTTACCCACAGAAAATATATGCACTTGTGATAGCCTCTAGTAAGTCATGAAATAAAGATTTTTTTTTCCTTGGGTATCAGATTTAAAACAGAACATCAAGCAAGTGTCAAGAATACTGTTTAGATAACTAACATGTATGTGAATGAGTTTTCTGCACATCTAACCAAATGAATATCTAAATGTTTTTATTTATTTTTTATTTCTAGCCAAATGAATATCTAAATGTATTTAGTTTTTATTTTTATTTCTAGCCAAATGGATATAGTGGACAAGGTGATAAATGGCTTTGAGAGATCACACAAGGAACAGATAGCTCAGCAGTCGGACATTGACATCACAAGTCTCAAACTGGTGAGATTACTTAAAATGCCTATTCAGCTTACATTCTCATAGAAAGATCCCATTGTATTTATTGTCTCCTTTGGTTTAGTGCATTTTAACTCTGCATAATTTATAAATCTCAGGCACAGCTTTTGAATCAAACTGTCTTGATGTTTTGTGTTGATGGTTTTAAATATATTTGAGTGTACACTGGTGTATGAAAAAAGCACACAGTTCATTTTATCAAGTCTAGTAATAATGATTTTGAATTTATTTGAGTGTATGCAAAGCACAGTATATTTTATTATGTTTTTGTGATGATGATTTTCTACATATTTGCCTGTGTGTAAAGCACACAGTACATTTTATCATGTTATTTGATAATGGTTTTAAATACATTTAAGTGTATGTAAATAACACAATATGTTTTATCATGTTCTGTGTGATGATGGTTTTGAGTATATATATAAATTTATATATAACACACAGTATAAAACACACAGTATATTGTATCATGTTTTGTGGTGCTGGTTGTATGTTGTGTCAGTTGTTTTGTGTTTATGTGTGTGTATGTAAAGCACATAGTACTCATAATTAATGCTTAACTAAAACCTGATCGTCTGATTTTTCTTTCAGTGTTCATCGAACATTGAGGAATGCAAAGAAGTCCATCATCTTGTACAGTCACAACTTCAGAACACTTTGGATGAGTCACAAAGGGTATATTGAATTACAGCTCCTATCTGTTAATGGTTTCTCACATTTTTTCCTTCTTGAAAACTAAAAGAATTTTTGTTGTTGTTTTGTCAATCAGTCATATTTCTTTTAATTTATTTGGCAAGTGAACAATTATTTTTTATTATTTTCTTCTCTTTTTTTTTTTTTTCGGGGGTGGGGTGTAATATTTTTTAATTCTTAATTATTGTGAATAATATTAAAGAAGATATATTTGATTTTAATTATGCAGCACATATATAAAAAATTATTTATAGTTAGTTTTTATAAATATATACATAAGTTATAATTAAATGTTGTGGTTGCTGCAAGTATCAAAAGCCTTTTTGGGTGGTCTTTTTTTTTTTTCTGTAATGCTGGCATCTTTGCTCTTACTTTTTGGTAAGGTGTGGCAGGATCATGCAGCAACAGTTGCCCAGAGGGCAGAGACCCATCAAGCAGCACTGCAGCTGCAGATTGATTCCCTGTTCAAGGCTACACAAGTATTTATTTTTGTGTATATGCTTATGATACTGTCTTTTCATTGGAAACTAGACTGAAAATTGTGAACATAATTGATAAGATCGCATATTTATATTAATTGATATTTTCTTGTTAAATTACCTTCACTGTATGGGGTGGAAGGACAAAACCAAAAGTATCCTTTCTTCCTACACTACCCCACCCCAGAATTTAAAAATTATAAGTTGTTATGATTCTGTCTTAATTTTTCTCCCCATGTATGATATCTTTGAAATCAGAATTAATGCCCATGTAACTTTATTTTAATTTGGCTCAACCAAGTTTTCATACAAATATCACAAACTGTATACCATTATTGTAGGAAAATTTCACCATACATTGTTTCCAATAGGAAGTGTCTGTTAAATAGTATCACCTAATAAATATCTCAAGTTCACTGATATTTCATGCACACTTTTTTTTACCAAAAATTTTTAATTGTTTTATATTCTTTAGAAACTGTCTTCTGACTGCACAACCACAATGAGTCAAATAGAAGCGACGATAATGGAAAATCAGTCCCAAGGCCAACAGGATCACCAGCAGCAGATGCAGGCCTCGCAGCAAGCCCTGAATCTGGTTACTTCTTGCACATGTGCTGTAACCTCTGATTTAGAAAAGAGAGGACATGAACTAGATGTTTTCCTAAAGCAAGAATTAAGAAAAGACATAAATACTGGTAAGTTTAGAGGGGTCCAGTTGTTTTGTAAATTGTCATTCTTGCAATGTTCAGGCAAATACTTTATTTTTAATTTTAATCCATTACTGTAATTATGATGCACATTTGTTTAGGACAAACACCACAGAGGCGTGAGTTCAGCTATCCACGAAATCTGACTAAGACAGAAGAACACCAGACTTTACTCACTCGCTTCCAAGAAAACTATCAGCTCAGAAAAGATCCATTCCCTCTTCATCTCACCCCTGTTTCTGAAGATGACCTGGCTGCATTTGCACTTTTAAATTATTCTGGTACAAATGCAGTAACTCCACAATCTTTTGGGCAGGTTAGTAATGGGCATATTGCTGGGTGATTATTATCAGTAATTTTTTTATATTATGAAAGTGTATTTTTAATATTTACAATTTATTTTGTTGTTGCATCAAAGTGTACTTTGCATGTTTGGTTACATGTTCTTTACTGTTCATTTGTTGTTTATAGCAGTAACCTCTAGGCTTCTTTTTTCATTAGCTGCCTTGCTATAAATGTCCTCTGCATAACTCCTATTACATGGATTTATACACTATTCAATTCTGCATAAAATCAGCTTTAGGGCTCAACTAAGGTTATCATAGTTTGGTTAAGTAGTTTCTGAGATAAAAGGTCCCAAAGTAGACCTATATTTTACCGAGATCACAAATATTTTTGCAAGCTGAATATTTAGAAAAATATTATAAAAGTGCTATGTATGGTTTCCTAATTTAAAAGGGTCTATTTTTAGACTTCCATGACATGAATCAGTTGGCAAAAACTAAGATTACTGATCCTAAATGCCAGAAACTAGATTCGAAGGCCATTTTTAAGCATGACAGTGGACAAAGTACACGGCTTCAGTGTGTAGATTTTCTGCCCCCCAAAACGATGTTTGATAAATTATAAACACAAAATACACAGCAGAAAAGACAAAGACTTGATCTTTCTTTTATTACCAAGTTTATTCAGATCAGGGCATTATTAACCGTCTTTTCATTAGTAAGAAAGCAAGCAATTTAGAGACTTCTTTCAGTTGTCTGCAAGCTTCTGCTGGCATATGCCGCTACCTTATATATGTATGAATGTCACTCAAAGAGGTGCCATTTTTTCAGTTCAAAATATGTATTACAGATAATTACAAAATGACTAAACACATATTCATGCAACTATCTTATATATCTCTCACATCAGTTCTGAATATACACTGTATATGCTTTACTTTTAAGAAACACATTTCAAATGGACCTACCCTTCAAGGTACACTTCCCCAGAGAATGAGCCATTTCTAGCTTTTTATACAAAAAGTAAATTAATTACTCATTTTAAACCATCAGTATTATTTATATTAAACAGTATTTATTGCTCTGTACTCTGGAAAGCAGTTACATTAAAACACTTATCTGATCTTTTCTTTTAATTCAGTTTTCAATGAAAATCTATTTCAGAAAGGTTTTCTTGATAAGTAAAAATCAACTGATTATCTACTTTACAGTTGTGGCAGAACATGAGTGTGGATACTTACACAGGAAGTAGGGGAAATGGCAACTTCTTATTTGAATGATTGAGTCAGAAATGTAATGCTGGTTTACAATATTCCTATATTTTGCAATGCATTTAATTAAGAAGCACACCATTGCAGAATAAATTGTGTTTACATTGCAGTTCAGGGTTGATTTGAGGCACTTGGACTTTCAAGAAAAAAGCTCATTTATTTATTCTATTAAATAGAAAAAATGTGTAGTATAATTTCTTCACATGATTCTTTTATTTGAATTTTGATTCTTTGAAGTGGATGACTATATTGACCAGTGATTATACAAAGCAACCCCTACTATGATTAACTTAGTATTAGACTTAATTTTTGTAAGTTATTATTATGGAATAATAATTGAATTTGTCTTGCCAGGTTGATGTGGACGTGGAAGATGTACCTGACAACATCAGTGATGCAGGCAGTGAACGTTCAGTTACCTCCACCACATCTGGCTTTTCTACTTTCAGTAGTTGTAGCAAGGTAATACCTCTTTGAATTTACAGTCACTTCTTTTAAGACTTGCAACTGGAATGTGAACCATCTTTATAGAGAGGCACTTGTAAATCAAGGTTGAATTAATTTTGTAAATATTGAGGTATTCATATTATGATTATTGCTCTTTCTTGTTCCTGTTGATAAGCTTGGTTTAAAGAGGAAACATGTCTCCCTGAATGAAGGGTGGTGAATGATTTATGATTCTCCAGTCATACAGTTATGAATTTAAATATGTTTTCACTTTTGTAGTTTTCTTTGCTCTCACCTATTGAAAATAAAATATTTCATGCCATAGACTGTCACAGAAATCGGGCAGTGGACTCGCCAGAGGGGTGTCTTTTGTTGGGGTTGTTTTTTTGGTTTTTTTTTTTTTTTTTTGGGGGGGGGGGTGTAGTCGCGCGAGATCTTTCCTCTGTCTTATTTCGATTGTCAGGCTACAGCCGCCCAACCATTGCATAATTACAATTAATGTTTTCTAAATACTAAGTTTGAAGAACACAGCTAACAAACTCACACCACATTTCATTATAGCAGCTTGTAATTGGAAACCTACATTGTCATTATTATTAGTAAATCTGTTTTATTATATATGCATATGAAACCAAGGTTCATATCGTAAGTTCTACGCATTGTCATGTACAGTTTTCATCCTCACTTATTTCACTATTGTAATATTTTTTAGTAAAGAATTGGATGATAAAGATGATTTTATTTTGAAGCACTTGTTAAATCTTTGGTATAAGTTCATTGTTATATACTCTTATTATATGTAGCTCTATATAGGATTCGTACTTGAAGTGCACTCGAGGTAGTTTATTTATGTGCCTGAGGTAGTGGGTAAATGCAGAAAATCTTTCATGCATTAAAGCTCATGGTGATAGAGCTAGCAAAAAAGAAAACGAGACTTTGAGAATCACATGCGTTGGTAATGAGGATGCAGGAAAATATGCAACTTGGTGTTGCACTCAACCATCCTTAGTAAAAGAAAACTTGCAATGAAGGAATATGTGGATAAAAATGTTTGGCTGCATTTGATATAATATTTTCTGAGAGTTACCGTTTTGATTTAGATACTAAGAAAATTTGTTATATATTCTCAACAGAACCAAACTGATACAGAACTGAAAGAAAATAAATCTGGTATCATGCGGCCTCCAGTCAAGTCTGGCATGCGCAAAATGAGACCACCTCACACACCCAGCAAGGGAACCATGTCCTCAAAAGTTACACCAGTCAAAACCAAAGTCAAGGCACCGCTTCAGAATACTGCCAATGTACAATCTTAATGTGTGTGAAGACTGTCATGATTTTAAAAATGTATTTTACATCCTTATTTATAAACTTGTTTACAGTTTGATCTTGAAGACAATATAAAGACATCATAGGATTTTCTGGTTTTGTCGCGAAAGAAAGGAAGGGTATGAACGACAGGTTGTTGAATTCTTGCCAGATAGATTTGTATTGAACTTGGGTAAGTTAATCGTATTAAACATAAAGTGTTTATTTTACTACTACAATACCACACCATGTGAGAATTGTACATGCATATTCTTTCTCTGGTCTTTGATTATAAACAAAGACCCTGTCCATGATAAATACCACAGTTGACATTGCTAACTTTCCATTTATGTATATAACTTGGTTATATTATTCAAGGACTAGATTTTGTATCTTATTATTTCATAGTCTCTTTACGTTTAAACTCAATCTGTATTTTGCTTTCCAAGGAAATTGCCCATACTATCAGCACTGTTGTCAGTTTAAGGCTTCACAATAAATTATAGAAATTGATAATATCTTCATCTGACACCTTTTATGCAATGATAACCAGTAATGCAAAGAATAGCAGTCTACTTATAGTTTATTGGTTTATTGACAGTTGTCTAGACAGCCTACATACGGTCTTGTACATATTCTATGATTACTTATTGAACAATATTTATTACTTACATTTAACATAGTCATCTTGGCAATGTTTGGTTGACAGTTAATTAGCTGGGTAGCCTTTGTAGGTTGAACATTTATATTCCAGGATAAATTTAGTATATTTAATGGTTGACTAGCTGTGTAAAAGTTAATTATTTACACAGCTTATGTACATATAAAAGTTTATTTTGGTCACTCTTTACATAATCGTGTCTATTTTAAATAAAATCTGTAGAAACATTTACAAGTCATATTACCACCATTTCTAAGTTTTCTATACTTAGGTTGTTTCTGGTTTGTTGTTCAAGTGCCATGGGATACCAAGAATTCTAACTTGGAGCATTAAGAACGTTTAGCAACTATATAACTAATTTACAATATAATTTTTCCATATCAAAATAGGACTTGTTTTCAAGAATACTAGTTAATGAGTTTTGTTGTTCGGTCGGTTACGAAAGATTTTTTTATTTTTATATTTTATTATTATTTTTTGGTTTATGTTTGTATACATGAAAAAAAAATTGCTGCCAACCAACTATAAAAAAATTATTCATGTGTTACTAAATTGAATAAAGTATAAATAGACAGCCATGGGGTGAGGAACCAGCAGGTGGTCAAGATAATGCAGTTTTGGATCTTCTGAATTTATGAGAAAATAGAAGGCAATTTATGATCTTCAAAGATTATATAACAATAGCCATAGATTTGAGGTTTTTAAAGCATCATAGCCTTCATATTTATTTTCCTTATTTTATAAGGTAGGATATTGTTTTATCATGTTATTTCTGACAATGTTTGAAGCACCTTGTGAACTGAAATGATTTAAAAATAAAATAAAAAATAGGAAATCCTGCAGACATGTTTTAGTGTTTTCGGGTTTCAAGAATAAAGCTTTTGAACAAATTGTTTTGTTGCATGTTTTAATATTGCAATGTGTTCATTGAACATTTTTTAAAAAATTATTAAAGGAATCTAAAATAAAGAATTATGTTTGTCATTATACATATTCGCCATTCTTTCAACTTGCATTATTTCTCAGACAATTGCTACATTAATCATATTTTATTTTTTTTATTTTTCACAACTTAATAATGGATTATTGGATAAGAGTACTTTTATTGACTGTAATTATCATCAGATTCTCTATTTATGCTGTGGTTCACAGAACTTGTTCTTTGTTCAAAGGTTTGCAAATTTTGACATGTTATTGTAGGCTGACAGTAATGACAGTTGTCCTTTAATTTACTATAACATATTTAAGATTCTAACTTATATATGATTACTATACTAATTCATGGAAAAACTTTTCTTCTGCCCATTTATATACTCTTACAATAACTGAAACCTGTAAAATTCAAAATTATATGCATTATTGACCAGAAATATTTTTCTCATTTTTTTTTCGGGTCATTTAATTTATCTAACCATTAAAAAGTAGTTTTTAACCAAATAAGCTTTTATATATTCGTTTTTAAATCCACCCACATGAAAAGGGTGAAAGTTTTATGAATTTATTTGAGCTTCTGTAAGAAAAGTTTTCATTTCAAAGTTGGCATCTATTGCACAGTCTAGCACTACAGCGAAGAATTTGGTGTGCTGAAGGTTATGCACAGTATTATATATAAATTTGCTTATACTTACAAGAAAACAATGTCTTATTATTATTGTAACAGTTTTCATATTTAGAACTTTTAGTTTAATGCACATACTGGTGGCCCTTGAATATCGTAATACTCAACTCTTTTTTCAAGGACTTTTTAACTTGCCCTAAAGCTCTGGTTTATGTTTAAACTATGCACACAAAAAATAAATTTGTTGTCCAGTGACATTGATTAATTAGCATAAATGTTCTAATTATTCTCACACCTTACCTATCCGTACACTTGTTAAACAGATCATGCCATTGATATTGTCGAAAGTCACCTGGTTGATTGACTACAGAGAAAAAGTGCCGTAAACTTGAATGGTTGGTTGTCAGACATGCAGATCCCAGACTGCTCAGCAAACTGGCACTTTCAAAGTGTTTGATGACCCTCCTCAAAATGTATTTCATAAATTACAATTTAACAAAACAGTACACAATAGACAAATGCCAGTTGTGATCTAAAACATTATCCTGTCAATAAATGTTTTCGTTTCTATCAGGAAATATATAAACAGCTGAACCAAGTGCAGGCAATCTATACAGGGTTTGCAGGTCCAACTCATTTTATAATTTCATCTTGGTATTTAAACAAAAAATGTATTTTTAATAGGTTTTACTACTGTACATTTGCTTAAAATAAATATGTCACCTGAATTATATTCATTATTTGATAGAGAAATAGATATTTTGGCTTTGGTGACTGTCTTGATTTTGAAAGTCCTTTATTTGATGCAATTATGTCTTCTCAGTAATGCAGTATATTCCTTGAATTGTCAATGGCAGTTTGTGTATGTGGGGATTGATTTGATTTTATGTCAAAGCTTGTCTTAGCAAAATGTTCCTTACCTATAATCTAAAACATCCTACAGGTATATTCTGCAAAATTTAATATAAATACCATCAAAGATAAAATATTGATTTTTGTTTGTTTGTTTGTTAATGTGTAAGAAATTATAGAAAAAAATAAGTTTGTGTATGACGCTAAAGTAAATGTGCACATATTTCATTGTCCTGTATTGAACATTATATTCAGAACTTGGTGGCTGTGAAGTTCAATGCTAGAAGGCTATGGATTAAAATCCAGCATTGGTCACTGGGATTTTTCTCAATCAATCCTCACCCCACTCCCCAAATGTTGAGCGGCCAGGATTGTAAGGACTTAGATCTCTTTGGAGAATTAGCAAAAATAAATAGCTTTATTATTATTATACTGTATTGAAATTTCAAAGCTATGAGTATGCACAGCACAGGAAAAATGCCAGAGTATCTAGTGTGAGAAACATTATAAAGATTCACATTGTAATACAATATAGTGAGTTATGGATAAATAATCACAGTGTTATGCAAAACTTTGGTTAGAATCATTAGCAACATACTAATTGAAACTGTTCACTTGGTTTTGTTCAAGACACTGTTGTTTTTAAAATAAAATAGACATCCAATTAGAAATACATTTTCTACACTGTGTTCATGACCAAGAAATTTACATTGGTCAGTAGGTCAGTATGTGCTTTTTATATATTGTGTGAGAAACAATTAAATATTTAATATCAGTAGACTCCGAACTATAAAATAAATATGTCTGAAAAAGAAGTCACCCATCAGGTAAATGTTACTGAAGAAATTATTAGTTCATACAGAATGATAAGGTGCCATATCTTCACACTTAATAAGTTGATGTAGTGGACAAATATACTGATTGAATATTAGAACAATATAATTTTAATTGTGAGTTTCTGATGTCACTTAATGACTTTATTGATGATTTGGGCATGAAGTGTTCTGTCTTTCTTGACCGCACCCATATACTTGGCTGACTATGTTCAATATTGTTTCAACTGCATAAGAAATCACCTTATCAGAAATCTTGTTCACTAAAAATTTGGCACATCAAAAAATATCTAACTAGTTTTTTGTTTGTGAGAAACGCTTAAATTTATGCTCATGGAGCAAAATATAGATTCATTTACGTGGTCAAGTTTTTTGTTTGTGAGAAACACTTAAATTTATGCTCATGGAGCAAAGTATAGATTCATATACGTGGTCAAGTTTTTTGTTTGTGAGAAACACTTAAATTTATGCTCATGGAGCAAAGTATAGATTCATATACGTGGTCAAGTTCATATGAGTGATAAATTGTATAAACATTTCAGTTTCCAGTGGATGTTTTAGCTTTCGGGTTTTGTTCCTATTTAAGAAAACAAATATATCAAAGTTACATAGTGACAAACCATTCAGAATTCTACCATTTGTACTCAGTTATAATAATTCTTCGGTGGCTAACAATATTTCCATATTTGATATTTGATAGCAAAATATGTTCTGAGTTGTTTGCTGGATGTTCAAGTTTTTTTCTTTCTTAACACTGCACTTTTTTCAAATGAACAGTTCAAAAAGTTAATTTTTTTTTTTTAAACATGATGATCTCATAAGAGTTTAGCAGAACGGCAATACGTACATACTGTTTAAAGTGTTTCATGACCCTTCTAATGTATTTTGTTCTTGGTGCCTTTTATAACAGGCAGTACCTTTGACTTTAAGGATTTGTAATGAATATGCTCAGAATTCTAAGGGGTTTTTTTTAATAATAAAAAATCAATGATTGCCATTTTAATGTCAACATGTATTTACTTGCACAGGTTTTTTAGGGTATAAAAGGGTTCTTATAAAGTTATATTCTTTAAAGAAGATTTTTTTAAAATGTTATTACATACTTTGCAAAACATAAATATTTTTTTCAGTTCATTTGAACATTACATAGTAAAATGTAAATAAAGTAAACATTTATCATTAGAACTGATTAATTAGTTGATTGATTGACTTTTGTTTAACATTTTCTTCAAATGCTTGTTGATTTTTGTGGCTGAGCAACTAGAACAATAGCATTTTAATTTTACATTTATAATTTTTCTCTGTTAGTATGTTGCTATACCCTTTCTCTATTTATCTTCTCGTTTGCCTCACTGTCTTCTCTCCTTTGTCTTCCTGACTTTCGTTTTCCTCTCTTTTTTCTCCAAAATTTCTTGCCTGTTTCCTTTCCTTTTTTTGTTATTCTTCTGTCTTTACATTTTTCTGTCCCTTCTTTTGTTGCTGCTGATCTTTTCACATTTCTGTCTTTTCTCCTTTGCCTTTAGTCTTATCTGTTGCATGTCTCTCTCTCTCTGTCTTTTTGTAGTGTATTTGTCAAACTTGTATTCTTTAATTACATCTGCATATCTTTATGTTTCATAATATATGTACTTTTACTACAGAAAGCTGTGCTCTGTGGCTCTTGAAATATATTGTATTATGTATATATATTGTATGTACTCTATTGCTTGAAATACATTTCAAATGAAAAATAAATGGTACAAAATGCTACAAATATTTATAATCAACTAGTGTTACATTTGAATGTTTGGTCTTGTTTTTTGCTGTCTGTTAAACAGATTTACTTCATCTGTTTTCTGATGCTTAATGACAAATGTTTCTCATTTTTAGTATACTGGCTTTATTAATCTCTTTATAGATGTTAACAAAACTATAGAGTACAAGCACTCTCTTACCTGAAGGGTATTTTAGATTAGGTGGTTAATTTATTATTTATTTTAATGTACTTAAATTACGGTAGTTTCACGAGCAACCTACATTTAATCTGACTGAAATCTGTCCCGTTTTTCTAACAAAAGCAAATTCAAACTATAATTATAGTTACAAATTAAGCCAGTTTTCACCCAGGTAAGTAAAGTACAAATGTTGACTAGAGTTGTAAGTTGATTTTAAAAAATAAACACAATACCTGTATATCAATTCCATTAGGAAAACTTTCTTAATTGAATGAAAAGTATATTTTATTATTTATCATGTTTACCATATCACGGTATTAAACTTTATTATATTATTTTTAAGACAGGAAATCAGTTGTAAGGATAAAGTATTTTATCTTAACTTTTATAGGAAGAATAGCAGATCAACCAGAAAAATCTTATTTAGAGTCCTTTTCCTAATATGCTTGGCACATAGTGGTCAACAAAACCAACGTTATATACTCAAAAGATAGACCAGAAACTATCAATATTCCTACCGTAAACAAAGTAGCAATAGAGAGAAGATAGATGATTTAGAGCTTGACTGACAATTAATGACACCTACCCCAACAGTGCAGCTGATTTAAGTTTGCCAGCCAGTATCTTTCCACTATGGAAGGAATCACCAGGGCAGATGTTTATTGTTGCTATGCATAATTTTATTTTTTAAATTAAGTTGCACTCTTTATAACATTCCCTTGGTGTGTTTTTTAAAAAGTATTTTGTGTTTTCTTTTATACATTGCTTGCCCGATGCCACACTTACCTGTTTGTGTGTGTGAGCTGCTGCTGGTGTCATTGAGCCTATATTGTAGAGTGTAGACTGTAGATGGATGTTTATGTCAGCACTGTTCATCATAGTGTATGTGTCAAACTGTTTTAGTTTTTAGATGTTGGTAATTTTAAAATTACCAAAGATTAAGCTTTTACAGAATTGAGATGTGGCTTATATATAATGCAAGATGCAGATACCTCTAAAGACAACAGTCAACGAAAAGTTTGAACCTCATTGAGACAGTAATAGAGTGACCTCCCGGCAGTAAAACACTGACTTTACGAGTGGCCAACAGTTTACAGTTGGCATATACATATAGAAAATTGTTGCATTCTGTATTGCATTGTCCAGGTTCTATAAATGTCCATACTAAGATGAAAAACTAGGTTTACTCAATATAAAATTAGCAAGGCTGAATTAATTTTTTTTTCCCTCTCCATTATAACCACATCAAAATGAAAAACGTGAATAAATTTAAACAGAATCAGCATGGGGAAAAAAAGTATAATTTGTCCTTAATACTAAAGTCAACTGTACTTCTGTTTTTAATTTTATTCACTTACTTCTGTGGCTCCAATAATTCCTATTTATGAAGTATTCCACACTAATCCATGCTGATCAGGAATTGGGGAAAATAAATGTTGCATATAATAGGAATATATGCTGATAGGGAATTGGGGAGAAAAGTGGTGCATATAACAGGAACATGCTGATAAGCACTTTAATATTTTTTATCTTTTTTTTTTTTAAACTCCCTCCGTGCATTAGCTTAGTACTCATATTTTCAGTAACTGTCCTGAGTTCATGGATTGGGGAAAGGGGGGGCACATTTTTAATCATAACTGTTGATATAAAATGTAGTTTCAAATGCTATAATACCAGATTAAAATTATTAGTCAAGTGTCAAACAAAATTACAGACTAAAATTATTGAAACCATTTTTAATAACATTACAATGCACAGAAAAAGTGGTTGTGGGATTGTATCAATATAGCTTACATGGCTCTATAGATCAAAAAGTCAGCGAAAGAGTTGTGCATGAGAGGATTGCTAGACAAGAGACATTACGTTCGGCATGTTCACGTATACACATATTACAGCTTTGGCAATTATTTAATTTATCAAGCCTGAATACTACTTGGCTTTACAAGTCCGTCCATCTTCCTCTCCCCATCACACAAACTTTATTCTCCTCCCTTTCTCACCATCTTAATGGATGGCTCCCTAAACCTCGTCACACAAATTTCAACATCACACACACTTTACATTCACCTACTAAATAGACAGCAATGACTGAAGAACCAAAAATTATGAAAACATACCCTTGCCTTATACAGAAATAAGGACTGGATTATACATTATTAACAAGCATCCTTGCCACATGTCCAGTTATGTTTAACAACCCTGTCCCTATATCATATTCCCAAATATCAATATTAGGTTATCGATTCTCTTCTAATACTAGCGACGGCCTGACCTATCTTCCACGAATGTGCCAAAGATTTGAGCTATTACTCAAATGACATACTGACATACATCAGCTGTCATGCCCAAGCTGGTAAGGTTATCTCCCTTTATTATTATGATTATGATATTTCTCCGGCTCAGCCCCCATACCAGCTTCTTTTAGTCGACGATTACAACAAATTATGTAACATGGGTGAAGATAACAAAGTAAACATGTGGGTGCGGTTAAAGGTGTCAATGTGTACCCATTGCCATGCTAATACCCGGGTAGTAAAATTGTGGACTGGGTACCCGTGATAACGTGGCCTTTGGCACAGAAATGGGTAATGTAGAATGGGGTGCAAGAGAAGCCGACAGAGGCAAACCAATCATGTAGATGAGAGAACTGATACTGGTTGTCTCGATTTAGCACACTCTGTTCCCCCCCCCACACACACACACCCCCACTTGGTCACATTCACATCTCCTTTGTACATGGCAGTCTGCTAAATCGTGGCAACCCGCTGTACCTAGATCTAATTATGGACGACATGGATAGCTGTACCTAGATCTAATTATGGACGACATGGATCACCGTGGCTCGCGCCATTTCCTGTGCTTGTTAACACGTGTAGCATGTTAATAAGAATTCAGTAAACAAACTTGTCAGTATTTGAACGTCAATAAATTAAATAATAACATTGTAATATTTTTAATATGAGTAAGACATCGTCTTCACGCCCAAACGACTGGATAGTGACATGGTGAAATGCAATCTGTGTGATGAAATTCTGTCCGTGAAGGGCGATTGAACTTGATGAACCTGAAATTTTTAAATACTTCATTGTTGTTGACATTTTATTTAGTTTTAGTTTAGTTTATGTAATGATTGATCATATTAAAATTTAAGTTTGTGTTGTGTTATAAAGATTATAATTAATAGTAAGTCACTAGATGCATACCTTTGGCTACTTTGTGAAATAGAGCACATGCTTAATGGTTAAGTAGCTTTGTATAGAGATCACCAGTTGTGATGGAGATTATGCTAATTTTCATGCGGGTACCTGTTCAAAATTTGGACGGGTACCCGGGCAGCATTTTAGAAAAAATTGACAGCCCTAGGTGCGGTGAAATGTGCGTCTGTGGATCACGGCTCATTGATAAGTATATATGAATGGTCTCTACGTCACGACACTGAACGCGAATGATCAAATATGGGCATCTCGTATCCAGCAAGCGTTTCTCCCAACCTGCCATTCCCCTTTACCCCCTCCGCGTCCTTCACCCTTCCGTGTGACCTACAGCTATTGCCACATGTACGCAACCTAACTAACGGTATTATACTTCTCATAAAAAGTATGAAAAGAATTAGTAATTAAAAATGAGAAAAAAAGTTTTAGATAATCGGCATAATTTGCCTAGAACTCCTCTGACAATCATATCAGTCCAGTCTTTCTAATGATTGTACTGATAAGTAGTCTAGAACTGCATTTTGGGAAACGAAAACGTCCACTGAAAAAGGTTTTATTTGTTGATAGTGGTAGTTCTGTTTGTACTGATAAGTAGTTTAGAATTGCATTTTGGGAAACGAAAACGTCCACTGAAAAAGGTTGTATTTGTTGATAGTGGTAGTTCTGTTTGTACTGATAAGTAGTTTAGAACTGCATTTTGGGAAACGAAACTGCGCACTGACAAGTGTCAGCGTATTTTTGGTAGTGGTAGTTCTGTTTGTACTAAATGTGTTTAATATTTATTGATCTGTATAATTCTCGTAGAAAGTTTTATTTTTGGGTGCTTACATTTTACAGATTGGATTTGCGATTTCTTTCTTCACTCGTTATCTGTTGGTGTGTAGTTTGTCATGTTTTGCTTTGTGGGAGTTCGTTGTTTATATTTATCAAATATTAAAAGCTCGCAAATTAATTGTTTTGTATGTTTCACTTGTATGTGTTGTTTGTTTATTTCACTTTTAAAATATTCTATTTATTATTAGCTTAATGTTTTGTTTGTTATTGCTAATTTTATGCGTAATTTATTTTTTTCTATGAATGGAATGTATAAATGTGCTTTGAAAGGAGATAATAATATCTCTCTGCTGAGGTGCATGTATTTGAGTAAAAAGAAATTCTGAAGTGTGTCATGCGCTTAATTGCCCGTCGCTTCCTATACTCGGTTTAAGAAAGCGCCCAATGATGTACCTGATGGGTGATGGACACACAGACAGACAAACTTGGCTTCACACCCGAGTATCTGCGACTCGTATCTAGCCTCCAGGCGTTCAGCCACATATAACAGAGACGAACTGACAAATACGTACATTACAGAATGATAAACGTAGAGATGAAATGATGAGATTCTAACAACGAAATGGACAAAAACAAAATATAAGGGTTTTATAAAACAACAACAAAGTTTAATTAAAATGAAAGGAAAAAAAGATAGAGTTAAAATTTTAAATTAAAAGTTAAAATGTTAGGGACGCAGCCCAATACAATTACATGGGGATTACTAATCTATGAATGACAAATCTCCAACGAGAATGTTCCGTGTCTAATCATAAAACTTCTTCTAAGAACCTGTCTTATGAAATTCTTTCCCACCATAACTGTCTTAGAAAATATCCACGTTTATGACAATTACACTCTCTTACGACTATTGTGTCTCTCAGTGCCGACTCTGACTTATCTCTGGTGCTGTCAGAGCCTTGTCCTTTTTTCAAAGTGGTCTCCCTTTGGCCTCTCCGTCCGTTTGACGGATTGAACAAGTCCGGAAAATGAAGCCGGAATTCAAAACCAGGAACCCTGCAATAATTCGTTTGCAGCTGTACATATTTTATCTTATACCTAATAATTAAATTGTGAAGTGAGCTATCCCCATGTTCACAGTTTTTAGCTAACTTCTCCTGCAAAGAATTATCATACTTTAGTAATAGCATTTTTAAATACTCAGAGCTTACGAGACTCTTAATTAAAATTCTCAATTAATGCTACAAACATTTTTTAAAATTATGAAGTATAAAGCGAAAGTACATGACTAGAGGCTGCGAATACTGACGTGTTTTTATTGTGAGACTTGCCATAAATATTATTCACGTACAGTATTTGTACCTTTGGTTTACCACTTATCGACTTTTGGCGATAGCGTCATGCTGACGCGCTCTTAGCAACAGTCAAGGTCACGGGGCGTATTTCCAAGATTAGGACATCGCTCTACTTGAACTTATTCTAAATTTAAACCATGATGGCTGATTTCATTATGGCTAATGAATGCATCGCACACACACACACACACACACACACACCGTCTGTTTGTTTTTAACTGATTTTGTTAAATACTCGCAGTGAAATGTCTGCAGCATTAAAAACTGGCTGACTAACTTTCATTTGTCCTAAGTAATGGCATAAATAAATAATCAGCAACTTCTTCGATTTTTTTTAAAGTTCAAGTCATACCTGACTGATAACAAATAATACTTGTAAAATATCCCCCCACCCTCGGAAATTTTCTTGAGAGGAAACAATAACAAACGATGTCACAACTTTGCATAAGGAGGTGGATGAAATGAACAGGAAAAAGTTACTTCGTTTTTTTAATATATGATAACCTGGATTCTCTCAGAAGATATATTTGGTTGATAAAAAGCAATGATTGTTACACACTGAACAAGAAAACCAACTGAACTAAAAACAAATCGATATACAAAAGGCTATAATCTAAACCCTAAAAAATGTAAATCTTTTACACCACAGGAATCTGTTATTACAAAGGCCACACTTAAAAAACATTCTCTGGAACTCAGAAACATTTCCTCTTTGATGATTCAGCAATTGTAAAAGTAAATGCTCATCAAGAGTAAAATAATAATAAGCACATGATAGAATATTTTACACAAACCGCTTTAAGTATGTATCAAAGCGTTCAAGATGTTAACAATAGTTATTTTTACTCGGTCTACGTAAGAATTTTCTATTTATGAAAGATTTTTTTAAAATGATATGTACATTATAAACTGTGCGTTGAAGGGCTATAGAGTTAGCTCTACCAAATATGCTTTAATTAGTATTATTTATTTTAAGCATTTAAAATATTAAAGACTTTATCCTTACCCAATACTACAATCAAAAAATATTATAATAAATTTCTAATAAAATTAATTCAATAAAGTTATGTAATTTACAACGTTAACTAAGGCATATTTTCAAAATAATGAATGGTTTCCAAAACCTAATCTTCAGCACTGTTGTGTTAGGCTGGTATTTTCAAAATGGTCGCACTAAAACTTCGTTAGCGATAAATCGGCAACGCTTACTATTATTGGGTGTCGTCTCCATTTATATATAGCTCGCTGGTCTACATACAACGCTTGCTATTATTGGGTGTCGTCTCCATTTATATATAGCTCGCTGGTCTACATACAACGCTTGCTATTATTGGGTGTCATCTCCATTTATATATAGCTCGCTGGTCTACATGCGTAAAACAGCGCGAAAGCGGCGGAAGCCGGAAGCGCCCCCTACACTCCATCCATCCAACATGCGTAAAAGAAAAATATATTTTAAAAAAGAGAGTGAGAGAGGAGAGAAGACTCACAATAGTCGCAAACCAGAGAGTCAAAGAAAGCAACAACCAAACGCAGCAACACAGAACAGCACTACCCTCCTTGAATACCAAGGAAAGGAGGAAGGCCCCACAGGAACCCTACAAAAACTGAGAACATAAAGTAGATGAAAAGTTTTCACGCAATTCCTGTGGGGAAAAGAAGTTAACGGAAAGAAGAATGCTAGTACGAAAAGACTCCCCACTCCTTCCTTTCACCATCTACAATCCTGTCAGCAATGGCACGAAATCAGCCCAGACCGGAAGCTGCCCTGATCCTAAGAAGATGCAGTTACGATCGCACGGGGAAAAGCGGTGTGTGCGACTTTTCGATCTTCGATCCCGATGGAAGGCATTCTATCAAGAATCCAGCACGAAATCAGATTTGGCCAGAAGCGCTTCTCATACTCATTCATTATGATTCTCTAGTATATCATGCAACACTTTCTCATGTGATTCGACTTGCAGCCAAGTGATAGGTCGCTATTTTTCACTAGTCATATCTACTGGACTACCGATTTTTGACAACAATGGAAAAAAAAAGGAACACTAGAGCTTCAGCCAGTGCAACTCCGAAGCCTTTTTCAGGACCTGAATAACAAAAAGCCTTACTTCCTAAATTCTTATCCTTTTCAGGGCCTGATGAATAACAAAAAGCCTTACTTCCTAAATTCTTATCCTTTTCAGGGCCTGATGAATAACAAAAAAGCCTTACTTCCTAAATTCTTATCCTTTTCAGGGCCTGATGAATAGCAATAACCCATACTTCCTAAATTCTTATCATTTTCAGGGCCTGATGAATAACAATAAGCCATACTTCCTAAATTCTTATCATTTTCAGGGCCGGATGAGCAAGAATGAACATCACTTCAGGGCTATGGAGGTTGATTTCAATCCCAAAGTTGGCAAAACGTACTAGATATGGCTATCATCCCTCTGCCTAAAAGTCAGAAAACCAAAAACAGAGTTCTTAAAGAGGCATACAACTATCTACTATCTTCAATATTCTACACAGGAAGCGATTATGCCATACGCGAAACAGTGATAATAAGTAAGATCCTGCAAGAGCAAATAGTTCAGGAGATCAAGAAGCCAACAACAACACCCACAAGCACATGTGAAAAAGGAAGCAACACTCACATTATTTGGAAAAGTCCACCTACATCGAAAAACCAACGCATCCCAAACAACAAAGCAGACAACGAAGGAAGTTGTTCTCAAACTACAATTACCGAAACCGAGGTAAAAAAAAGTTCAAAGTACGCCTACGGAAAAGAAAACAAAAATAGCTAATACCCAGACAAAAATAATTAAGGAAAAAAAATCATCCAAACTGACCTGAGCTCCATATAAACAGTGACCTAAATTGATGCCGCTCTGGATAAATACGCAAGGATGCTTGAGGTCCCCAACCTCTTTCACCCTTGCCAGAGCCACCAGCAAGAACAATAGCAACCAACAGAGATAACAACTGAACAACCACAACTAAAGAAAGAAAAAGGGAAGAGGAATCGGCCGCTCCCTAGAGAATTCGGCAAGCTGAAGAAGAAAACACACCACGATGTCAGCTGGCGGCGACAGACGGGAACAGAGGAAAAGAATAATAATTATAATACCTACCACCACCACCACCAACGTCAGGACAACAATAGTGCAGAGAACAGCGGTATCCGCAGTTGAGATTCTTTAATCACCCCATTGCAGACATGATCCAGCTACTTCTTGACCAACTGTACTGGCCGCCAGCACCCGTTTTGTGCTGCTAGCCTGGGCTCTGTAAGATATCCCACACACACCCTCTCCCTACAACATAGGGAAGTACGAGTACGACAACCTCACCACCACATTAGCCTACAGTAGACAAGTAAGACAACGTGTAGCGACACTAACTGTTCATCTTTCTCACAGACAATGACGTCAGTAGACAAGTAAGACAACGTGTAGCGACACTAACTGTTCATCTTTATCACAGACAATGACGTCAGTAGACAAGTAAGACAACGTGTAGCGACACTAACTGTTCATCTTTATCACAGACAATGACGTCAGTAGACAAGTAAGACAACGTGTAGCGACACTAACTGTTCATCTTTCTCACAGACAATGACGTCAGTAGACAAGTAAGACAACGTGTAGCGACACTAACTGTTCATCTTTCTCACAGACAATGACGTCAGTAGACAAGTAAGACATGTAGCGACACTAACTGTTCATCTTTATCACAGACAATGACGTCAGTAGACAAGACATGTAGCGACACTAACTGTTCATCTTTATCACAGACAATGACGTCAGTAGACAAGTAAGACATGTAGCGACACTAACTGTTCATCTTTATCACAGACAATGACGTCAGTAGACAAGTAAGACATGTAGCGACACTAACTGTTCATCTTTATCACAGACAATGACGTCAGTAGACAAGACATGTAGCGACACTAACTGTTCATCTTTATCACAGACAATGACGTCAGTAGACAAGACATGTAGCGACACTAACTGTTCATCTTTATCACAGACAATGACGTCAGTAGACAAGACATGTAGCGACACTAACTGTTCATCTTTATCACAGACAATGACGTCAGTAGACAAGACATGTAGCGACACTAACTGTTCATCTTTATCACAGACAATGACATATCTTGCGT
This sequence comes from Sinotaia quadrata, assembly GCA_028829895.1. Classification (NCBI taxonomy): domain Eukaryota; kingdom Metazoa; phylum Mollusca; class Gastropoda; order Architaenioglossa; family Viviparidae; genus Sinotaia; species Sinotaia quadrata. The sequence continues at coordinate 56,121,563 of CM054180.1, read as the reverse complement.
CACAACAATGTCGGACTGCAATGATGATTGTACTTTCTGACTTTGAAAGAAAGAGGATACTTATGGATGTTTGGCTAAACTTTCAACTGTCTAAAGGAAAATTTCTGAATTAAATAATGCAGAGCCTTCCACAGCAAAATGTTATGTTCATTGCTTTCTTGGGCTAGCAAGCTTCTATCAGTGGTTTGTCCATTTAAAAATCCTAGTTGTTCCTTTTCCTGATTTGACAAAGAGGACAAATGTCTGATTTAACAAAGAGGATAAATGTCTGATTTGACAAAGAGGACAAATGCCTGAATTAACAAAGAGGACAAATATCTGATTTGACAAAGAGGACAAATGCCTGAATTAACAAAGAGGACAAATGTCTGATTTAACAAAGAGGACAAATGTCTGATAAATTCCCAAATGTTAGAATAATTTTTAGACTGTACGACTGCCAGACCTCCTGTCGCATATTATGCTTGCATGACCTTATTGCTCTTTCATCTCGAGGTGTGGTGCATTCTTGATAGGTAGCGGTACCATTTTTACAGGAGAGTTCCAATCCTAAAGAAAATGTTTTTGACATCAGAAAGGCACTTGATATGCATAAGTAAGCCTATAAAATCAAAAACATTGATTGCCAAATTACTAATAGACACCCCATAAATGTATACACGTTTTCAAGTTGCAGTAGATATTAATTTCTTGAAAAATATTATAATAATATCCATTGTATTCAATACAAAAATGCTTTTAAATATCTCTATTTGTATTGTAGCATTCTATTTTATTGCCCTTTTAATTCAATACATAAACTCTTTTAATTAATTCCTCGTTTTCTTTTGTAGAATGCTATTTATTGCCTATTTTATTCAAATACAAAAACGCTTATTAATTAATTCCACCATTTCTTATAAATGGACAAAAGCATTCTTAATTAAGTCTACTAATTTCTTATTAAATGTTATTTTATTGCCCATTTTACTCAATACAAAAACACATTTACGTTCACTAATTTTTTGTAAAATATTATTTTATATTTAAGACGAACTGCTACCCAAGTTCACTCATTTTTGTAAAATGTTGCTATATTCACCATTTTATATAATACAAACTGCTACCACAAGTCCACTCATTTCTGTCAAATTTACTTTATTCAATACAAAAATACTTTAATAAAATTCACTCATTTCTTAATGTTACTTTATTCAATACAAAAATACTTTAATAAAACTCACTCATTTCTTACTGTTACTTTATTCAATACAAAATACCTTAATAAAATTCACTCATTTCTTATGTTACTTTATTCAATACAAAAATACTTTAATTAAATTCACTCATTTCTTAATTTTACTTTATTCAATACAAAAATACTTTAATTAAATTCACTCATTTCTGTAAAATGTTTACTTTATTCAATACAAAACTACTTTAATTAAGTCCACTCACTTCTGTAAAATTTTTAATTTATTCAATACAAAACTACTTTAATTAAATTCACTCATATCTGTAAAATTTTTACTTTATTCAATACAAAACTACTTTAATTAAATTCACTCATATCTGTAAAATTTTTACTTTATTCAATACAAAACTACTTTAATTAAATTCACTCACTTCCTTTAGAATATTACATAGTTTTATTCAATTAACTTAAATTAGTCCCCCTCATTTCCTGCAAAATGCAATTAAATATATTTGCTTCATACACTGAAGCGTTTGATGTTCTTGTGTCATACATTTTGGAAGAGACCCACAGATCGATGTCAAAAGACGAGAAAAAACAGCGTGACCTAATTTATGAATAGTTTTTTCTTTCTCTCAACACCACTTAATTATCCGCTCGATCGTAAATCAGATGGAGACCAAATGAAATCTCACTCTGTAATTGCAGAACTGATGGTAAGTGCTTTTTATCCAATATGTCAAAGGTTCGCACTGTTCATGAGCTTAAAATTCGGCCATTAAACTGGCCAGGTTTTGCCCGCATGAGAGCGCATGTGTGTGTGAAACAATAATAAAATAAATCCCTGCCAAGCGAATCCAGTATAATTGTGCATGATAAATATGACTGTTTAAACTTATTTTTTAGTGTAACAGCTCAACTATGATACACTAAAGATTTGTTACTGTATTATTGTTCGTGTAATTATTAGTTGATGTATAACTGGAGTGTATCACTTTGCCTAGAAACAACAGCTATCGGTAAATATATTTTTTAAACACACACGCACGCACGCACGTAAACACGTCTAGGAAACATAATCTGTAAGTCTCTAGAAATGACGTTTGATAAGTAACAATACAACTAATTCCTTTTTTTAACCATAATTTTATACAAACCGGAATCATTGCCGTGGTCTTAAAAATACACCGTTTACGTAAACAAGGAAAATAATGGCAATTTCCAGATCATTCGAAATGTGATCATTTGACTCAAGCACGGTTATTTTTAGGCTCCTCAACGATTTAAGTCTAAAAATTACTTCTCTGAGCTGACGTAGTGATAGAAATGTACATTTTTATTGTTGTTTTTGTTCGTTATTTCTTTTGCTTGTATGAGTTTTGCTGAGGTTCTTAGTTAGGACTTCTTCATTTTGTTACCGACCGACTTGTTAGTTCTTGGTCTTTTGTGTTTATTTAAATAAAACAGTTATTTCACAATGATTTTCCCATATTATGTAGGCCCTATGATTAGGCCTAAGCCACATACCTTTTTTTTTAAATTAAAAAAAAAAAATTCAAAATCGGAGATTCCCGGTCCTCAGCGATACCGAAATCGAAAATAAACATACCCATTTTTATAAATAACTGTTCCCTATTGAAGTCATTTTTTTATGTAGTTTCATTTGATAAAATCACCTCACCGGTAATAATAATATAAAGTAAATGAATATGATGTACAATTATCACATAATGACATTAAAATAACAGTTTTAATCTGAATAGTCTATGCAAGAGGGCCGTCGAAGGCTCTTCTGGGCTCTGGGTATAAATTCTTTTGTAGGCCTCCTCATCTTTTGAAAAAGTCTGTCAACTTACAAAAATACATGTAGTCGTTGGGCCCAGATTCCCAGAAGGTGAATTCTTTGGTGGGCCCCGACTTTTCCACACACAAAAAAATATCGCCTGCACTTCCTCCGCTCCACAGAATATCAGCTTGTCGTGCTCCATGCGAACACGTGATTACGTGTATATTTTTCAAATTTCAAGGAACAAACATTGGGTCCCTTCTGATGAAAGGCCCCCAACTACTGGCCTTCCATTTGAAACCAAAAGACAATATAATTTAGTTGTGTATGTGTGTGTTGTAGTGTGTGTTTCTATGTGTGAGAGAGGACGAATGATGTCGGTCAAGATGTGCCAAATCATGGAAGGGGGCAGGAAATGGCGTTTTGTCAGTCAAGATGTGTCGGATGGTGTCGTTAGGGGAAGACCAGGATTAAGAGTCAACTTGACAAGGATATTTCAAGCACCGAGAGCAAACTATTCACACTAGCATGGGTTTGGCAACACACACACACGCAGGGGTTTGGCAGGTAATAATATGCACGGTTTCGGTCCCCGTTTGGAACTTCACTCGATGAACTTTTCCTTGGTAAAATGTAGGTCACGTGAACACACCCAGCACACAAGGCACTGATCGATGACGTAAAATGAGTAGGAGAGCGGTGCAGTGGTAGAAAAGTGCGAAATATGATATATTCGTGCGATGGCTGTGGCGGAAGAAAGAGGAGAGAATACACAGCTCATTACTACCGAGTTTAGAATGACATTTACAGACAGCTGTGATGTATCTCTATGATTATCAAACACGAAAGTAACTTTTACTTGTCAGCAGTGATGTATCTCATTGATTACCAAATACAAAAAGAAAAACAAATTGGCAACTGTGATGAATCATGTATCTCTATGGTTACCAAACACCAAAAAGCTTGTATTTGAAAGCAGTGATGTATCTCTATGGTTACCAAACACCATGAACTTTTAATCTGGCAGCACCTGAAGTCCGTCTCTAGTTTCTTTGGCGGAAGTAAATCGCAAACAAATCATAATTCAGCAGACAGACAATCAGTAGAGTCAGTCAATAGTTGGCAAATAATCAGTCTGTAAATAGTCAATAAACAGTCAGTCAGTAGATAGTAAGATGAATCACACAGATGTGCGTCTGAAATAGTCGCTTCAGACTAGTTGACTACTGTAGATAAACTAATCTAGTCGAACACTGATGGATAAACTAATCTAGTTAAACACTGATGGATAAACTAATAAATGTATAGGTTTTTGGAGTATGATTGTTGTTCTTCAATGTATAGGTTTTTGGAGTGTGAGTTGTTGTTCAACGTGTTGGTTTTGGGAGTGTGAGAGTTGTCGTTTGACGTGTAGGTTTTTGGAGTATGATTATTGTTGTTTAATGTGTTGGTTTTTTGGAATATGATTGTTTTGTTCGACATGTAGATTTTTGGAGTATGATTATTTTTGTTCAATGTGTTAGGTTTTGGATTATGATGAAAACATATAGTTCCAGCTCTTTTCAGGGTCACTCAGTGGATTCTGTTGTATGTTTTTCTGGTACTGCAAAAAAAAACAACAGAATTTGCCTTACCTTTCTTGCTTGGTGACAACCTTAAGGCGTCAGTGCTGATAAAAAATATTCCGAAGAATTATAAGTTGTTTTCTACTTTTTTCTGGTTGAGAGGGCTGACTGGTCAGACTTCTTCAATACAGGGGATTTATCACCGAGTTTGCAACTTGAATGAAACTCTTCCCCATGTTTCAGTTGTCCTCGAGAAAAAAAAAAACAAAAAAAAAACCACCCTAACAAATACTAGTTCCTCCGTTGTCATTTGGGCAGATGTGGTGGTGTCTCCTCCAATTTTGTCAATGCAAGTGTGGGTTTGGATGGTGTGTTGTGTTATAAAAATGTTGATTGCATCTAAAAACAACTATATCCAGTCAAGGGTGGTGGGTGGTAGGGTGTTGTTGTCTGGGAGTGTGACGTTTTGCTGGGAGATGGACAAAATGTTAATTCTCCACCACCCTAGCTGACATGATTTCTGTAGTGAATATTGAGGTGGGGGGGGGGGGAGGCCCTGTGATATTCCTTTCTTGGCCCCTTTGCTGTTCATTGCCTGTTATTCCTTGGTATCCATAGGAAGGAGGTGTTTGTGTTTCCTTGTTGGAGTTTAAGAGGATTCTTATTTCATTTATTTCTTGGTTGCTACTTAAAGAGTGTGGGTTTGCAATTGTTTTTAGGGATGAGTACGAATCTGTGAGTATTAGAATGTTGGGTGGAGGGTTGATGGATGATGGTGTGTTGGAAAGAGCCATTTCAATGGCTACAAACTCAGCTGTCATGAGTAAATGGAGTGGGTGGAGTTTGTAGGTGTAAAGGCAGTTCGGTGTGAGGGCAGCTGACCCTGTGCCTGTTTCTTTTTTGATCCATCTGTATATATTTTGGCATGGTCTGGGTAGTTTTTGTTGATATGTTGTAATGCTATTTATTTTATTTGAGTGGGTATATATATTTGTTGTGGTTTAAGAGTGATGTGCCAATTGGGGGGATGTTTACTTGCCCTGGGGGGATGATTGTGGAGATAGGGATTTCTGTGTCTGTGTTACTGAGTTTTAGTTAATTTTTTGGGTGAGTTGGGGGGGGGGGGAAGATAGTGATCTATCCACTTGGTCATTTTTCTCCTTTTAGATGTTTTGAGCCCATAACCCCTTTTATCCCACTTGGTGTTGGAGAGTAGTGCGTTGTTTGGAAGGTTGATCCGAGTTAGATTCGTAGGGTTTGTTTGTTTCTTCTGTCATTTGAGTTGGCCTGACTTTGTCCACATCTGGTAGCTCTCTCTGATAAAAATAAAATTAGATTACGTCACCAATGCAACAACATAAACATTCAAAACCTTTCTAAGTAAGAAAACAAATACACAGGGGTCGACGTTCGACTAAAGAGCCATCATCACTACAGCACAATTATTACAAATAATGACAGATGAACAAGGAAATATGAAAGTCTCTTGAAATGTTACCATCAGAGTAAAAGCATATAATCTGCATTTAACATTCTTGATTAATAAAGATTTCAGGCATAATTGTTTAGCTTAGAAAACACTACACGTTTGCTCTTTCATTATTATTTTTTAAATTTATTATAGCTCTTAACGCATATCAGTCGCCTCATAAATAGTAAATAACTATTCGTCATTAAGACTTTACAGGTCACAGCAAGATAAATTCCAAAGCTGATTTCAAGCGGAAATATTTTAATTTTTATCACTAACAACACTTCCTAGAAAGAAAAAAAAGCTGTCAGATGTTAAAAGCACATGTTAGTTGTAACTTCATCAGCTTCCGTGTGTGATGACAATGTGTGCGCTGTGTGCCGAATGAGTAGACGGGGACGAATGAGCTCAACGATTTTCAGTATGTTGTGACCTTTAGAAGAGGCGTAAAATGGCGTTAACATGCGCCTAAAGCGTGAAAGTAACTACGCCCGGATGTGTATGACAAGTTTTTTTTCTCTCTTTCTCACTTTATTGTCGAACTTAAGTACACTGGTTTGGTCTCATGGTAAGGGTGGTGGCGGTTTGTGTGGGGGGTGGGGGAGACTGTTTTCCATGTCGTCTTATTCGGATGGCTGGTTAAAAAATGTAATCCACGTACAATGTGAGTTGATTTCGCAGACGGCTGCATTGCAGCTAGGGAGGGATTCAGGCCTTTAGGATGAGGTAGATGTATTTATGAGCCAGTGGAGCAAAATTGATAAGTGGAAACCTAAATTTAGTGCTAGGAAGTATATTAAACTTGTGCCACTGTCTCCATTGCTGTCTAAACATTTGCCACTGGCCTACCAAATTACTGCTTATAATTGTAACTCTGGCCTCTGTTGCTGTCTAAACATTTGCCACTGGCCTACCAAATTACTGCTTATAATTGTAACTCTGGCCTCCATTGCTGTTTAAACGTGTGCCACTGGCCTACCAAATTGTAACTCTGGCCTCCGCTGCTGTCTAAATTGCTGTCTAAATTGTAACTTCCTTTGCCGTCTAAACTGTTACCACTGGCCTACATTGCTGTCTTATTATCCAGAAGCTCAAAATTAACGTCAACGTCTATTTAAAGATTAACAAGACAATCTGTTTGCTTGATCTGCTTGTATAAATCAGTTTGTATATAGTGAAATTGTTTGTATAGTCTGTTTGTATATAGTGAAATTGTTTGTATAGTCTGTTTGTATATAGTGAAATTGTTTGTATAGTCTGTATATAGTGAAATTGTTTGTATAGTCTGTATATAGTGAAATTGTTTGTATAGTCTGTATATAGTGAAATTGTTTGTATAGTCTGTATATAGTGAAATTGTTTGTATAGTCTGTATATAGTGAAATTGTTTGTATAGTCTGTTTGTATATAGTGAAATTGTTTGTATAGTCTGTATATAGTGAAATTGTTTGTATAGTCTGTATATAGTGAAATTGTTTGTATAGTCTGTATATAGTGAAATTGTTTGTATAGTCTGTATATAGTGAAATTGTTTGTATAGTCTGTATATAGTGAAATTGTTTGTATAGTCTGTATATAGTGAAATTGTTTGTATAGTCTGTATATAGTGAAATTGTTTGTATAGTCTGTTTGTATATAGTGAATTTTTCTTTTAGAAATAAATTTAGATTTGGAGAAAATAATTTACAGGAATTTAAATTTTTTAGATTACAAAGTCTATTTTTATAAATATTATTTCTAATGATTGGAGTTTTAAACTAACTATTGGTTGAGTGAATGAGTGATTTCTGTTGAAACGATTTTTGACTCAGACGATTCAGAGCTTACTCTTCTTGAAGTTTTAAAATTAATTTTAGTCTGTACAAACAAGTTTTGAACCCCTTCCACTGACTCAAGGTGATTCACTATTCGAACTATTACTTAATAATGAATCAGTAATAACATTAACCTGCAAGTATTGGACATCAACTGACAAGAAATTGAAAACGTTACGACCAAAGAATATCGGGGAGGGGGGGGGAACTGCTGCCCATTGTGCCCATAAAGCATAGGCGGACCAAAGTTAAGTAAATTTACGTCACAGGAAAATGCTTGTTTGAGTTGTTTATAATAAGCCGTCTTTCATTAATTCATATGCAATTGGGGGAGATCGATAGCAGTTTTTAAGTCCTTTCACACTATTTATACGTAGATTACTTTTCGGAAAGTCCCGATGAGTCGTCTTTTATGACGTATGCGGCTCTATATATTAGAGAGGTCCACTGTAGTGCGGCAGTGTTGCGATTCATATCTATCGAGCAGCAAGGTTCAGAGTGATTGTTGAGTGTGTGTTATACGTGTGAGGGCCCACTACTGGTTGAGAAACCGAGTACTGGCTTTGATAATCTGAGACGAATGAGAGAAACCATAAAAGTGAGATAACTAACAAATTTATTTTTGTACGATAGAAAAAAAAAACACAAGAAAATCTTCAAGATCAAAATTGTTTTCGTGAGGAGATTTTATTTCACGATTGAAGACTTTGAACAGACAAGAATCAACCACCAGGAAGTAAGACTTTTGCAAAGTAAGTTTTTTTTGTTATTAATTTCTACTACAGTTGGTTCGTTTTCCTCATTTCATCTGCTGTTAAATGTTTTATAAATATATTTTAAGGTGTTACAGTTATTTTTGAACATTGTGGATTTGAGCTAAATTAATTTTGTCTGTATGTAGTGAAGAAAATAGTGTACAGTGGAGTCTGCAAAATGATTACTTTCTTTTGGTTTGCTCATTAACGTCATAATATATATGGCTATCATGGTTATTGTTTCTTTTTTTTTAAAATGTAATAATTTAATTGCACATTGACATATTAATTAAGTGATATCAGCAATGACGCTTTTAGTAATACTGGGAAAACCCCCAAATACGAATTTCATTAGCTAATTTCGGAGTTTTCCGAACCTATATTTAGTAGCATGACCTCATCACCGACTGACGTCGTAAGGCACTTAGAGCAAAGGAGTGGTTGTTGACGAAATTGAAACTGTTGTACTTAACAAAAATTTATGCATTGAAAAATAAGATTTTTTTTCTTCTTTCACAGGAAGAGAAATGGCGGCAGCTGTAGCGAACCCAAACAGTTTCGATGCACACAACAGCTTCCTTTCCCAGGGAATAAAGAATTGTTGTAAAAGTAGCATGAAGTCTGCAGTCAAAGATAAAACAGAGTGTCCTGTTATTTCTTCGAAACTGCCAGGTTGGTGGCATAATATGAGTTAGGAGTGATATTTTTTTTATTTCTTTTTTTTTTTTTTACTGTATTTGAAGAAGATAAATGTAGGCCTAAATTGTTCTTTGCAACAAATTGAAGAAAACAAACAACTCCATCCACTCCCCTACCATCTTCAAGCACATCCAACCCCATTAAAATTAATTTTCTGCAAAACAAAAAAAAAACCATGTATTTTTCTATGATCTTTCAATTTTTCCCCTTAATTATTTTTGTGAATAGAAGCTGACTTGGATCCGACCATAGAGGTCAGCCCTACTGTACAAGCTGTTTGTGAGATGGACATTCCCAGACAATTGGTTAAACTCGCCCTCGCCATTTATCAGCAAAAGAACAATACATTCCCTAGTGTAACGGAACTGTATGAAGCAGCGCTAGAAATTGCCAACGATCCGATGAAGCAAGTAGAAAAGGCAAGAGAACTGTACAATTACGAGGAACAGCTAAAAGCAGCCAAAGAACCCAAACCCGAACCTATTCTAAACAACTCCAAGCAAATTAGCAATGGCTTCACAACACCATCACCACCACCCAAAGAAGCCCTTCCAGCAGTATTACCAGAATGTTCACAGTCGCAAGCAACAGTCTCGGCTAGCCCGTCTGTCATGAACGCTACCTCCACCAGATCAGAACTGCAATCCAAAGTCCAGGCGTTGATGGTGGAGAACCGACAGCTGAAGGACAAGAAGCTGTGCCGAGCTTGTAAGAAGGTGGAGCTCGCCACGAGTGGAATCACCTTCCTGCCTTGCGGTCACTTCATCACCTGCGAGAAATGTGCTGACTCATTTGACGACTGTCCGGCTTGTGGTAAAAATATCATGGGCACTGTCCGCACGTATTTGTCCTAAAAGCTGTCTCGTGAATCTAGTGCCCCGGAGACGGGACACTGCATGAGACTGACTTTTTTCACCAGACATTTCATCAGCTCTTGTGCTTTCAGGTCAGAGATGACACTTGAGAGTCACATAGATTCATTTTTTTCATTCCATTTCTTGTTTTTTGCCATCGTGAAGTCAGGTTTTGTGTGTGTGTGTGCATGTGATTGGTTTTTGTCATCTAGCATTTTACTGCATTGTATTTTCCAGACCATTCAATTAATTGTTTGTATTCATATGTCATGATGCTGGCAGGTTGTAATTTTACATACAGAGACACACACACACAGAAATGGTGAACAGGGTCAATTTCCTTCTGGTACTCAATATGAAATGGAGGTTTACTTTTGTGGCCTTTTATGCTGCATTTTTAAATGAAAGACATTTTCATATATTGAACTTTGGCTTAATGGATTCTAAAACTGAACACAAAATCCCATGTTCTCGCTGTAAACACCGTCTTCTGCATCCTGTCATCACCCAACCCCACCCCCGGGCTGTGCTCGTCCAACACGGATGTGTGTAAGTAAAGACGAGTGTCGTGATTTGTCTGCATTGGAAAATCCAGCTTATCGCTCAAAGACACTTGTCGGCCATCTTGCATGCTCTGTGGAGGGCGCACAGAACGGAATATGTGGTTAATGGTTATACTCATCTGTCACGTGACTTATTTCCTAGGTGTGTACCAGCAATTGAACGTTTAGTGATTGAAACCTCCATTTCTATTTATTTTTCATGTAATTAAAGATTTTGTATCGCCCCATACGTCTAAGCACTGAGGTGTCGCTCTGGAAATATCAGTATGGAAGTGAACTCTTACTACAAAACGGTTTAGTGTTAAATAAGTCGTGAATCACTTTAGCCAAAAGTCTCAAGTATTCTGCAATCGATTGTCGAGAGACATTCACACGCAAACTTTTTTTTTCTTTTGCTTCAGAGATGTGATTGGCTAATTTTGTTTCATGAGACGCACATGTCAGTAGCTAAAGAGTTGCTAATTTGGCCTTTGCTATACACTTTTTTTGGTTTACCTTGTCTGGGATATTTTTTAAATGAAATTTTCGTGATACGATTTGTTTCAGGCTGTTAGTGTAGAAGTATCTCAGAGCTATTATTATCACTAGAAGTTTTGTTCTTGCTTTGTTGTCGAGAGGCAATTAGGTTACCGCGTTACAAAATATGTATGGTGAAGAGAGAAATTGTGTGACTGTGACGTAATATTTATTTATGGTAAGCTGACACCTTGCAGACGGTTCAGTCTCTGCCTTTAAACTGCCTTTATGTTCTTGTCGAGAGGCATTTACATTTACGGTCCTTGCCCTGTGCCAGAGCAGGGTAGCAGTGTACTCCACCAGCTTTTCTGCCGGTTAGTTAGTTACCATGTTAGTTTTACTATCGGCATAACTTTGACCTTACACTTGATTCAAATAATTACAGTAATTTTAGTCTACTATAATGCAAGCGGCTAAGCCATCTGCAACCAAAAAGTCTTTGGTTTTTGACGGAGACGTCATTCTGAAGAGACTAAGGAACGAGATTTAATCTGAACAGACTTTTTATTTAGTTAAAGCATTCTGAAGAGACTAAGGAACTAGATTTAATCTGAACAGACTTTTTATTTAGTTAAAGCATTTAGCACTGGTAGTTCATGTTACAGTTTCTCATTAGAATTAATACGGTAAAGACTACTGGACGTGAGTTGGATGGTTTGGAGAAGACTTTCTGTAATACTTTAAGTACCCGGTTAGGGTGTTTGTGATGCTGAGAAGCAATTCACTTTTCACCTGACCGGGTAGGTTAGGACTCCGGGTAATTCAAGTCGTAGGCGAACAAAAGATTAAGACCGATTGACCAGAGACTTTTGCAGGACTGGACGTTTGCCTGATTAAGTTAAAGGCCACGTTTTTTTTTTCTATTCAGTTTTCTAGAGGATATTAGTGACTCTTTAGGCGTGATTGATGTTGGAATCTAAATGTCCATGTATGGAGATTGAGGTCACGAATGACTGTTAGCTCTACATGTCAGGTTATGTAATTCTGTGGCAAAAATCAAACTCTTGTCAGAGTTGTGTAAGTAACTGTTGAGAAACAAGGTACTTGCACGTTTTCGTTTCATGTTTGTAGTCAACCTGACTGTTTGAATGACAAGTGCTAGCTGAAAATTGACAGCATGAATTACGTACAATGCTGCGTGTGACGCTACACAAGTAATAGTTGTGACAAACGTGTTTATTTCCAAACTTTACTGACAAATTACAGAACAGTTTCATTTCTCTCTCTCTCAGAAATAAATGTAAATTAAACGGCTAAAATCTGAGTAACAATAGTTCACTTCCAACTTTACTGTCAAATTAATTAGACTAAACCAGGGGTTGCTTACGTGACGGTTGAGAAACCTGTCCAGTCATACATTTCAAAACAAGTACATATATTACTTAAAAATAATATATTCTCATGTACATGACGGTTGAGAAACCTGTCCATTCATACATTTCAGACAAGTACATATATTATTTTAAAATAATATATTCTCATGTACGTGACGGTTGAGAAACCTGTCCATTCATACATTTCAGACAAGTACATATATTATTTTAAAATAATATATTCTCATGTACGTGACGGTTGAGAAACCTGTCCATTCATACATTTCAAAACAAGAACATATGCCAATTAATTTTTTTTAATAATATACATTTTAAAGGGGATGGGAGGGGGAATATAAGTGGTAAAATAAAAAGTCTTTTAAATCTAATTTTTGACAAATTTGACTAACAAAGTTAAATATGTTTAGGCGTAGATCCCCGTATAGGTGACGGTTGAGAAACTTGTCATTACACATTAAAAACAAACAGGAAACAAATTTTAAAAATTGACTGGTCGAAAATAATATTCGCACACATTTTGAAAAAATATAATATGAATATTTGAAAGGAATAAATGATACTGTATTGTATATATTCACTTCCAAATTTAACTGGAAAAATTGAGCCTTTCATTTATAGCTTTAGCTTGACTCGATGTCAAGTTGTTTTAATTTTTTTTAATTTAAAATGTCAGTAAACTTTTTTTTTTTTTTAATTCTAAAATCTTATATAAGTTATAAGTCTGACAAATTCCCTAATATTGGGATTTTTTATGTGACGGTTGAGAAACCGGTCATTTCCTTGTTTTTGTTTTCTTTTTAAATCATTTGTGTTTTTAAATACTTTTGTGACTGTTGAGAAGCAGTGTCAAAATCACACTGTACCATCATTTTGTGATTTTTAAATACTTTTGTGACTGTTGAGAAACAATGTCACAATCACACTGTACCATCATTTTGTGATTTTTAAATACTTTTGTGACTGTTGAGAAACAATGTCACAATCACACTGTACCATCATTTTGTGATTTTAAATATTTTTGTGACTGTTGAGAAACAATGTCACAATCACACTGTACCATCATTTTGTGATTTAAAAATACTTTTGTGACTGTTGAGAAACAATATCACAATCACACTGTACCATCATTTTGTGTTTTTAAATAATTTTGTGACTGTTGAGAAACAATGTCACAAGCACACTGTACCATCATTTTGTGATTTACATTCTTACATTGTTAATATTGTGTGACTGTTGAGAAACAAGTCATAGTCGAAGTTTAATAAATATCATAATTTATTAACACAAATAATTAACATCGTTTACGATGTGCATTGGTTGAGAAACCCGTCGTTGCAATCTTAAGTTATAAAACATTTCAGGCAAGAACTTTAAAAGCAAGGAAAACCATCTTAACAGTGGACATAAACGCTCATAATTGATTGGCTATATATAATGTGTGTACTATATATATAGAATCGATGTACATAAATGAAAATAAACATGCAGATTAATAACGTCATCCTTTTATATTTCAATTTTTCCCTTTTAATGTTAATATAAATAAATGTATCGTTGGTTTCAAGTAGTTAAAAGTTTTCTTTGAAATATAACTATATCCTGTATATAAATATACTGTATTAAAATGCAATGTGCCAATGTTGATTATTCTGTACTCTGTGATATGTATTGTTTGCTGTAATCATTCTGTGTATAATCTTTATGTTATTTTTCTATTCCATATTTTCTTTTTCTTTCGTCATGATATGCGAACGGATTGTTTTCGATTACTAAGTAGTAAAATAAGAGTATCGTATACAATATGTAACTGCCAGGCAATATGTTGCAATTGTCTTTCAAAATCTTTAATGTCTTTTATTATTGTATGCATATAAAATTTTGTCTAAGACGGTAATAAAAATGTTGTGAATTAACATTAACTGCTTTATTATTACTATATAAATTATTATTTGCAAAATTTCACTCCATCTTCTTACCCCATTCATTGCTTCTGTTTCTATTCTCTCTCAGACGCACACAATCACACTTTCTTTTTACACTCCCCCCCCCCCCCCCCAAAGAGTAGACACTCAATCGTTTTCAACACAATTTCCAGGGCTTTTAAATATTTCAAAACGCGCCCCACAGAAATCATTTTCATTATCATGACAATTATTATTAACTACTTAACCTACAAGAACTGCTTTGTGAATGAAAACTAAGCGGACAGTCTATATTGAATGGATTTAACATTCATCCCTTAACTTTAATTTACCGAAAGTAAAAGTTTTTACACAATTCACTGATAATTAGTTTCATGTGACAGAAAAGTGCGTGCGAGATGGATAAATATTTGTGTTTGTTAGCCGAGTATTGAAGTATATTTCAAAGGAATTTTCACGCTAGGAACAGTCAGTTCAAGTATGTTTCAAATTTTTCTTCTGTACAGTTAAACTACATTTCTACAAGGAAAATGTTCGTGTTAAGCGAGTCAAAGTCTACTTTTCTTCTGTACAGTTAAACTACATTTCTACAAGGAAAAGTTAAGCGAGTCTAAGTGTTCCTTTCCTTCAACCGAGATTTTTTTTTTTAATTTACGTCCCATCAGACACGTGACAAGCAGTGTTCTGCGCATAGAAATGTATACCGTTTCTCTTTGATATCTTTTGAGAATATTTCTCTTTTGCTTTCTTAAATCAGTCGAAGTTGTTTTTTGTTTTTTTAAAAAAAAACATTTTCTCCTCGCAAAATCTGAGCTATATTTGACACTTTCAAACTGTGCTTTTAATTAGGGGAAAATGGTAACAAGAAACCTTCTTTCACTTTTTTGTTCTACATTTCGATTACGCATACAACTCACACACACCCAATACACCCACCCACCCAAAAGTATTTTTACTTAATAACATCTGACTACACGGACCTGCATTGGGAGTAAGTTCAAAGTTCAGGTAAGTGCAAGATAACTATTTCAAAACAGACTTTACCCACAATGCATTTAACACTCAAGGCAGAACATACTTACTCGTATGTTTTTCTTTGTCATGTGATGCACTAATTTTTATCTTTTACTGAAAGAATTAAGAAAACCTATATCTTGCAGAAGACTGAAAGAGATTATTTTTCCAGTTTAACAACAGCGTGCTGCTCTTCCTTAGGCATTGTCACGACTGGTCCAAGTAGACGGGAGACATGTGCCACTGGTTCATATCGCCGTCTGACTCATAAGCAATACAAGCGTATTCTCATGAAGGTCGGTGCCAGGAAAAAAAGAGGGATAACTCTAAAGCTGCCACATCTTGGCTTTAATGCTGCAAGGAGATCAGCAAGTTTAGTAAAATAACAGATGAGCGGGAGACAGAACATTTCAAAGGCTTGGGATTCATTTTGTGTGACGAAGCTGCATGCTAAGATTTAATATATGCAAAAATGTGTATTTGGCGAATTACGAACTTTTCCATTTGCTAGGCCTGAATGTTGGCCTGGAGAGCTGTTGATATTTTGTTGGGATATTCTGAGGCCCATGAAAAACATTAACGCAAAGGAGTTGAAAAGTTGGATTTCTGTTTTTAATTTATTTCTTTTTAAAAGATCACTGATGGGTTGAGGTTTTACTGTTGCAACTGAAAGGTAAGGACCAATTTAGATTATTTTAGGCTTGTCAAAAGTTAAGTCGTTAAGCAAAAATAAGGAGAAGCTCCGAGTCAATAAGTCCTGTCCTTAGTCTTAATTAATTTACTTCTCTCCGCGAGCAGCATTTAAAAATGACGGAATGGAATACGGAACATAGTAGGCTACATTGTATATGACACCAAATGGGCTTAGTTTATGGGGTTTTATTTCAGCATAAAGTGAGCATTATCCTCCACAAGCACAAATACACGTTGACTCTACAGTTCATTTACACTTATTGTGTTTATTATACAGTTATTTATGTATGTTTTTACATATTGGAGCTCCCCTTTTTAATATTTTATTAGGCCTGAGTGATCGAAGTAAGATACTTCCGGTTCCAGTTTATTTAGGGCTTTAGGCCAACACTTGCATTGTATTTCCGTTTATAGTTTATTTAGGCCAACACGCGCATTATATTTCCATTTATAATTTATTTAGGCCAACACGCGCACTTTAAGACACTTTCGTCCATAGTTTATTTAGAACAACTTGCGTGCATTAAGAAACCTCTGTTATAGTTTATTTAGGCCAACTAGTGCTATTTATTTAGGCCAACTAGCGCGCATAAAGAGACTTCCGTTTTGTGATGTCAACGCCACACTAGTTATTGGTTATGATTATTATTGTTAATTAATCACACATAACTAATTACAAGTGATGAGAATCTTAATTTATTTTATTAATAATTGTCTAGAAAATACCACTCGTCTCTCTAACTTGGTGGTTATGTGAGCACTTTATACGTTTTCTTTCTTCCACAACATTTAAAGACAAACGTTTACCGTCACACAATATTTCTGTATGTGGAAAACTTCTTAATAAAGGAGTAGGTAAATCCGTCTTTTAATCTATATTTAGCGAGTCCCCATCCACCCACTTTCTTCTCCAACATATAGCTATCAATATGTATAAGAAGGTCATAAATTTAACAATGAATTTATTAAATCACAATCAAATATACAACATATGAATATAATTAAAAGAGCATTGACATTTACATCACTTCACAACAATGTTCAATTAAGGATGGACAATCATTCACTTTATCCTAGCAGTCAATTAACATAAATATATAATCAAGTTCATGGATATCATCATAGACATAGAGTTTCAGAGAAATAAATTAAATTCAATACACATAACCATTTCAAAGATGGCGTCTGTTGCCAGCACAAGTTCACAATCACCAGTCTTTCTTATTTAGGCGACTGTCTCATGTGTCCCTTCTAGGAACATTACACAACTGTTCCAGAATCTTTTATGAGCTTACAAAGCACACCATAGAGAAATGTCCTGAATTTCACTTGCTTTATCAAGCACATTAGGAGGAATGTCTCAAATCCTTGTGTGTAGTACTCAACACATGAGGAACATTCAGAATAATCTTCATGAATTTCTAGACCAAACACAAGCCACCATTTTCGCTGTATTGGCTCTCAAATGGAATTCACATGAATGAACTTACAGCAATACTTTTACTGATAAGTTGACGATAACGCTGGATTCACATATCAACCCGACCAAGCAAGTACAGTGGTCACTGCTACCTGGAGTGAAAGGAAAAAAGGTGTGCTTTCTCTGCAAAAGTCAAATTAATGCAGCATTTAATTTCAGGCATATTTCATCTCTAAACTCATCTCTCTCTTACAAACATTCTCAACTTACAAATCCTGCAACAATTTCATTAACCCGATACACACAGCATAAAAAATATTGCATCTATCAAAATTCACAAGTATAATGTACAACGTAGTCAAATTAATGAACATAGAAATAATGGTTCAGTTACATAAACATTCTCTAATTCAAATCATAGATCAATAGCAAACATGGTCAAAATATTCAAACCCATTCTTTCTTTATCAGTCAGTTAACTTACCATAAGCTAACAATTGCCTTTATGACTGGACTCAAGTTTTGTTCAAATTCAAAGTGATTAGAATAGAGGACTTCTTCAACAAAGACACTTCCGGCGAATCCCCATTGGATTAGTTTGTTATGAAGAAGTGTGAGACTGTCAGTCAGAAAAACTACTCATCCAGTTGGAACTGGTTTGGATTACATCAGCAATTTTCTGGCATTCTCAAACCAAGTTGTTTACTCTAACTCTGACATTTACAAAAAATACCTTCATAAGGAGTGCCCAAGATCAGGTCACTTTGACAATTTAACAATTTATTTAACAATTAAATTTAGAAATTGGGATATGTAAATTTACTCGGTCATACTTTTGTAATTTATTTATGCCAACCGGTGCGCATTAAAAGACTTCCATGTATAGTTTATTTAGGCCAACTAGAGCATATTAAGAATATATATATATATATATATATATATATATATATATATATATATATATATATTACTGTGACAAAATATTCGAGCAGTCCGGTATGAGGCAACTGATAGCCAGTGGTAAGATGTCTGATCAATATTGTGAGAATGGACTTATAATAATTTTATGTTAAATTTATTGTTCATGCATTGATTTGATATATGTTAGATTTTTGATTGATTCATTAATAGGTATAATTTTATGTTAGAAATTATGTATTGGTGAATGAAGCATGTATGAGGAATAACAATTCTCTTGCAGACATGTAAGTTGAATGATGAGAGAAAGCAAGAGATAGTGTAGAAAATTATGAGACATGTAAGTTGAATGATGAGAGAAAGCAAGAGATAGTGTAGAAAATTATGAGACATGTAAGTTGAATGATGAGAGAAAACAAGAGATAGTGTAGAAAATTATGGAACAGAATCTAAGCATTGCATTAATGTTGCAGGGCAAGCCTTCATTCATTCATCCTTTGTAGCTACAGTTTTACTTTCAACATTCAGCTATTGGCTTTCTCTATCGGTCTTGGTCTTGTTGGTGTCCTTGATGCAGAAACCTTTGACGTGGTTACATCTTGAGAGCTTCTGTAATTGTCGACTACTGCCTGCCAAGAATTTCAGGGTGGTGAGAACAGAAACAACGATCGCCATTGCTGTCCTATTTCCAGATGATCTAGCATGCTCAATAGACTGTACACGAGTGAAGTGGGTCCTGGTGTTGTGCTGACTGTATAACTTTCTTCAATTGGTTTCTCTACGACATGGCATATGCAGAACAGGTCATGAACTCAATTAATTATCTCTACCCTTCTCTCTTTTCCAAACTCATGATAGAATAGTAATTCTGATTAGAGATTGTTTCCTCAGATAGTCATTGTTGAATATTGATTGTGAGGAGAAAAGACTGGAACATTTGCTAGTAGTGTAAAAATGTGAACTGTTTCAAACCTAGTTGTATTTTGAGATATATTATTTTATAATAAATCTTTATCTTTGGTTAAATCCTTCTTACGCATGTTCATTGAACCATGCCTGGAGTAGTCAGTAGGTGGATAGGGGCTGATGAGTCAATTGTTTGGATGAAAGTTAGTAAATGTGAAATTACATTACTCCTTAAGTAGGAAGTTACATCTGTGAACAGATAATTATGTCAGTAGTGCGCTACTTATAAGTGGTATGTGAGTGGGGAATTCATGTTAGAAATTAATCCTAAATTTAACCACTGATAAGTGATTATGTTTATTAAATGATAAAGGAATTCATTAAAAAAATAATCTTAATATAGGCCAAACGCACTGTCTTCCCCTTTATTAAGAAGTTTACCACCTACGGGATCTTTGCGTGACGGTAAATGTTGTCTTTAGTGTTGCGGAAGAGCGCCCTCATATCCGCCAAGTAAGAAAGACTAGTGGTGTCCTCTGGAGAATTATTAATAACATAAAATTATCATTACATATAATTAGTTTAATTAATAATAAGCATAATCATTAACTAAGTGGCGTTGGCGTCACAGTATTATTCTAAACTAATCAGATAAATCTAACTATCCATCTAATTTGTTGCGGTAAGTTAGTTTTGCCGATCGTCGAACTTTCGGAATCGTCTCCTAACGACCACGATCACCAACGCCCTAGCACAGAGGGTGTAATCTTATAGATACGATTTGGGGAATGTTCACATATGTATATCGGAAGTTGCTGAAGTAAAAAAAAACAAAATATTTTTTATGTCAGTTTGACGTGAGCGTATATTTCATAGATGGAACTCATTAATTACTTTGTCCGGGTACGCCAACATCATACAGCAAACCTCGAGTGTCCTCTGAAGCTTAGATAACTCTGACGAAGGCCTAACTTTACTGGTTACGTCTTGCGCAATTCATGGCCTGTCTATATTTAGCACAGTCGTACAAATGTTTGGACTAGTAGGCTTAGACTGAAGGCGCCTGTGTGAATGCCCGGAAAACGAGAATTGGAACTAAGCCAAAAGGAACTCGAAACCAGGAAAAAAAAGTACACGTAATAAATTGATGATATATATTTTTTTTTAAAACAAACACCAACAACTGATTAGTTGCTTCGCTTGAAATGCTTGCATCTGCAGTAGGTCTGCTTGTAAAATAATCCAATATTAATCGGATTTGACATAATTGTCCTGGAAATATTTGCTATTTAATTAAATTATAATTTTCTAAAGCTTGTTGCCTAGTAAGAATAGTTTGTAGAAACCTTTACACTAGTTCGCAGATAGATAGATAGCTAGAAAGTCAGCTTTCTGTTGAAAGTCGAAAATTCCGATTGAATTTAGGATTACACTGACTTAAGCCGTTTCGCTTTACAATATACACGCCTAGGACAGGGTTTTCCCGATCTCTATAATTGCATAGTCCACTTTTTTTTCAAGCACGTCATAAGCAAGTGTTTACTACTAAAGGGGTTATAAATCTGTCGCAAAATGGGAGCAGCTTGTGACCCCACATCTTCTTAGTACATGTAAATAATATTCAGCTTCAAGTGTTCTACAATCTACACATTACCGAGTAGAAGCGGATGCAAATTTAAGCTAAATACAGTCTACACTAGATTACTTGTGGCCGTCGACACTTCCTCGTATTAAAATGTCGACACTCTCTTTCCTCCATTGCAAAGTGATTCAAAGAATGAATGGTGTCACAGTGATGATGCTAAACGCAAAAGTTGCCTGTGGCCTTTTTCAACAAAATATTTTATAGGGCTTATAATGAAATCACACAAAATATGTACAGGGTGTGTAATGGAAACGCGCAACATATTTACAGAGCTTATAATGAGAACACACACAAATATTTACAGGATTTTATAGGCTAATGAAAACACAAAAATATTTACAAGGCTTATAATGGAATCGTACAAAATATTCGCAGGTTCTGTAATGGAAACGCACAAAATATTTACAGGGCCTGTAATGGAAACTCAGACAATATTTACAGGGCCTGTAATGGAATCGTACAAAATATTTACAGGGTCTGTAATGGAAACGCACAATATATTTACAGGGCCTGTAATGGAAACGCACAAAATATTTGCAGGTTCTGTAATGGTAACACACAAAATATTTACAGAGCCTATAATGGAAACGCAGACAATATTTACGAGGCCTGTAATGAAAACGCAGAAAATATTTACAGAGCCTGTAATGGAAACGCACAAAATAGTTACAGAGCCTGTAATCAGTGTAAAGGAAACGAAGGATGAGCGCTGACTGATTAATAGCACGTTAGCCATTTAGCAAATTTTCGACTCCGACGATTGGTGTACTTGCACTAAGAATTAAAACGGATGAACAGAAACACGCCATGATATTCTTTATTTGAAACAACAAATAAGACAGCACATACAAAATCTACAAACGAATATTCTAGCAAAAATCAAGTTTGATGTATTTGTTTATTTTAAAATGTATTTCCCCGTCATGGCATAGACGCAGCTAATTTTCTGCAAGAGGATTTCAGACACAGATTTCATCCTGAAATATATAAATCACTTAGTTTTTGATGAAATGCATTCTAGTTTCGTGTATGTTTTGTTATTGGATTGAGTTAAATTATAACTTTGTACAGCATCTGTTCAAACAATATGTCACACTTAACGTTTGTCACACAGACAGACAGCATAAGATGGGTAGGTCTAACTGAACAATACGTCACACTTGTGTGACAGACAGCATAAGATGGGTAGGTCTAAACAATACGTTATACTTTACGTTTGTCACACAGACAGGCAGCATAAGATGGGTAGGTCTAAACAATACGTTATACTTTACGTTTGTCACACAGACAGGCAGCTTAAGATGGGTGGGCTTGCTAAACGTGCGCAATCATACTTTAAACTTCTTGTCTGGAACAAATACTCGAAATATAACTTTGTTTAACAACAAAAAAAAATAAATAAAAAGAAGCAAACAAACCCAACCTAAATCATAATTACATAGACATTAACACGTCAGAGAAGTTCATGGTGAATTAGGTACAGTAATTCAGTCATCGGCCATCTGATAATTACGATGGATCTTGTTGTCCTCGTTCACTCTTATCTTCAGTAGAGGCCCAAATGTTTTGGGGCCCGGATTTAACTTGGGAGTCAAAAAATGACGACTTTCTTATTCTTGCAAAGGCACGGCATTTTCCGGCTGGGAAAACTGATTTGAAGGAAGTAGCTAAGTATACATTTTAGTCAACGGCCACATTATATTGTCATGGGAATGTCGTGCGTGTCATTACACAAATATAGAAAACTGCACTTTTGACCACAGTCAGCTCTCAGTGGTAGCCCTATATTATAATTAATAGATTTAAAGCAAGCCTACACACGCTCTCGTGCGCGCGTTTGTGTATGTGGGTAAAAATCTTAGTAGCTTAGGAGGCCTTCTGGTGTGTTTATGTGGGGCGAGTGTGTGTGTGTGTGTGTGTGTGTGTGTGAGAGAGAGAGAGAGAGAGAGAGAAAGAGAAGGATGTGTGCTTGCGTGTGCAGGTCTTAAGAGGCAAAATGGAATGGACTTAGGCTTACTGATACAAGTAATGCGTGACAGACTGCGCGGTTCTGATGGGCATGGATAGTTAGTCACTTTGGGAAAATCAGTTTTGTTTGTCTTTATTATCTGGCTATTTCACAGAATATTTACGAAGCGACGGAAATGTTTTCTCTCAGGGAGATCGTATTGGGTTCGACTGCACTTGAAAAGAACACCCGTTTTTTGAACTTTGTGTTTTCGTTATGGTTCATGCTCATACCTTCTTTTTATTTACTCACTTTTTATCTTTTCCTCTTTTTTTCTGGGGAGAGGAGGGAGCAATAACAATGCTGTTTATTTTTCAAACTATTTCAATCCATATATCTACCAGCCAATCATGCATCCCATAACTCTTCACACTTGGCGTGCCAACAAACCGCGTTAGTTAAAGCCCGGCTGCTGTTTCTCTTTGATTATTTATTCATGTGTTTTGTTGGTTTGTG
Organism: Sinotaia quadrata; assembly: GCA_028829895.1. NCBI lineage: Eukaryota > Metazoa > Mollusca > Gastropoda > Architaenioglossa > Viviparidae > Sinotaia > Sinotaia quadrata. The sequence goes on along the minus strand of CM054180.1, from coordinate 56,098,050 downwards.
ATTCTAGAATAAGGTTTCTTGTCATGGTGACGCCGTAAATCATTAGGGTGTCTAGTGCTGGAGGTTTACAACGGGAGAATATATTTTGTTGTGCTAACGTTAGAAGTGAATAACAAAGATATTTTAGTGTCTTTAATACCTCTTTGCAGCAAATGCCATTTTTGGTCATCTTACTTCACTGTGATGTACGGGTGAATGAATATGATTATAGATGTTAGTATCCTGTGCCACATTCACACCACTCCCACCCCCAGCTTAGGCAGGTATAAAACATCATTGCTGTAAGGACAGTAGACTAGAAGAGCCTAATGAAATGGCTGGTAACATTTAATATGTAACACAAGGGTAGAATGAACTCCCTGGCTGATTACACTTGTTAAAACAAAGGCAAACATTGTTACAGTTGATACAATAAACATACAAACTCCGTGTATGTAATATTATAACAAAGTTACACTGCAATAAAATTTCACACTATCATTTTTTTCCAGTGTTGGGTGGCGAATGACAGTCAAAAATAAAGCAGGTATCCTATCTCTTTGACATTATTTTGTCGTGTTATTTAGATTTTTAATAATTCTAATTTTAAATTGGCATCATGATAGATTATTTTTGTTTTAGATTTGCAATGCAACAACTTAGCGGTATTAACATCTTAATTAATTAAAAGTAAGATAAAATACACTGGAACAGTTTGACTTGAGTAGTTATAGCGTCATTGGAACAGTTTGACTTGAGTAGTTATAGCGTCATTGGAACAGTTTGACTTGAGTAATTATAGCGTCATTGGAACAGTTTGACTTGAGTAGTTATAGCGTCATTGGAACAGTTTGACTTGAGTAGTTATAGCGTCATCGGAACAGTTTGACTTGAGTAGTTATAGCGTCATTGGAACAGTTTGACTTGAGTAGTTATAGCGTCAATGGAACAGTTTGACTCGAGTAGTTATAGCGTCATCGGAACAGTTTGACTTGAATAGTTATAGCGTCATCGGAACAGTTTGACGAGTAGTTATAGCGTCATCGGAACAGTTTGACTTTAGCTATATCGTCATGAAAAGTTAAGGTAAAAGAAGTACGATGGAGCAACGTTGTAATAAATTATTAAGAAAATGAAGTAATGAAATGAGGTAAGGTTTTTAGTCACGCGTTGAAATTATATGTAATTACTGTTAAAAATACTTTGAGAATGTGTTTTTAGTTGTCCTAGCCTCACAAATAATTAAAGTCAAAACGCTAACCGGGACAGCATTCTTAATTGCCTTACATCATAAATAATTAAAATTAAAAAATATATAAAATTAATACATTTTAAAACACGCTACAACATTTTTAATCACAATGTAAGAAATAATTTAGATAAAAACATATATATATTATGGGTTAATGTTTTCACTCGTATTAATTTCATAAATAATTAATGAAAATAAAACACAATTGGATAGCGTTGTTAACTGTATTAATGTCATAAATAATTGATATAAACAAAAAACAATGAGCTAACATTTTTATTCTAGTTAAAATTGTAAATAATTAATTTGTTTTAGTGTTTATGTAATCCTGGATGCTGCCTTTAGTTGCTTGACGTCATAAATATTTCAGGGATCTTAATGTCCGTATTGTAGATTTACAAATATGGAAGAACACTTTGTAAGGTAATTCTGTGAAGTCTGAGGCAGTGTTTTTACTCGTGCTGAAGCCCATTAAAAAGAGAAGACATTAATTATTTGTTTGTGTAATGTTGATTTACAACTCAACAATTGTCACTGGTCACTAAGTAAAAACCATTATGCACATAGTCCAACTGTGACTGTCAACTATCACTAATCAACCGTGACTGTCAACTCTCACTAATCAACTGTGACTGTCAACTATCATTAATCAATTGTGACTGTCAACTATCACTAATCAACTGTGACTGTCAACTCTCACTAATCAACTGTGACTGTCAACTATCATTAATCAATTGTGACTGTCAACTATCACTAATCAACTGTGACTGTCAACTATCACTAATCAAGGTGTACATCATTATCTCTCATCAAACTCTATCGAGTACTACAAATCAGCATAACACCTTTCACTAAACAGCTACAACACGTCACTCAACTGTATGTCTGCTATCACTAATCAATTATACATTATCCATCATTAAGAAATGTATCACATATCATTATATCATCAATCACTAATCCATACAGTTTCATCATCTACTACTAATTAAACACTGTTCATCGTCAGTCAGTAGTTAATACGATGTATCACATTGGATCACATCACACTAATCAAATAGGACATCGACTATTACTAATCAGTCTATAACTTATCACTCAAGAGAATATCGTCTATCACCAAAAAAAAAATGTATATCACCTTTCAGTAAACAGTGTATTATCCATCACTATCAAAGTGCACATCATTTTCGCTAATCACACTAGTATATTATTGATCACTAAGAAGTGTATTATTTGTCACCTGACAGTGTAGCACCTATCACTAATCAATACAGTGTTCATCATGTATCACTAATCAAAACAGTATTATCATCTATCATTAATGATTAATCATTACTATCACCTATCACTAATCAACACAGGATCATCATCTGTTTTCAGTAATCATTACATATATCACTTACTACCATTATGTATATCTGTCACCAATGACCCCATTACGTACAACATCTATCACTAATCAGTGTTCACCAATCACCAATACGCTCGTCTTCACCAGTGATCCGATTACGTACATCTATCACCAATCAAACACGGTGTTCAACATTTGTCACTAATCACCAATAATACATATATATATTATCATTTTGCAAATAAAATACAAATGCATGTGCTTATAATAAATAAATATTTGCTGTTAGTCTCTCTTAACTGAAATATTTGTTACTGGGTCGGGTGGAGGAGGGTACCATGAAATGTATTCACCAAGTTTTGGGAAGCAGCAGTATTAAAATATTTGAAAAGCACTTATCTAAATTAATCAATAAAAGTGTACATCTTATCATTAACCAAATGCTAGTCATTTATTACACCACTGGTCTTCAAAACCCAGCAGTGTTCGTTATTCATCATGCTACTGGTCAACTATCACATCATTAGTCTTCATCACTCACTGGTTATCACTAACCATCAGTGTTCAAGTCATCACACTACTGGTCATCACGAGTCGTACAGTCTCTTGGAACTCGGAGAGAGATACAACAGAAACATGTCCGTATTGATTCCACTTTCAATTGCCAAAGGAGGTGTGCACACCCATTAATATATAATCAAAAAGTCTTGTCATTGCCAAAGGAGGTGTGCACACCCATTAATATATAATCAAAAAGTCTTGTCATTGCGGCGAAATCCGACTTTAGTCAAGCGTTTTTGACGTCAGCACATATTTACTCAGTGATAACAAAGCTCAGTTAGTCGAATGTCGTTCAACCTTAACAGCTGTGAACAGGACGACCAGAACAGTTGCGAACAGGACGACCAGAACAGCTGCGAACAGGACAGCCAGAATTTGGAAACAAGGGGTAAACACTTTGCTACAGTTGAATGTCTCTTGACCCATAAGAAGAGTTAACCATACATTCATAGGACGTGAATAAATAAGTGGTCAGTACTGTGTAGTTAACATAACCATACATTCATAGAATTGTAGTTAACATAATTTAACCATACATTCATAGAACTGTAGTTAACATAATTTAACCATACATTCATAGGACGTGTCTAAATAAGTGGTCAGTACTGTAGTTAACCTAACATAATCAAACATTGATAGGCTGTATATAATTAAGTAGATAGTACTGTAGTTAAGAAAACTGTAATGTGTACAAGACATATATAAATAAGAGGGCTTACGTATTTGGTCACCAGTACTGTAGTTAATATAACTTAGTCAATACAAAGGAGTTTTAAATAAACTAAATCAGCGAAGAGGCTAGAGTTATCAAAACTGTGAGTAGAAAAGTTAACTAAGCATTAAAAAAGAACCAGTCAAACATGAAAGTTCAAGATACTTTATAGGCTTGCAAAAACAATTATGAGTCTGCCGTAAATTTTGAGACAATCAGGTGCAGGTTTCTGTTATAACTTATTATTTACCATAACATTGGAACCAATTCTTACACATTTAATAATTTATTATGAACTGAAATGAAGTTGCCTGAAAAGAATATACATAATAAACTATGCAGCATTATTACTGGTAATATCATGAAGTGTAATGCTAGTGAGATAATAGAAAGAGACGTAAAATATTCAGTTTATTGCATATATCTGCAAATTTATTCTGACCAGTTAACGTTTAAATTATGACTTTTGATGTAAATGTTTAATACACAGTACACTTCTCACAGCTGAATATTAGTGAGAAAAAGGTTTTCTAATTTATAAATTTATAATTGCAAATATAACAAAATTAAATCAGGTAAACTGTTCTATTCCTATAATATTTATTTTACGGATTCATAAAAATATTCAGTTTAAAATATATATAATGTGTATATTATATTAAATATTATATTATATTATATTATTATTATATTATATATTATATTATTCTATATTATATTTATTATATTAGATTAGATTAAATTAGATTGTAGTACTAAGTAAGCAAAATTAACAACTAATATTAATAAGGTAATATGATCATACATATTCAACGTGTGTGTGTGTGTGTGTGTGTGTGTGTGTGTGTGTGTGTGTGTGTGTGTGTGTATGTGTGTGTGTGTGTGTATTTGAGAGAGAGAGAGTGAGTGAGTGAGAGAGAATACTTGTAAGGTTAAATAATTAACCGTAATAATTCATAATATTCTTAAGCAAGTGTTTATGTAGATTTAAATAAAACTTCTTTAATGAGCCTCAAATGGGACATTGGTGCAGTTATTAATAACAACTAAAGTAAAGTTAAATACATAAATTAGCATTCGTATATCATTGTATCGAGAAGGTATAATGTCTCTTAATAAGTAATAAATAACCTGGCTGCATAATGTCTCTTAATAAGGAAAAGACAATCTGTCTATTAAGTATTTTATAATAAGAAAAAGACAACATGTCTGTTAAATATTTTATAAGACAATCTGTCCTTTTAGTCTCTTAGAAAAGGAATGACAACCTGTCTGTATTGTATCTCTTGTTAAGGAAAAGAACCTGTCTGCACTGTATCTCTTATTAAGGAAAAGACAAACTGTCTGTATTCTATGTCTGTATTAAGGAAAAGACAAATGTAAAATGTCATATCGTTCCTCTTGTATTGTGGACAGTTTCTTTCGTGTAGAAGGAATAATTTGTAGGCGTTAATTCGGCGTTTAAGGTCTTTACACTTTTCCGCAGCTTGGAACTCTTTTTATTCAAACCTCTTTTTGCATTGTACTCTGAGGAATTATGGAAGAAGACAAAATTATCCACATCGCAGACCCGAAATAAAGGAACAAAAATCGGGAGAAGAAAAAAAAGAGCAGGCGATAGGGTGAAACAAAAATTGCTGATTATAAAGAGTGAAAGACATCCTTGACCCGTTGAAATAAAGAGTGAAAGACATCCTTGACCCGTTGAAATAAAGAGTGAAACACATCTTTGACTAGTCGAGATAGCAGAGATACATAATTAGTCGAATTCGCCAACTCCGAAAAACAGGAGCCACAACTTCGCAACAAATGATTGGCATGGGCATTATTGACACAGACAGCAAAGAGAGACAGTAAAGTTTTAAATAAATTGTCGCAATATTATAGTTTATGAGATATCACTAGAGATACTGAATATAGAAATATTGACTTTTGATATTATTGCACATTGCTAATAAATGTTTCTTTTTCTTCTTCATTTCAAACTTTTGCTCACTAAATTAGAACTCTGTATTATTTTATTTTGCAACTCTTGCAGCATGTGTGAATGGAACACTAAAAAAAAGATATAATAATATTTATATTTCTTTTTAATGTCTCCATCTATTCCGTTTGCAAGGGGGGATCATTGCTGACAAAATAAAACCTCAAGACAAAAACACTCTTACAGTACCATAAGACGTGCGAGGGGGATCACTCCTGACAAAATAATACCGCAAGACAAATACACTTTTACAGTAATATAAGAAGTGCAAAGGGAATCACTGCTGACAAAATAAAACCTCAAGACAAATACACTCTTACAGTACCATTAGAAGATAATGAAGAGTCCACTAAATGTGTTTTCTGCGTGTTGCAGTCGACCAATATTAAAATATATCATCTCATTATATTTTTATTTATTTACTTTTGTATACGTATTCTTTGGTATAGTTTAAATTGATGCGGATACACTCAAACACACGTGTGTGTATTTTCTAAACATATATTTTGGGGCTGTAGTCTTCAGGCAGCTTTTCACTGATTATCATGGGAGCATTTACAGTTTATTCCAGTTCTTGTGTGATTCTACCAACTAATCTTGACCATAACTGCGTACTTTTCATTATATATTGTTATTTAATTCGCAAATTGTAATTTTATGGAATATATTAATTTTTTAATTTATTGTGTAACGGGTTTGTGCTCAAAATAAACAGGTGCACTTTTCTTTTAAGATGCTTGTTAACAACAATGATAAAATGAATCCACTCAACACACTTGAATGAAAAGCCTGCTGTGTATAAACGTGTACGATGTTCATTTTAAAAATCAGTTAGGATGGTTTATTGCACTTAGAAAACTATATATTCTGGTTTGAATATTTTAAAAAATGCTTAGGCATTGTTTATATTCGTATAGAAAGCAGTTTGAACAGACATTGCTGATATTAGTACAACAAGCAGTTGGACAGGCATTGCTGATATTCGTACAACAAGCAGTTGGACAGGCATTGCTGATATTAGTACAACAAGCAGTTGGACAGGCATTGCTGATATTAGTACAACAAGCAGTTTGACAGGCATTGCTGATATTAGTACAACAAGCAGTTGGACAGGCATTGCTGATATTCGTACAACAAGCAGTTGGACAGGCATTGCTGATATTCGTACAACAAGCAGTTGGACAGGCATTGCTGATATTCGTACAACAAGCAGTTGGACAGGCATTGCTGATATTCGTACAACAAGCAGTTGGACAGGCATTGCTGATATTCGTACAACAAGCAGTTGGACAGGCATTGCTGATATTCGTACAACAAGCAGTTGGACAGGCATTGCTGATATTCGTACAACAAGCAGTTGGACAGGCATTGTTGATATTAGTACAACAAGCAGTTGGACAGGCATTGCTGATATTAGTACAACAAGCAGTTGGACAGGCATTGCTGATATTAGTACAACAAGCAGTTGGACAGGCATTGCTGATATTAGTACAACAAGCAGTTGGACAGGCATTGCTGATATTAGTACAACAAGCAGTTGGACAGGCATTGCTGATATTAGTACAACAAGCAGTTGGACAGGCTTTGCTGATATTAGTACAACAAGCAGTTGGACAGGCATTGCTGATATTAGTACAACAAGCAGTTTGACAGGCATTGCTGATATTAGTACAACAAGCAGTTTGACAGGATGCTACAAGAGACAGCTGACGTGTGATACGTTTGAAAAGACTGGTGACGACATGGAAATCATAATTACTTAAAAACTGATGCGGTTAGAAATGAAACTAACTTCTTGGGGATAGTAATCCTGTGTGAATTTCTGTTCAGTTAATATTTGTTTTGACAGGCCCTGAAAATTACGACCAAGTTGTTGTAGTAAAAACTGAAAGTAACTATGTTTACATAAGCATTTAAGTCTATGGTTCTACAATATCACAATTACAAGACGCTCTGTAGAAGATGCCAATCAAGTTAGAAATTAGTAATTAGTACAAACCCTAAGTACTCACTAGGCTGGCAAAGGTCATAGGATGGACTTAATCTTGCCTTCTCACTGAAACTCTTTGTTTCGAATGATTCTAGAATTCACTTTGTTTTAAAGTGAGGCATTATTGGGATTTGAAAAAAATCTTATATTGGTAAATGAAAGTAAATTAGAAAGGGAATGTACATAGCCTACTTTATGCACGTTACACCAGAAACTAATGAGGTGGGAAGTAAGTATTCATTAGTTCTATTAGTAGAGTGCTTTGGACATTCTAGAGTAAGTCCCATAATCTCAAATTCAAATTCGAGAGATTCATGCTTAGATGACCTCTAAGGTCAATATTGGTGACATCAAAAAGTGCGATACCAGGCACATTTTAATTTTAGATTGCCATGGAACACCAAGAAGCAAACAATAAGACGAAAACAAATCAATATCCAATAAAATAAAATAAAGGAAAATCAGGGTTGGTGATGGGTGGATTTTGACGAGTTGATGCAGAATTATAAAACACACTCTGAAGGGGGATTGTAAATCTATTTCAGTTCAAATTAAAACAATTAAAAAAATTATTTGTAAAATTAAAGATTGTAGTACACCCTAAAATTGCACGTAATATAATATAAAAGTTTAAATTGCATAATGTCAGTAATTGCAAATAAGTAGCACAATAGAATAGTTTTATTTGAATATAATGTATTCATATTTTCATTTAAATAATGTCAGTCCCTTATACATTCTTCGGAAATATACATCCCACAAATCTGATCAGTAAAAATGATGGTCATAGTTCACCCAAAGCCTTATGATCTGTTAATTTGAAGGCGCGGGGCAATACAGTAGGCTATAGGAAATTACTCAATTGTTAATTATGGGATTTTCACACTACCACCCATTAAAGGGGAAGTAACCAGGTCATTATCGTTCCAACATTAAAGTCCTGTGTATTGAATGGGTCTGGCTTTCTCACTTCTGTATTGCCACTTAACGTTAGCGGGGGTATCAAACTACCGCCTGTTTCAGGGGAAATAATAAAATCATTATCGTTCCAACGTCAGTGATTAAGTGCTGTGTTTTGCACGAGCCTGCCCTTTTTTGTCACTAGAAATCAAACGCACAATAAAGTCATACAACACCTGAAGAAGACCCACTACATACACTTCTTAACAGTTATAAATATATACAAAGTGGGCCAAAAGTAAGTATACGGTAGTTTTTCACTTTTAATTTCTTTCTAGTCGTTCATGTTTGAAATTCATTCCATTATTAATGGTTATAAATATGTGTAAAGTAAATTTTAAAAAAAATTAAATGCCATTATCCGACCGTTTATACTTACTTTTGGCCCACCCTGTACAGTCACGTGCACTACTTACATTTATTAATACACATCAATATATACAAAGATGGTGATTAACGAGACATAGATAATATCACTTTCATACCAGTATATAGTACTACATATACTCTGAGTCACTTTTACACAACAATATAACAATGATAATAATTAATTACTACAACGGAGACTATTGAAAAACACAGGACAACATTGCTAGTCCCAAAACTAAAGCCATATTTTGTAGAGAGAATTAACAGCAGCTACAGGTAGAAATAGCTGCATGCACTCTCAGTACACAACTTGAATTGGGAGTAGGGCAGTAGGCCATGATATATTTAATTGTTTCATTTTTTAATAAAAATAAAGAGTAAAGAATTAATTCTTCAATGTTTCTTAGCATCCGTATACAACAAATAAATGTTGGTTTATTATTAAATTATTTTTGTAAGTTAATTTTATAGGTACCAACAACGAGTGTTGTCAGAAACGTTACTGTAGATCACCAGATATGATGACGAAGTACACAGTAATAACTATTAGAAGATATTGAAAAGAAAGTGGTAGATAATAAGCTGTTCACTATGACGTCTGTGGTGGAATCAGTTTGCCTATCCCTATATATATACTTAATAATTATATCTTTGTTACCAACGTTAACATGACCCGACTGCTTATGATGATATTTTTGAAGTAAACAACACAGGTGGAGAATGTGCTAGAAATTCGTAATGCAATTCAACCACTTTTTCTGACTAATAGTCTCACACTTGTTCATAACAAATTCATTTAATCAGGATGGACCAAATTTTACTTTGTTGAAGAAAGTCTATATTCTAATCACTTTGATTTGAACATAACTTCAGTCCAGTCATAAAGGCAATCATTATCTTATGGTAATTTAACTGAGTGATAAAGAAAGAATGGACTTAGAAATATTTGTACACGTTTGCTATTGATCTATGACTTGAATTGGAGAATGCCTTATGTAACTGAACCATTATTTCTATGTTCACTAATTGATTACATTGTACATTATACTTGTGAATTTTGAATGATGCTATATTTCTTATGCTGCGCATGTATCGGGCTAATGAATATTGTTGCAAGATTTGTAAGTTGAGAATGTGTATAAGGGAGAAAGGAGTTTAGAGATGAAATATGCCTGAAATTTAGCACTGCCCTTAATTTGACTTTTACAGAGAGAAGGGCACCTTTTTTTCTTTGATGCTTGATCCATTTCAGATTGCAGTGATTACTGTACTCTACTGGATCACATTGGTGTGTGAATCCAATATTATCATCAACTTATCAGTAAACATGTTGCTGTAAGTTGATTCCTGTGAATTCTGTTCCAGAGCCAATATGGCAAAAACTGAGGCTTTTGTTTGGTCTCAAGAATTAATGAAGATTATTTTTATCATTCCTCGTGGTGTGCTGAGTAGTGCACATGAAAATTTTAGAATAGTTCTCATGTGCTTGATGTGCATGGAAAATTCTGGAATATTCTCCACAGTGTGCTCAGAACAGTTGTGTAACATGCCTAGAAGGGGTGCTAGTGACAGAGGCCATCATTGAAAAGTTATGTACATTGACTCTCTCTCTCTCTCTCTTTCTTTCTCTCTTTATGTTAATTTGGCTGCTGATGTCTTTTCTAGGATAAAATGAACGATTGTCTAGTATTAATTGAACATTGTTGTGAGGTGATGTAAATGTCAATGCTCTTTAATTATATTCATACGTTGTATTTGTTTGTTAATTTAATAAATTTATTGACCTTCTTATGCATATTAATAACCTAAGTTAGAGAGATAGTGGGTGGATGGGGGCTCACTAAATATATCTTCTCTTTGGGTAAGAAGATTTTCATTTATGGAATTATTGTGTGACGGTAAATGTTTGTCTTTACTTAAAAGTTGTGGAGGAGAGAAAACGTTTGCAGCGCCCGCATATCCGCCAAGTGAGAGAGATGAGTGGTGTCTTATAGATAATTATTAATAACATAAATTAAGATTCTCACCACATTCTCATGAAGCAGTACACTAAAGTTCCCTAAAGACCTCAATTCCCTTAATTCGCGAGAAATCTTGGATATCCTGAGGGAAATGAATATTTTTTTTAGGTGGTGGGTGGTTATGATTACATTTTACGTCGCCATTTGAGCTTTCGTTGATCATTTCACAATTTTCTTACATAATAGTCTCTTAATATACTGTACATAATAGACTAATTTCGGATTTTCCCAAAGAGCTTAGACTACTCCGTCACATGACATAGTTTCCATTGTGCATTTGACAAAACTGCCTAAGACAAGTGTACTCCATTACAGTTTTTTTTCCCAAAAAGGCCCCAAGGTAATGATAATAAATCTTATTTTTTACTGTTATATTGATAGTTAATAAACTGACTTTTCTCTTTAATTACTTTGTAGCGATCTTCTGCTTTGCCGACGTCATAGTTTTAATCAGTATTGTCATCAACTATTATGAATTAGCATAGCGGGTTTTCCCATTACTATTCATACTGGAGGAATGTTGGGAAGAGTTAGATATCAAAACGCCATATTGCTGATATTGCTACAGAAGAGGTAAGAGTAGATAGTTTTCTTACGCTGGTTAATTTTATGATTTTCTTTGATGTTATTTATAGTGACATCCTTTCTATTGAATCTTTATGTGAGAGGTTTTTTTTGTTGTCTTTAATGAAAACAGAATGCTACAAGAAACTATGGCATCGATAGAATCGTTTGCATCACACTCAAAGATGCCGAAAGACGTAAGCCCTCCCGTAAGTCCAGGCATCATAGACTCTGGCACTTATTTTTCTAACCTAACACCTCTTCCGATGAAAGGAACAGACCCCAACTGCATGTCAGTCGAACAAACTGGTTCTTCAGGTTGGTAATTGAAATGTAAAATTTTAAGGACTGTTTTTGACCTGGTTTATTATAATATAATAGGCCTATAGTTTTTACTTTCAGTATGCATAAAATGATACAAATTACAAGTTAGAACCTCACTATCATTTCTGTCAACACTAAAAAACATTATTAAATAAATATTTGAATTTTGAGCACATTATTTAAAAAAAAAATTATTTATTGCGATTCCAGAGATTTTTGTCGGTTTTACTTTTACAGTAGAACTAGAAGACTAGAACATTTAGGCCCTATCTCAGTATCTCTGCAGAAAATAATTGACTGATTTGGAGATTATTACGAAAATTGTACTTCACATTTATATCTTATTAAAAAAATTGGAAAGCATCCACCTAAGTCAGTTTAGCGAACATTTTCATTAACAAAAGTCTTAATTTACAGTGCGCAATTTTTAGGATTCATTCATACTCGAACGAATTTCCAAATACTGAAGTAGTCTATGAAGTGAATAATTGGGATACAAAGAGATTTGAACCATAAAACCATTGAAAGAACTTTGGCCGGCCATGTTATTGACAGGATTTGTTCTGATTATTTTTTTCTGAAGTCATCATTTTCAGAGTGAGGCATAAAGTAAAACTGTAAAGACTGCCTTATCTAATTTAAAGTCAGCATCGATATTAGGTTAGATTTTTTTTAAAAATCAGTTTTCAGATATGTCTAATCTATTGTTTTCCTTTGAAAGACATGAAATATAATTATTGTTTTTTCTATTACTTTCATTTAAAAACTTGAATGCAGACTATTAATGAAACAGATATGATGAAAAAGATAACAAAAGAACTATCTAAACCCTTACACTAGTTATAAAATTTAGTATGAACCCAGTCCTTAAATCTACTGCTGATTGCTTTTGGATTTTAATTTAAAACGAATTAAATTTTAAAAGTGAGGAAACAAATTTTATATTATTTTGACTTAATATTAAAAGACTTTTGATCTTATAAGATGCTCTTTCAAGGGAACAAACTCACTCATTCAAAAGTGTAATATAACTTTTCTTTTTGTGTGTTTTAGATCAAGGGTTCTCAACCAGGAGGGAATTTTAGGGTTTCAGGGGGGCTGGGATTGGGACCACAGGCTCAAAACTGCATTTTATTTGGAATGCACCTTTTGAGTCAGAAAAGAGGGGGAATGACATTTTTACAGATGGTGAAAAGAGTGCACGTGGCAAAAAAGGTTGAGCACCACTGTTTTAGATGATTTGCACCCTTTCTTCCACTTTAAATTCAATAATTTTATTTTCCCTATAAGTAGAAGTGTATTAGTTCTTCTGTAACAATGACTAAGAAAATCTTTAGTTCCTTTTTAAAAAACAATTATTTGGAGATTGGGGAGGAGAGAGAGAGAGAAGACATTGCTGAAAAAATGTACAGGTGCTTGATGTGCTAATTTAAATTTATAATTAAATACTAACTGAGTGATTTTAATTTACAGATTAAATATTATATTTTGAGGAAATTTATAATTAAACAGATTTATGTATTTTTTCCTTGTACAAAAGTTGTAGATAGTCTAATGTAAAAATTCACAAACCCTAAAACAAATTTTAATTTTCTTTCTTTTAACCCATCCTCTTTTTAAACATCATTATTAAAAAAAATAATAAATATGCCATTTTTGTCTTTGATAGTCACACATGATTACAGCCCAGCTATCCAAGCTGTTTGTGAGATGGGGATCCCACAACAGCTAGTTCAGCTAGTCATCGATGCTCGGCAGCTTGAAAATGGTGCGCCTTTCCAGAATGTTTCAGAACTGTTCAATGAGGCCTTCGACATTGCTAATAACTTTGACAAGCAAGTTGAACTAAGTGATAAATTACACAAAGCTCAAGAGAAGCATAAATCAAACTCAAAACATGAGAAAACACATAGCAGTACTTATGTGAAGGAGGCAGTCAAGTCTGAATTCAATGCTTTGCAAGATTTGGGGGCGTCTGCAGCAATGTCGGCTGCTTCCCAGCCTGGCAAAGCAAACTTATGTAAAACAGAGCAACAAAAGAAAGTGCTGGCACTGATGATGGAGAACCGACAGCTGAAGGACAAGAAGCTGTGCCGTGCTTGTAAGAAGGTGGAGCTAGCTGTGAGTGGAATTACTTTTCTGCCCTGTGGTCACTTTATCACTTGTGAAAAATGTGCTGATTCATTTGAAGATTGTCCAGCTTGCGGAAAAAATATTATGGGTACCGTTCGCACATATTTGTCCTAAAGGTAGTCTTGAGTTTCAGTCTTCTGGAGACAGAAAGGCTGATTGAGATTAACTTTGTTGATACTATGTGCAGTATTTTCTTATGTCAATTTTGAATCAATAAATTAGGTCTGGGGTGGGTTGGTGGGTGGGTTTTTTTTTTTTTTTTAGATTTTGTTGGGTTTTATTTTTTACCCCCTTTAACTGCATATGTGATATATCAATATATTATTCATTTAATATATTCTAGGAATGGGTTAGCTTATTGGTCATAAAGAATTAAAAGTTTATTCTTTTTTCATTTTCAAGATTAGATATCAGCAGATTGTTTGAAAGTGAAATGAGATCTCCTCATTCATCAAAATGAGTAACATTGTTTGTTCCCTCTTGCTGGCCTTGAATTCACATGATCAGTTTGCATCGAAAGATCCAAGCTTTTGATCACTTTAAATGTGGAAAAAGGCTCGTTCCCCAGTTCATTAAACAACACCTTCATATATTACATTACATACAAAACCATTTTAATCAGGTTCTCCATCTTTAGTGTCAGAAACAACTTTGCAGCTAAAACATGTATTATGTAGCTAACAAGTAACATAATTATTTTCATACTCATGAAAATAAATTAATATTATAAAGCTTAATTTTTAAGCACAAACTATTGCAAACTTTTTTTAATTAATGCATTATATGCGATGAAGACCAGTTGGATGTGGGCAAGGTATTTGTTTTTTCTTTTTAAAGAGTATATATGTATTTTAGGTGTAATTTTACTTTTTCTTGTCTTTTTTAACTACTGAAAATATTGTTAGATTAGTTGGATTGTTTATTAGAAATATAATTGTATGTTTATTTAATGACTGTTTATTTTCTTCTTTAAATACAATAATTCAAGATTGAACTGAAACGAAACTAAACACAATTTATCTCTTTATTGTGGGACATTGAATGGTGAATGTTCTTTTAATTTAAGAGAGAATCCAATCTACCATGATAGTTTTCTGGAATGGCAGATCTAATTTTTTGTTATAAACTTGGAGATTTTGTTTAAATTTCGCTTGAAAGGACGTTGACCAGGTTATCTTAGATTGTTAATTGTAAATCACATTTTTTCTTTGGTTTTTTTTTTTTGCCTTAAACACAAATAAATTGTTTTTATTAATTTTTTAGAAGTGACTATGCCCAGCGACTGTTCTTTAGGTAGTTTCAAATAGTCTGATTTAGTGATTACAGTGTAATAAATTACAATTGTCATGGTGATTCCTCCTTGAAAAAATTAACTGTTATTACATGATAATAATGACAGTTCTCACAGGCTTGGTAATCTAAATCTCATTTCTTTCAGGTAAGACTAAGAGGCACATTTATTTACTTTTGTAATGATAAATACTTGTAGTTGTAATGGACATTTTGTCACATCAGCACTTTGACTCTACAACTCTCTTTCCACTTTCAGTGCCCGTCACTACTATCCACAGCTTGTCACCACCTTATGTTTCTGAAACAAGATAAGACATGGTATGTTTGCATAACTTTCTATGATTAGATGCTAGTTGTTGCAATAGGTGTGATGTCTAATCTTGAACTAAAGGAATAGTTTACAGATCTTTCAACTTTTAGAGACTGTGATTGAGAAATCTACAGTTGTCTTTAGTAGAAGACAGTGGTCAGATTCTTTAAACTTTAGAGACTGTGATTGAGAAATCTACAGTTGTCTTTAGTAGAAGACAGTGGTCACTTTCTTTAAACTTTTAGAGATTGTGATTGAGAAATCGAATTGATCACTGTTTTTAAGTCTTTGAACTTAACAGAGATTACGATTGAGAAATAGTTCTCTTTAGCTTAAGACAGAATGGTCACTGTTTGTCTCTTTGAATTTTTAGAGACTTTTTTTTTCGAGAAATCTATAGTTCTCTTTAAGTGAAGGCAGAATGTTCACTGTTTTCATCTTTGAACTTTTAGAGACTGATATTGAAATCTAGTGCTGTTTAAGAGAAGGCAGAATGTTCAGTTTTTATTTTTGAACTGAGACTGATGGAGAAATCTAGTGCTGTTTAAGTGAAGATGGAAGGAATGGTCAATGTATATGTACACCTTTGAACTGCTGTAGGCTAATTGAGAAGTGAAATTAGAAGACAATTAGAATGGTAAGTTTGCTACATTTGTAAACACCCATATATTCTTTTTTTAATTTTAAAAAATGTAGCTTACTGAAGAAAACAGACTGACTCCTAATTATATATATATTGCATTTTAAAACCTGAACAAAATATCTGATCCTCGTAATGTTTACAAAATTTATGAGAAATATCTGTCTATAAATTATAATTACATCTTTTTTTTTGGCTAGGGGAGTTAATTCATATCTTTTGTTAATATAGCTTACCAAATAACAGTATATAGTAACTGTACATTAAAAGAAAATCATTTGCTTTGTAAATGAACTTTACAGGTTGCTTTAATATATTGTCTAATCATGGATTGACCTAATAGTATCGTATCATCGACAGATTAATGTTGGAACAGTGACTGTAAAATTTAGAGGCAGAGATTGCCATTTATTTTAAACAAAACGAAGACTAGGTCATATAAAATGTGTATTTACATTTTTTAGGAATACAAGTACTGGCATATCATAGAAAATTTTTAATATTTGGTTCTCTTAATTGTCAGAAAAAACACAATTTGCTACTAATTTATTTTTGCCAAACATATAGTTTCAAAGTTTGCTAGAGGTATTTATATGTTTTATATTATAGTTTAATGATGGATTTTTTATGTGCTAGATTGAATATTCTGCAAGGACAATGACAGATATGTTTTGTATAAAGGTGGCACCTCAATAGTCAATTGTTTTTTCTTATTTTGACTTTTTACGGATATGTTCATAGATTTTTCGTAAATACTTATATACTGTTATAGCAGTATATCAAATTAAAGTGCCTAAACACATTTTAAAATATTTTATAAATCAAAATATTGTTAAGAAAACTTATGTAGTTAAATTGATTAAAAGATATTTTTTTTAAAGTTATAATTAATGTTCTTGTTGCCACTAAATTAATTTATTCTGGTGTATTTAAGCCAGAGATGGTTTTAAATTCACACTGATGAAATTCAGTTCAGTGGTCAGCATTTCGTTATGCAAACATATATATAGTCTTAGTATAATGAATTTGAGTTGTCGAACTTTTTTCAAACATTACTTCTTGGTCCAGGTCATCACACTAAATTAATTTTTTCTGGTGTATTTGAAGCTAGAGATGGCTATAAATTCACGCTGCAGAAATTCAGTTCAGAGATCAGCATTTCTTTATACAAACATATATATATTCTTAGTATAATGAACTTGAGTTGTCGAAATTTTTTCAAACAATACTCCTTGGTCCCAGTCATCACACTGCTAAAAAAAAGTACTCATTTATTTATGTCAAAGTCTTCAATTTTATCAAATTTGTTTTGTAAACCCAATTTAGCAGAAACATTCACATGTGATTATGTGTTCCTAAGGGTGTTCCTAGTTGTATTTAATCTTTCCTGTTTTCTACTACACATTCAGTGACTCCAGCAGATTTAAAAATTTGCATTATATTGAGGGACGTAGTATTATGATGTCACTTTAAAAACCAAAACATTGGAGTCTTAGAAATTTAAAATATTTGCTATTATTCCTTTTTTTATATTTTGCCTTAGTAGATAAAATTTACATGTGAATACATTAATAGTAGCTAACACTGGTAACAGTAACAAGAAACAATCATTGACTGAATTTTTTTATGTCATGATATATAAATATGTCTCAGAGCACAAGTCTGTCAATAAATAATGTTATGATTTATTTTTTGTTTTGAAATCTCCAATAGATACATAACATTTGAGTCTAACTTTGTTTTGAAATTTCCTGTAATTAAATAACAGATCTTACTCTAAAGATCTGATGAAACAGTTTTTAATGCTTAGCCACTGTTTATTCAGATAAAATTATCATATATCAGCAGGTTTATTCATTTTGTGTTTTATCTGTCATTATTATTAATAATTGTATTGTCCTAATTGACTCTTACAGTTGTTTTTGTATTATATACCTATAAAGCATTTTGAATTTTCACGTTGTGTTGTTTTTTCTTTTTTCTTAGCATTTGCACTGTTTATAAAAAAGTATTCATTATTTTTGTTTATTTTAATCTAAAGTGAATTTAGTTTGAAAACTCATGGTGTTTCTTATCTTTACTTGAGAATTAACAGTAGTCTGTTCCCAAAACAGTTTTCTAAAAGAGAATGATAATTCTCGGTGCTGATGAGCTGCAAATTTTATGATTTTAATGTTATATCTTTCAGTGTCTTTGTTGACAGTTACATAAAATATGTCATTGCAGATATGAACACTTTCATAATAGTTTATTTTATTTTTTAACTTTCAAGTACTTAGATTGCATATTTCTGTACATGTACGTTTTATTTTCTTTTCATTTCATATAAGTCTGTCATTTCTATTTGTATCATGATGGAATTAATGAGAAACTTGCGTTTGGAGTGTGTAAATCACTAAATGCTTACAATGAGAGTGTAAATGCTTTCAGGGAGTATGAATTTATCTTGAGGAAGATAGTGAGAATTCATTTTTTTTCTTGCTATGTAATATTTTTGTTTATATTTACAAGAATACTGATAAGTCTAGGGGTATAGTTCCTCTTCTGTTTATGTCTAGTAGAATTCTTTGTTTCTGCCAAGACTTGTCACACTTTTAGAAATATGTCAGTATTACAGGACCACTGCTGAGAAGCCTGTAGTTCTGTCATTCTAGCTCAGATTTTTTTTTAAATGTCATGTTTAAAAAATTGGAACACTTTTACAGAAGCACTAAGAGAAGAATCTAGTTCTTTTTCTTATCAAGATAGAGAGAATAATAAGTTTTTGTTAACAGAAATTTATTAGGTTTACAGAACTCTGAGAAGAGATTTCTGACTGATGTTTTGGTAATAAGAATAAATGCATGTTTGTATAAATACATGCTAGTAGAAATGTATCAAGTTTGCAGGAACTCCAAGGTCAAGCTTGTAGTTTCCAAATGATGGAGAAAATGAGTTTTCTGCATTATGTCTCACATCTTACATGATTGAAAAATTTAGTGCCAAGTTTAAAGTAATTTTGACAGGTAGTATTCTTTTGCATTCTGAAGACAAGAATGGAATTTGTGCCTTCTTGTGTAAAGCAATGCATGTAGAAATGTGTCTGACCTTACAGGTACTCTGAAAAAGCTTGATTTTCATTCATATCTTGATGAATTGTGTCTTGTGCCATGTTTTCAGACTGTAGCCATTTTTACATTAACTCTGTAGACCTCTCATTCAGATATTAATATTGAGAATTGTCCTCTTATCATATTGTAGAAAATTACAAACATTTATGGAATGCTTGTCTGAGAAGTTTGTAGTTTTTCTTTTTATTTGCATTATATATGATAATTATGTCATATTTTATATTTGTACAGGAACACTGACTTCAGAAGTGTAAGTTCCTATAGTTGTTCTGATGGAAAGACAGAATTCTGTTCCTGTCTTGTGATTTCAAGGTTATTAAAACTGACTCTTGTTTACTGAGGAGTTTATAATTTCAGTGATCTTTAGTTGGACAGAATAAGAGATATCTGTGTGTTTCTGTTGTGCCACAGAGTCATGTATTCATGGAGATTTTTATAGTTGGTCCTCTTGTGCTTTGTCATGTGTTAACAAGAACAGTGACGTAGAAGTTGATGGAGAAAATGGCAGTTCATGTTGAGAAGTCTATTGCTCTCATTTGTGGAGGAAATGAGAATTCCATATTTTCTTATGTCATGTTTGTAGAAATGTACAAGGACACTGAGAAGTCTACAGTGCTTATTCTTATTTTGATGGATAGAATGTACTGAGTTTACTAGAGCACTACTTAGGACTTAGGAAATCTTTAGTTCTCATTATTGTTTGTTGACAGCTTGACAATTGTTTTTCATGTCATTAATGTGTCATTTTTTCCAATCCTTGTGTGACTACACTTTTAATTTTTATGACATCTGTTTGTAATTATTTTTTTCTACATCTTCAGTACCTGCAGTTTTTCTCTTAGGTCCATCATCATTTGTATGTCAGTGAAACTTGTATTTTATAAAGTGTTTGGTCCCCGTTGTTTTGTATAATGTACTAGAAATAGAAAATGCCAATTTTATTGCAAAATAACTGGTGGAAGCAGGGATATTTGGTTATATATATTAAATATTACTTTGTGTATTATAATCTTATATATGTTTATGCTTAACCTGGCTGCATTGTTTTATCAAATCTCTCCCCAAATTATAAGATTAAACACTTGTTGCAACTGTATTTTCATCTAATAATTCTATCTAAGATAAATTATTTATTAAACTGTTTTTATCTGTCTCGGTATTTATTTTCATCAGTTGTTTAGGATTTAATAGTGTAATATTATTTCACTTCATATTTGCATAACACATCTTTTGGTTTTCTGTTAGTGTGACCCTGACAGGTTAGCTTTTGTCATTATTTGCTATTGGTATATGTGTGATTGGACTTCAGGCTTTATTTAATGTTGATTGGTATAGTTTAAAATATCAATTCTCTTATTTCAATATATATCCTTTCTTTATTTTTCAAAAACTTATTATAATGCATCTTTAATGCTGCTTCTACATTTTCAAATATTCACTTTAATTATGTATCAGTATTACATTCACAAGAAAATAAACTTTTGTGATGGTTTATTTCTTTGATTCCAAATTATGGATTTAAATCTTTCTTTTTCCAAACTGCACTTTATTGATGATCACTTGTAGTTAGATACATATTTCTCGTATATAATAATTTTTGTGTTTTGTCAAATAAAAAAGAAGAAAAATTATTTAGTTTATTATCAAGAGTTGACAGTGGAAGAAAATGCTTGTTTAATAATAATGATAAAAAATTAAAATGTTTTCTCACTTTTGATCTTTGTGACTGCTTAACATCAGAAAAGCCTTCCATCTCTCCACTTACCTTTGCCACAACATGCAAACATTTTTTTTTTTAAGTGATATTCCATGCCAGTTCAGTAATATGATAAGCAATTTCAACTGAATTTCATTTATCTTTGCAGTTTGATAATACTCTTTATGTACAATTTGCTCTTCAGTGTGCTTAATGTGTTTGTATTGAAGGTGAAAATGTATGTTCCTTGTGAGCTAAGAGTTAAGAAATATTTTGCAAATAATCTAATGTCATAATAGTTTCTCTCAATCTTTCACTCTTTCTCCCTTTCAGGTTCAATTAATGTTTTTCTCATAGGCACTCATCATATACTTGTTTTTAGTTGAAATAAACTGAAAAAGATCGATCGCTTGGACTACTTTTAATTGAGCACAACTTACAATCCAAGTCATAAGTAAAATTAACATCGTTGTCAATCTCACATATAGGCAATAACAATTAAAATATGCAAAACAACTGGCTCTGAGGCAACAATAAACTGTTTCTATTAATTGGTAACACCATTTTCTTAAAATGCAGTTGGTGAGAAAATTAGTGAGCATTTTTCAAAAAGAACATCCCCCCCCCCCACTCTCATCTCCCTTATATCTATCCAACTCCACCCCAAAATACAAATTAAGAATAATAAACCATGCTAAATAAGAGTTATGTAGTGATTAGTGCAGTTTCTTCCCCCCCCAAAAAAAAAAAAAAAAAGACTCACTCTGTTTGGTCAATTCATTTTTTTTAATCTCATGAGATTTATATTCATTCTAAAGTTTAGCACAATTTCATCAAGAAATGGGTAGCTTTAAATTTAGAAAGAACCATAAGGAAAGTACACAATCATTTTCTTTAAAGATTTTTTTTCTTTTTTTCAGACTCACCTAATATATTCTTTTCTTTGATCAAAAGCAGAATGGTGCTTGTAAAATCACCTGGTTGGTTGAATTGAATCTTCTTAAAAGGGATATCACTAATGGTTCATTTTATTCTGAGGATAAATTCTCACAAATGATTCTAAATACTATTGCCATCCATGTCTTTGTTTAAAAAAAAAATACTAATTTTAAATAAGTAAACTAAACTTATACATGTTGTTTATCATTCGATTACAAAATGAAAATCAAACCAAAAAAACATTTAAAGGTTAGATCCCTTCTTTCCATGTGTTGCAACGTGTGTGTGAGGTAAAACAATTTGTAAGGTATGTAGTTTGTTAACTTCAGTTCACCATTTAAAAAGATTTCTATTGCTGAAAAAAGCAAAACAAAACTGAAATATGCATACTGTTTGAGCTTGCAAACATAATTTAAGCCTGATTGATACATGATACAACTAAGTGTTTACAATTATACATATATATTTGAAAAAAATATGAACTACTTTTAATTCAGCAAATTACTGTATGTTCATAAATCATATGCTGAATGTACTATGATGTTATTGATGAAAATACTGTTAGATGACAAATTTGATGGAAGTGAATGCAAAAAAAGAAAATTAGTTAAATAATTTTTTTCAAAATTAATATTAAATCTGAATCATGATTTTATTACACACAATTTTCTGTGTGAACTTTAAAAACATTATACAATTTTTAAGACAGACAAAAATTCAACAACTGTCAAAGTTCATATTAATAAAAGAACTCTAACAATATATGTAATCTGTCAAGCATATATAGATAAATAACAGAAACATTAAACAAAGTATATTTCTTAAAAAAACAGTGTCACTGGTCTGTTTACATCCACATCCTATGCTACAAGAACTTGTTAGTAATTAGTAACGCTATCCACACAATTCATTGTCTATTTAATAGAAAATAATGAGACTATCGATATAATCTGCAAATTAGAAAATATTCTTATATTTATTTTTTAAATAGTCTTGCTAGTTAGATTAGCATGTACCTATTTAGAACTGCAGATGAATGGGTCAAAATACACCAAACAGATTAAAGACAAGGTCAAAATATATGTCTAAGAGTAAGCTTTGTGAGATAAAAATATGTCTGGCTGTTGATTGTAAATAATCTAGGTGGCATAAATTAGAAATGAAAGCTTGAGAAAAAAGGTGGGAATGTTGACCTGTTTTAATCTAAGCTTGAGAAAAAAGGCAGGAATGTTGACTTGTTTTTGTTTAAACAATGAAATACAGTTTCTACTATTGATTTTTATTAGTTTAGACAAATTGATGTGTGCACCTACTTTTAGTTACTAAACTTTATTAGATAAAAAAAAAGTGGTGATGCTGAGTAATGCAAATCTAGCAAGGTCAATTGAAGTGGGAGGAATTGTGTTTTGTTGTTAATCTTGTGTTGATTGTTACTAATCTAGACAAGATCAATGCAAGTTGGGGAGGATGCATTTATTACTTGATTAGTTAAAAAGATGAGGAGTGGTTGATTGTTACTATATCAAGACAGTAAATAGAAATGAGGAAATGTCTGTGATACTAATCTTGGTTAGTTAGAAAGGTGGGGAGTGGTTGATTGTTACTATATCGAGACAGTAAATAGAAATGAGGAAATGTCTGTGATACTAATCTTGGTTAGTTAGAAAGGTGGGGAGTGGTTGATTGTTACTATATCGAGACAGTAAATAGAAATGAGGAAATGTCTGTGATACTAATCTTGGTTAGTTAAAAAGGTGGGGAGTGGTTGATTGTTACTATATCGAGACAGTAAATAGAAATGAGGAAATGTCTGTGATACTAATCTTGGTTAGTTAAAAAGGTGGGGAGTGGTTGATTGTTACTATATCGAGACAGTAAATAGAAATGAAGAAATGTCTGTGATACTAATCTTGGTTAGTTAGAAAGGTAGGATTGATGACCATTACCAATCTAGACAGATAAATGGAAGAGATTGTGTTTTGTTATTAATCTTGATTAGTTAGAAAGGTGGGGGTGTTGATGGATGTAAATTTAGACAAGATAACTGAGGAAGAGTACTGTATTTTGTTACTAAGCTTGCTTATTTAAAAAGATGGAGCTGTTGGTTGTAACCAGTGTGCAAGGGAAAAAAAAAAAAACGAACAGTGGATAAAGCCACTGTTTGTAAAACAGCATTCCTTAGATTCCATTGTTCATTATTCTACTGAAGTGATTTTAGAGGCAAGTGATGGTTCTGAAGCACATGTAATTTTAGAATTAAAGTAGATGATATTTATGTTTTAAATAAATTAACATGAAGCATGATTCTGTTAACTATAAACAGTTGCTATCTGCTTCATAATAACATGTTCAAAAGAAATCAATGTTTAACATTTTCTGTGAGAAGAAACATCTGAACCATTTTTTTAAAACAATTAAAAATCCTTTTCTGTTATATACAACAACATATATATTCATTACATTTTTTTTTTTTTAACAATTAAAAAAGGAAATTTAGTGACTGTTTACCATTAACAACAAGATAACAAGGAAAATGATCATCAACAACATGACATAGATATCAATACCATAATTAAAAATAATATATATATATATTGTTGTAACAGTCCACATTATATAATATTTCCATTGTAGCATCTACTTTCAGAAAGACGTCATAATTTGTAAATACGGCACTCCAATTAAAAGGTTGAGTCATGGGTAAGACATCTTTTAAATTTAAAACTACAGTGATCACAGGATATAATCTTGTATGAAATCCCCCTCCCCTCTCTTACACCACCCACCCAAATTCCTAGTACATTCAACCAGCAAATTCAACCAACACCCAGCACATTCAACCAATGCAGATAAAACATATTTATTAATATAGATCAAACAACCAATAAATTAACCAACATAAATCAACAAAAAAGATGAACATTTGAATGTGGACACAATACAGATCAAACACATTTAGTTAATATAGATCAAACACCCAGTACATTAACCAACAGATAGAAAAAGATGAACATCTGACTGTGGACATATGATAAAAAACATTCTAAACTGTCAAACAATACAAATAAAAATTCTACACTGTCAAGCAATACAGATTAACAATGCAATATATTGTGAGAACAGCCTCTCCTTGATGAAAAGTTACACTTACTCAGACTATGCGTAGTTACAGTAACTCATAAACCATGTATAGTTATGCTAATTCATAAACTCTGCATACCTATGCTAGAGAAATGTGTATGTTACAGTAACTCATAAACTATGTGTATAATGCTAACTCGTAAACTGTGTTTACAAGAGAATCTAGTGTAGCAATCAGTTTTTTTAGTAGGTTTGACTAAGACTTGGATTTATCTCTTACTAGGCCAAATAAAATCATAAGCACTCGCAGCTATACTGCAAACAATTTCTCAGTATAACTAAGCTTAAGACAGGACTTGTGAGGATATATGTCATGTTGCTTGGTCTGTTTTAAAGCAGTGTAGATAGTTCAATGAATAATTAAAATATTTTCATGAAAACAAAAGTGTAATAATAATAATAGATTTTGCCTTTAAAAGGAATATTGTCTTGTGTAATTTAGCATCTAATAAATTAGTTGGGGGAAAAATAAAATAATTTCATCAAGAAGCAATAATCTGGAGATGTTTGCATTTTTTTTACTATAATAATCGTGACATATGGAATTAAATGCATTATATATTCATATGCACTTTGACCATTCTCTCTTCAATGTGATCTTTATTTAAGCCAGTTGTAATGTAAGCAAATCTTTACAATATAACCATGTACAAGAAATTTTTAGCCATTTAAAAACAAATGAAATATTTATATACACACTTATTCTTAAAATAAATAAGTATTTCAAAAATATATAGCAACATTTATATAAACAATCCAGTTAAGTGTAGAAATTTATTTTTGAATTAAAAATGAAAATATGACATTTTAGAAAATGAGAAATGAGGCAAAATACTTATTTCCTTTCATCTAAAGTTGTCTCCCCATTGCCTCATCCCACCCACCTTTGACAAACAGCAATAATCACTCTTTCATGACCGTAAAAAAAAAAAAATGACATGCTGTGTAAGTAGAACATTAAAATTCCAAATACATCTTCAGATATTTTACTTTCAATGTTAAATACAACTCCTCATTGTCATATAGAAAAAGGAAAAAAGTAGAAGTCAATAATATAACTATCTTAAAGGGATACAAAATAATCAATTAATCACAGGATACAAAACAACAATCACACATTTACAGATGCAAAATAAAACAATAACTTACTCAGTTTCACAACAGAACAATCAATTATTCATAGTTACAAACAGATGCAAAACAGCAATCAATTTTTTACAGTTGCACATGGATATAAACAGCAAAAATTAATCACAGGCATGTGCAACATTTAAAAAGATAATGTATTTTTATGTGTATCTGTTTGAGCTATAAACATGCATTCTTTCAGGAACAGTTTATTATTTTATTACCAAACTAAATTAAGGAAGTGAGAAACTGCACATTATTGACTACAGAAAAAATAGTACTCAAAGAAAAGATACAGGGGGCAAACAACTTCTATACAAAGATAACATTGTTATAGCCTAGTTTTATGACAAAAATTAGCAAACAAAATATGTGAAGGGTGTGTGTGATGAATTATAAATTAAGCAAATAGTTTTACCACTATTGTTATTTCTTAAATGTATTAGGAGTTATTCTTGATTATGAAATTACAGAACTTTGTGATGTTTTCTTTTTATTCTATGATACCAAGTATCCGTTACTGTTAAAAAGTAAGGTGCATGCCCAATATTGAGTTTTAATACTGAGATGCTTTGCATTACTGACAGTCTATAGATGTAGATCTTATATCAATATTACTGCTACAGTATAGACCACAGTTAGTTCAAGTGCAGAAAAGAAACTATATAGTGCCTTCTAATACTAATTCCTGTCAGGCTACAGTTGTAGATTGTAGTGATTCTTGTATTTTATAATACTTAGGCTACACAGTTGTGGATCATGTACATTCTAGTATTACAACTGACTGTAGAATACATCATATTATGTCTTAATATTGCCAATGACAAACTTCTGAATAGTAGACACAAATTATTAATAGTATTACTATTGAAAGATATTACTACTGACATTCTAAGCACAGACCATGGTATGCAATGCTTGAAGTACTTACCCACAAGTTATAGCTGCAGATCAAAGCATTTTCTAGTATTTCTACTGGCAAGCTATAGTGGGTTCTTTTCAACACTAATCTCAGTTATGTCGATCCACGTGCACTGTTTCTGACAAATTTTATTGCAAAGCTGTCAATAGTAAGACTAATTATAACAAACACATCAAATGGTAGATTGACAAATATTAGGCTGATTGATTAGGATCTACTTTATTTCTCACACACACATGCATGCACACACACACACACACACACACACACACACACACACACTCCTAAACACAGATTATGGACAAGTTTCAGAATTAAAGGGATGGGTAATAGAGGCAATGCTTGATGTATGAATGTAAAATTAAATCGGTAAATGAAGAAATAAGTTTTGTAAGTTAAATACCACTTAGAACAGTGTGTAGAAACAGAAAAAGTTATGAACTCACTAAAAGCATATGATTAATTTGTGTGATGTATTCACTAAATGTGCTTGTGAATTATCATTACATGAATTCTGAAAAAAAAAAAAAAATAAAAGACTAATATATATGTACAATGATTATTTGGGCTAAAAAAAAAAATCTATTGTTTTAAAGTTTAAAAAGTCAACAAAAGACTTTTAAGTTGGTTAAATCTATATGCATATTTACTTTTTTTTTACATCTAACATAACTTATTAATATTTATTTCCCCTATTAAAATCTTATTTTGCTGATTCAGATATGTCTAAAGCTTAAGTTTATAATGTGACTGGTTAATTTGTGACTATAACAAAGTGAAAAACAAACAAAAGAAGTTGAATATAAAACATAAATTCCATTAATATTCAGCCCCTCCCATACATTATCACACCCACCCACCTACTCACCCATTATGCTTCCATATGAGTTTATCAGTCATGATTGGGCACCCCCAATCAATGATGCATGACTGTCCTGTGTATATATATATATTAAAGAACAATGAATTACAAATGCTTACTCAACTATTTCAGTGTAAATGCTCCAACACGGGAATATTTTCAGTTGAGTATATGCAGCATTAAAGAGGTTTATAACAAAATAATATTATTAAAAAATGCCTATTTTGAAAGAGATTTTACTACTGTCTTACTTAGGTGTATACACTTTTCATTCTCTAGTCACCCCCCCCCCCCCAACAGCATAGTTTTTTTACCCCCACTGAAAAATTCAATTATAAAAAATATAAAGACTATACTAATACAAGAGCTCCCACCTCCAAAGCCTCTAACTGCAAATAATTCAGGAACACTGCAACATCTTTCATAATCGACTTCTTAATGAAAGGGCACTTTGAAATTTAAACAGAAATATATATATTTTTTTTAAAAGAACAAAAATAAGAGAAAAGCTCTTTCCCAGTTATCATGTCTATAAAATACAGAGGTGATGACTGAGGTGATGTAGCAATGATAATGAACAGCGACCCATAACAACTCCATCAAGGCACCGGGCAAATCTCCCATGAGCACACAAACATCACGGTGGAGAATGTTCAGAAATAACAGAAAAGGGTATTTTATATATATATATATATAAAAAAAAAATCGCATAGTGACTTCTTACTGTGATTATAATGTGATAAAAGTATAGCGGCAGAAAGCCAAAGAGCCACACACACAGAAATGTAATATAGCAAGGAAATTATTTCCCAGTTCTGAAAATAAATGTGACTTTGATTGCACAAAAGTTATAGCACATGACAAAAACAGAAATTCAACAAAATCAACATGTTCAGTCCAGAGAAAGTAGTACACATGGACTTATCATGAACAAATTACCAATTGCAATTCCAATAAATAAGCAGTATGAAATTATTGAATTGTTTCTTGGTCACCTAAATTTCTATTCAATTAGTTTTTCAATGTACATTTCAATTTCATTCTTCTAATGCCTCGGGTTGAACAAACAGAATTATGTAAAATGTTCATGTATAATTATGTAAATATGAACTAAATCAAATTTCCATCTTTCTCTGCATTTTACTTAGTATAATGATATCTTAGAATTACTATACTAAGGGCATACACAAAAATTCAAAGAAAATTTTTCATATAATTTAAATTTTACTATTAATAATATATAAGTGAATGAGATATGAAGATATTTTGCTTACTCAGAACAGAAAAGAAAAACATTAACATTAATCATTTTATACTTACATTACCTATAGTCATAATAACTTTTGACACATTTCTGATGTATTTATATTTGTGGTTAATTGTTTTAGGAGCAGTCACTTTTATTATAATGATAACTTATTTATATATTTATAGCTTTGTTTCACAGCCAGTATTGATGAAACGTCAAGTACAAAACATGCTCACTATAGACGAATCACCAAACAAGCACACAACATGGCCAGTATAGATGAAACATTTGTCAAGTACACAACATAGCCAGTATAGATGAATCACCAATCAAGTACACAATATGGTCAGTATAGACGAAACATCAAGCACAAAACATGACCAGTGTAGATGAAACACTCACCAAGTACCAAATGTCAGTATAGATGAAACATCAAGTACACAACATGACCAGTGTAGATGAAATAATCATCAAGTATAAAACAGGGTCAGAATAGATTAAACATTAAGTACACAACATGGCCAATATAGATGAAACATCAAATACAAAAGATGGCCAGTACAGATGAAACATCAAATACAAAACACTCATTAAATGAAAAATATGGCCTATATAGATGAAACACTTGTCAAGTACAAAGCATGGCCAGTATAGATGAAATATTAAGTACAAAGCAAGGCCAGTATAGATGAATCACTCAAGTACAAAGCATGACCAGTATAGATGAATCACTCAAATACAAAGCATGGCAAGTATAGATGAAACACTCAAGTACAAAGCATGGCCAGTATAGATGAAACACTCAAGTACAAAGCATGGCCAGTATAGATGAACCAAGTACAAAGCATGGCCAGTATAGATGAATCACTCAAGTACAAAGCATGGCCAGTATAGATGAATCACTCAAGTACAAAGCATGGCAAGTATAGATGAAACACTCATCAAGTACAAAACATGGCCACAATGGATGAGCTATATTCATAAAGTACAAAAATGTCAGATAGAAAACTAACGGAACAGGGACAATTCATCATTCAAAGGATCACTGACAACTGTGATGATATAAATTATTCAATGATTATCATTAATGATAAGTATATACAAAAAATTTAATTATAAGTGAAAATAAAATGTAGTCACTCTTGCTAGTAAAATGTCCAGAGAAAATAAAAGACATAGTTACTGATGGTTTTCCTAGTCACTACATATAATAAAAAACTGAAATAAGTTAAAGAAGTAAATTATGGCTCCAAGTGTAATTCATACTTTTGTTTTTCTTTGTTTGCTTCAATTCAGTCTTAGATTAATTAGGTAAGAACCAATTTTAATGGAAGCACTTGCTTAGAGGACTTTCAGTCATTTTATAAAGCAAGCTCATAAAAAAAAAAAAAAAACTATCTTTTTTTCAGTGGTTATGATATAAAGTGACAGAAGAATGTAGGCAACATACAGCAAACTCACAGAAAATGTAGGAGACAATGCGATAAAATTCCTCCAGAAGACTGCAGGAGACAGGCACAAACTGTATGCAAAAGACTGTAGGAGACAAATTTTCATACAGAAGAATGTTGGAGATAAGCAAATGAAGAACACGGAAGACAGCCAAGAAAATAGAAGGCATTAACAGACATCCAAGAAATGTCAGGCAAAGACTACAAGAGACATTCAAGAAGAAAATTATCAGAGTAGCAGAAAGAAAATAAATATATAATTATAAAGCTAAAATTATTAGACTGGTAAGAAAGAAATAACACAGTAAGATTTATTAGGGTGATAGGAAGAAAAGAAACGTATAAGGCTATTTATTAGACTGGCAGAAAGAAAGAAACATACAAGGCTATTTATTAGACTGGCAGAAAGAAAGAAACATACAAGGCTATTTATTAGACTGACAGAAAGAAAGAAAGAAATATGGCTATTACATAGCAATTTACCAGTCTGAAAAGGAAGAATATAGATCTATAAGGTTATTTACCAAAGTATTTTGAATGAAACAAAATTATAAGGCTATTTACCAGATTGTCAAGATAAAATAGTCTACAATGCTCTTACTGGAGTCAAAGGAAGGAAACTTGTATTAAAGTTATTTATAAGACTGGTAAACAATATTCCAACCAGTCTATATCATACACAAAATTCTGTTCTGTCATCATAATACAATAGCTTATAGAACTTAACAATATTAGCTTAAATAAGTGAATGTGTATTGTGCTACAAAATGTACATAAAAAATAATCAGAAAATGTACTCAATGTGGTTCTTTCTTGATATATAATAAAAAAGTATAAAATAAAAAAGAAAATCCTCATTTCCCCATCTATACAATACTGTTAGCCATGGAAAAATAAATTTTCAGTGCCACAAACTTGTTTGTAATTTTAAAAAAAATATAAACTGGTGGTCCAGTGAGTTCTCCTACAAATGGTTTTGTAATTATTCTTTCAATGAGAGAATTTGTTGTCTGTACTTTTCACCACCAACCAATCTATTTGATACAGTTCATGTCACAAGAGTAATCACAAGTAATGCCAAATTTATAGTTTAAAAAGATATTTTTCATTCTAATACATTTTAGCTTGATTATTATTGCAATAATTAGAGAACACTTGACTCTTATATAAATGTTTTGAGTTTGATCTGTAACATTCCATTGTTATCTTAAAATTAGTGTTTTAATAGCTGTAAAAATAAAATCCACTTAATTTGTTGTGAACTTTGTCACAGAGAGGCCTAAAGTACCTGATATGCCTACTACCACTGATTTATGTGACCATTACAAAAAATATCCACTTCTACCAGACTTCAATGACCATTTTGTAAACTATTCACTGCTATATCTGACTTCAATGACCATTTTTGTAAACTGTCCACTTCTACTACTGACTTCAATGACCTTTTTGTAAACTGTCCACTTCTACTACTAACTTCAATGGTCATTTTGAAAACTATCCAGTCTCACCACTGACTTCAATACCATTACAAAATGTTCCACTTCTACCACTGACTTCAATGACCATTACAAAATGTTCCACTTCTTCCACTGACTTCAATGACCATTACAAAATGTTCCACTCCCATCATTGACTTCAATGACCATTACAAAATGTTCCACTTCTTCCACTGACTTCAATGACCATTACAAAATGTTCCACTCCCATCAATGACTTCAATGTCTATTACAAAACTTGTCCACTAGAGTGTACAGTGCTCAGGGGTTGACCCAGATACTAAAGGTTTTAATTTTTATTTATAATGAAAAATTATGTTATCACCTTTTCCAAAACAACATCAACACGCTTTGCTTTAAATGTCATTACTGAAATGTACAAATAACTGCAAAGACTCTGTTTTAAACTCATTATTTAATTCTGCTAATATCTTGTGTTTACAATCAGTAAAGATTAATTTGCAGTTAAATTAACAAATAAACACAAAATAAGCAGTAAGTAAGAAAAATAGTTTTTAAAATGAGACATTAACTTTAAAAAAAAAAAGAAAGAAAGAAAAAAGAAAAATCAGGCAATTAGACAAAATAGAATATTGAACAAAGAATAAGAAATGTTGCTGGTTTTGAGTATGTATGTGTGATGGTGGCAAATTATTTCCAAAAGGAAAAGCCCATAATTTTGATTTTTTTCTTAAACATCCTAAAACAGTATCAGAAGAAAAAGATAAAATATCTTTTAAAATGACCAATAAAGAAATAAGAACCTTTAATCTTAAAAAAACAAAACAAAATAACTTAATCAAACTGGTTAAATAGCCAGCTAGTAAGTCACAGAGCAAAATCTTAATCTAAGAAATATCAAGCAGTAACTACAGTGACAAAAACTCATCTAATTATTATTTACAATCAACTATAATCCCAAAATATGCAGACAAGAAGAGATTTCATTTTTACTTTGAATGAACAGAACATAAATACATCATGGCATTTTATTTGTCAAGTATTTTAAGAACTCCAGTAATTAATCAAAGTTGACATTTCATCTGTCTTTGTACACAAACTTCCCAGCATTTTCTATGGTATAATGAACTGTAGACAGTTTTTGAGTAGCAAGGCCTGCTGCAGCACGTACTACACAATTTATACTAGCACTACACCATCAGTTGTCATGGTAAAGTTTGTATAATTGTAGCAGACATTCTCTAAGGTATATTAAAAAAAAGTTGTAGGAGTTTATTCTGGGGTAGCTTGAGGGGAGTGAAAAATCATCTGTATATTTTTGATGAGAATAAGACAACTAAACCAGACCTTTCAAGCTGTCACACAAACTAACAGCATTTAATAATATTTTTAAAAAGATGAATGGAGTGCTAAAAAAAACCAACAAAGAAAACCTCTGAAGAAGAGTGGTCATAATTATAATTTTGTAAATTTTCGTAAATCTAGAGACATGCCAAAGTTGCAAAAAAAAGTGCAAAATGGGTGTGTTTGAAAGCAATAGTCAAAAACAAGGATGAATTTGTTGTATGAAGATCAAGACATCTTTAAATGTGTCCTGGGAAGAACCTGACTGAAACATGATGCATGATAAAAAATTTTTTTAAGTAGTTGTGAATCTGTTTATTACCTAAAAAGGGCACTCACCACTCATTACCAAATGATGGGATCAAATCACTCAAAAGTCAAATCAGCTTTTTAAATGCTGGGTGATCTTGGTGAAACAAATACAAAATATGACTATAAAGAAGAAAACCCCCAAATACTGTCAACTAAAATGAGCAAAGCACTAACACAACAGAAGTATTTTACAAACTGAATGCATATGCATATCATGAACAAGAAAGGACGCGACTCTCTTGACTAACAAAGCACATATCTAGAAGCTTCCAGTCTTAACTAGAATTGGTTCTGAGGAGGTAGATGTAGAATATACATATGATTCCTGTTGTAAATGTAGCTGCAGCAAAATTAACATTATAGCAAACACTATTTGTAAATTATAATCCTATTGTCCCTGAGTGGGCCTAGGAACACACATTATGCACAAGTAAATTCACAACCCTAGAATAATCAAGCTAACATATTTCATAATTATATAGGTGCAGTAACAAATAAATACATGCAAAGCAATTGGTTTTTTTATATTTATCCAATCTATTTTTAAATTCTTGGACAAAAAGAACTAAGAAAAATGTCTATGTGCAAGTACATGATGATATTAAAATATATGATGTCAATCACGGGAAAATATTAAATCTAAAAACTTTATAAATAACAGTATATATATATAATATTTATATAATAATAATATAACAACTCAAGAAATCAATCACAAATCTTTAGTACTAGCACCGGTATACCATAATGATAAAAATTAACACTAAAGTATTTCTCAGACAAGTCTGAACAAAGCAGTCTCAAAGCCAGTCACTGCTAGTTTAATAAATGAGGAAATACTGAAGTTATCAAAATCCTTTATAAATCTATAGTTACAGAAATGCTTGTGAATTCCAAAATAACTAAGATAATTCCATATCCAGTCTGTATAAGCACATATGTTACTATTTACTGATTCAGGATTTGTGTCCTTGAACAAAATGTAGAGCTAACTGTTGGACACAGCTGGTAGACAGAAGACAATCCTAGAAGTGTGTAAGACTGTGTGTGTATGCATATACCTGATTGCATGGAGTCAAGATGCCATAACAAAGTGCTACGTTGAGGTGTTACTTAGTCCAGAAATGGCTAGGTGTGCCTGCACTATTCAAAACCTGAAAGCTACAATCTTCCCATACAAATGTGAATGTCACATATGAAAGGAACTCAGGTAAAGCTAACTCTATTATGTTTTTTTTTCTTCCATTTTTCCCCAGTATATTTACATATTCACCATAGTTCTATCTCCTTTATCATTGTTACTGTTGTATTTATTTAATACAGTACTGAAACACCATCACATCTGATCATCAATATAACTAATGCAAATATTTGTTTAACCATTAGCAAGAAATTGGCTATTCCTTAAATCAAAGCCTAACCAGACAAGGTAATGCTAATATACACTCAATCAATATCAACACAGAAACAGAATCCCCCAATGCTAAATAGTTTTCTGAGAAAAGCAAATAGTAAATTTTTCCAAATGGGGTTTACCTGGCTGAGCCATCAACAATAATGTACTGGCCAGGTTATCTAGGAGATATCATATTTCATACTGGCCAGGTTATCTAGGAGATATCATGTTTCATATTGGCCAGGTTATCTAGGAGATAACGTGTTTCAAACTGGCCAGGTTATCTAGGAGATAATGTTTCAAGTACAAGGCATGAATGAATAACAACAACCATTATTGAACACACACATAAAATAAATGCATGCACACACACATAGTTCCCAATAGTGAGCAAATGGTTTAAAACAGAATAGTCTACTGTACTCTATATTAATAAACTTGTTGCACGCATGCATGCACACACATTTACACATCTACAAACATGCATGAACCCAAACAGTTGCAATTTTCCAGTATTCTTTCAAAGTTTCGGGAGAAGATCATTAAATATTTTAAATCACTTTATGATAAAAAACAGAATAAAGATGGCTGTAACTGAACATAATAATTAAAATAATTAAATTTACATATTACAGCCCTTATTTATTTCAGATTTGAGATCAGCACCACCGCTGTGACACACTCCAGGTCTGAAGCAGGTGAATCACTTCAATTAACAGCTCTGCTTAATATTCAAGTTAAAATTGATGTTATGGGGGCATTTATTGTATTTTGTCCTTGTTTTTTTTTAATGTCCAAACTCACTTCTCTGTACTGCCACCATCACCAGTTAAAATTCAACACCATGAAGCAAATCAGACCCGAAAGTTTCTTTC
Source organism: Sinotaia quadrata (assembly GCA_028829895.1). Taxonomy (NCBI): domain Eukaryota; kingdom Metazoa; phylum Mollusca; class Gastropoda; order Architaenioglossa; family Viviparidae; genus Sinotaia; species Sinotaia quadrata. Next base: position 56,061,722 of record CM054180.1, on the reverse strand, counting down.
TAAGACTGGGTATGAAATACCTGTGTTAAAAATTAATACTTAGTACTAATAATTAGCAGATGGTGAAAGAATTAATTTCAAGTCAATTTTTTAAGCAAATGCTTCCTGGTGTTAGTGATCTTATGAACAAGGTCCCACCAGTCACACATGAGTAACCACTGTACCAATTTCTTACATAATCACTACACATAAACTCAACACACAAATCTTCAAGTCTGGTCGCAGCTTCCACACCAATAACACATACATCAAAGAGACCCAGGCCTACAATGCTTTCACCCGCTGCCTTTTTGAAAGAGCTCCTCATTTTTCAAGTCTTGGGCCAGAGACCAAATCATTACATGGCTGACAGAAATGTACTAAAACAAATCACATTTATAACATTTTGAGACTGAGGCCATTAGTAGAACTAATTTTTCAAGGCTAAAATCTGACAAAGCCCTTACATCAATGCTAGAACTGTCAGCAGAATTACTGTTATCACAACAATGTTTTTCAGCTACCATCATCCAGAGCAAAGTGGTTAAGTCCAAGTCATATTTTAGATTTCTACAGACCTTTCACACTTCAAGTCTGCTTACATCCTGCACCAATCTGAAATGTGAAAATGTTTGCTTGTCAAGAATGTGAATAATTTACTTTCCAACTAATCCAACCCATGCCAATCACAACTCTACTTTGGAGGTGTTTGAATACAGCATGGATATTGTAATCTCCTTAGATAACAGATTACAAAAGAATTGGTTTAGATGTTACAGATGCAGTAATGTAGTGATAAAACAATCACCATCTAAGAATGCAACAAAACAAAGCAAAGTTAAGCTTCTACCAATGTGAAACTTCCAGTCTAATGCTTAACAAGAAATAAAGACTTTGTCTTAAGCACACACAGCATCCAGTCAAAGCTTAATGTCAAAGACCTCGATAAGAAGTGGCTCCAGCTTGGTGATGTCTAAAGATGCTGCCAGTTGAGAACTTTCCTCCCCCAAGTTACGTACATCCAAAAGTTTCATCAGTAGCTTGGGATATAGCACACGGGCTTCGGCCACCGTGTGTATAGACTCAAGGTAAGCCTTTAGCCACAATGAGAACTTTTCCTGAGCTCGAGACACCAGTAGTTTGTTGGTAAGGTTGGGCCGGTCCGCAGACATTAAATCAATTATAAAGAGGAGCATATGGATTATGCGATCACTTCCAGACAGCTCGTGGATGCTGCGCACAAAAGTAACGTGATTTATGAACATTTTGTTGCCAAGGGTATTTTGTAGAGCGTGAGTGTCCAGATGTCCTTCTTTGATTTCTCCTTCAGAAATCTGGGCATGGAACTTCCATGCGTTCTTGTTCTGGTCAAAGCTCATAGCTGACCGCAGCACAAACATCTCCATGATGCCACCCTTTGGAAAAGAGAAGACAAAATGATAATAATAAAAAAAGATTTATGGGGACAAATAGTTTTAAGGACATACAATGTGTCACGTTTTTCTCCTTTTCACTATAATTCTCATGTTAGGGCAAGTTTTGTCTGATAAACTGATGATGATTAAACGCCAAACCATTCAAACTACTCTTAGGTTTTAAGCACTATTAAGGATAATAAATATGAAAGATCTTGGTCATCAATAATTTAAATTTTAAATCTGATCATTGATACTTTAAAAGTCAACAGCAAATTATTTTCTGTAACAAGGGTGACTAAAGTTAAGCACACAGTAGGGAGACAAAGGTAAGACTAGTCAATGCAATTTAACAATAGCATTTTATAAAAACAACAAAAACATTATTCAAATATATAAGATTGGCATATCAGAATTTCAACCTAAAACCTCTAATAATCTGTAAATTCTGTCAAATTCAAGTTTCTTCCCCAAAGGATACTGTTAATTAATTATAAATATGTTTCAGACATATTATATAATATGTCATTATAAATGTGTTTAAACTGTATCTTATAAATGCTTAAACCATGTCATAATAAATATGTATTTAAAACTGTCATTATAAATGTGCTTAAAACCTGTCAATATAAATATGTCTGGGTATAAAATTGAGGCATGGGAAGTCAGTAACAGACAATTTCTATCCAGGAGTAGGAAGAATGTTTTCAAGAAAAAACATGGGCTGCTTCAAAAACTTCAGCTACCTTGTAAACAAAGTGAAAAATTTAATTATGACAGTTAGTCATTAAGAAAGACAAAAACTGATGCTACTAGCACTTGCCACTGACATGTTTCTGGGAAAATAATTCTGTACAACAATTACACTGACATGTCTCTGGGAAAATAATTCTGTACAACAATTACACTGACATGTCTCTGGGAAAATAATTCTGTACAACAATTACACTGACATGTCTCTGGGAAAATAATTCTGTACAACAATTACACTGACATGTCTCTGGGAAAATAATTCTGTGCAACAATTACACTGACATGTCTCTGGGAAAATAATTCTGTACAACAATTACACTGTATCAGCAAGGGAACAAATACAACAGTATTACATGGGATGTGTTCTCTAACATCTATTGAACCATCATTTTCAAAAATTATTATTTCAAGGAATTAATGTATGGTTCACTTGAATTCAAGAAAAAAACACGTTACTTCCAAAAGAAGATAAACATAAAAGAAGAAAATAAAAATAATATATAATATATAAACAAGAATCAATGACTAACAACAGTAAAGGATATACTTGTAATTACACTTTTATTAAAAGTAATATAAGATTTTCTTCTTGACCATTTTATAAAATGCGAACTTAATAAAGACTGAACCATACCATCAAAAATGTGCTGTTTTCATGATTTCACTTTTCTATTTACAATTAATTACCAGCTGGTCAAAAACTCAACTGTCTAGATAGTGACAACAGTGTCCCTAGACCTCCTAAATAGCAGCAACAAATCCAAAGTTTTTATTAAATATTATTTTCTAAAATTTTATTCTATCCTAAAGGTGATGGGAAATAATGCCCCTCCTGCCTCTGAAAGGAGTAAAGAGTTTTATCTATAATAAATGTTATTCTGTACCAAGAATGATGGAAAACAATGCCCCTTGACCTTCTAACACATCTCTCAACTTGTGAAAAAAGGATTACCCAAAATTTGTATACAGCTCCTCCATTTTTTTCTCAAGGTTTGACCATACAATTATTTTATATGTTTTTCTTTTTTTCAATTTTTTTTTTCATTGTTCAACTCCTGCAAGAGAAAGCCTTGTGATTTTTTTATTCTAAACTCTGATGATCTTTAATTATTACTATTACTGTACAATAGTAATATTGACTAATTACCTGTGTAATAAGTATGTTTTTCTTAGTTTAGATATTATTAATTTATTATTTATACTTACTAAAGTACACATCAATTTTCATACTAAAACAGGGTTCAAACAAAGAAAACAATTAAATTAATGAAAAATGACATTTTGGGGAGCAAGATTAATGAAATGAGTGAATTTGGGGGAAATGACATGTTGCCCTTATTTTGTTTTTTGTATTTCATTTTATAAAAGAAACATAAAATTATATTATCGGTGGGTAGCCATATTTGTCTTGGATGAAGGGAAGTAACTCAACTGAGTATTTTACATTTAACAGATATGCCAGCCTCAATTTCATTAAGAAAATCCCATTGCAACATTTATTTCTGAAATCCTGAAATGTGTACCATTATCCTGATTCTTAAATTAAAAATAAATGTATGTCCTTATATGCCTCTATATCAGCTAATTTTAGAGCAAACTTGCAGACTGAGAGACTTGTGTAAAGGTATCGATCCTAATTTCTGACATTACTATGATAAGAGTGGTCTTAAGGTTGAGAAAAATGTTCAAGTAAGTGACTTTGCTAATGAACAGTGGCTACTAAAAATCATGAATATTCCAGTAGAATTTGAAGTAAATGGCTGTGACTAAGGCTAAGAAATGTAAGCTTGATGAGAGGGATTGAGGTCCTAGCAAATTTTAGGAATAAAGGAATAAACCTGGGATGTCCACCTTGATGGCTAGGTCATGTTCTGCAAACCTCCAGAAGCACATTACACAATAAGGAATTGTCTTTAGTTAGGACAAATCCAAAGGAAAAGATAAAACAATGTCTATGGGTGGAGGTGGAATGGGTGTTTACAGTAATAACAAAAGAGGAAGGGACTTTCTCTAGTTCTCAGAGACTAAAGCTACTGTGAGATAGGATACCACATCAAAGAGTGATAAGATTTAAACAGGCAAGCTAGGTATCAACCTGAGTGATACTTTCTACCTGATACATCTTCCTTTGGGGTGGGTTAGGGGGAGGCGAAGAGTACTAGACTGCTAAGAATTTCTTGTGGGTACTGTCCATTTGCAACACAAATCATCCCTTCTGCTTGGTTAAAATGACCTATCTACCAGCCAGAAGCCATTTTTCTCTCTGTCTCTACTATTAAATATTCAGTCAGTTTTGATAGAGTAGTTTAGTTTGAATTGTTTTTCTACCTTTTTTGACTGAGTTTGAAACTGTTCACAGTGAGTTGCTTTATTTTAGTTCACCGCTAAGTAGTGACCATGGCTTCAGAATTAAGTAAAACAAGAAAAGTTGATGAATGGAGAATATTTCAAGTGAGGTGGACATATCTATACATTTAAAAAAAAAAACTGAAGTAAAGAGCAAGCCATCTGCTTTGATATGCAATGAGGTGGTTTCAGTTCTTAAGAAGTTTAACGTTAAGAGGCATTACAACACTAAACAAGCATCTACATTTTGATAAAATTTCTGAATTGAAAAGTAAACTGTTGAGACAGCAGTCCTTTATTAAGGATATGTCTTCTCAGTCAGAATCAATGATCAAAGCAAGCTATTCAGTAGCTGAAATAATTGTCTCAAATCAAAACCTCAATGTGTTGCTGACATGTCATGAGAAGAAAATGCAATTTGCTCATATACATTTATTGCGACATACCATGTCTGATTGATGAGTTAGCTACAAGTGTAGAGAATACAATGAAATCAAAAGCTTCAAGTTCAAGTATTATTCACTGTCTCTTGAGGTAAGTGACAATGCCCAATTAGCTATTTGTAGGTGAGGTTGATAAAGATATTTGTCAGTGGATCAGTTTATTTTGAGCAACTTAATAGCATACTCCTTTTGTCTGATTCCCTCTCCCCAACTAAACATATCAAGTCAGTAGTATAGGCAGAGGAAACTTCAGTTTTTCCTTTCTTACAAAAAAAAAAATTGTTGACTTTTTTTACCTTATCCAAGTAGGCTTAAAAGTCTGATCACATATTTTTACTCTACAAGATGTTACTGAGGTATGGTATGTGATAAATATGAATGCAAGAGTAGACCTCCCCCGCTACCCCAATTTAAAAGTGAAAACTACTTTTTAACCAACCCTTTCTTGAAAAAAAAACAGGTAATTAAGTTTAGTTTACCATTCTTGAAATTAATCTCATTCTTTCCCTTTCCAAAAATTTGCAAATTCATAAGACAAACATGGTTAAAGTCAAAATGGGATTAATTTAAGTAAAGGTTATAAATTGATTTTAGTTTATGCTATTTGCGACATGAAAATTTATCAACAATATTGGATAGTAAAGTTACTAAAAACCACAAACCAAAGCAATATGAATAAAAATATAGCCTAAGATGCAATTTAAGAAAAAATCCTTACTGAGTGACAAGATCAAGCTCAAATACAGGCCTTGCAATATACCCACATACTAGTAATTCAGGAGGGAGAGGGTGATATTATCAATCTACTGGGGAGGACTACTCTTGCCTATCCCTATTTCTAAACTTAACTGTTGTATAAATTGTTAAATGTCTAAGTGACCCAACCTTAGGCACTCCTTAGGATGATATTTTTTGTAAGTGTCAAAGTTGGAAGTAAACAACTCAGGTGGAGAATGTGCTTGAAAATTGCCGATGGAATCCAAACCAGTTCTAAATGGATGAGTAATTTTTCTGACTTAGTCTCACACTTGTTCATAATAAATGCATCCAATAGATAGACTGAGAATTATTTTGTTGAAGAAAGTCTTTTGAGTGAAACTTGAGTCCAGTCACAAAGGTGAACATTAGCTTATGGTAAATTAATTGACTAATAGAGAAAAAATGGACTTAGAAATGTTTTGTACATGGTTGCTATTGATCTATGATTTGAAAGGAGAATGCTTTATGTAACTGAACCATTATTTCTATGTTCACTAATTTGGTTATGTTGTACACTATACTTGTGAATTTTGATTGATGTTATACTTCTTATGCTGTTGAGTGTATCAGGCTAATGAAATTGTTGCAGGATTTGTAAGTTCAGAATATTTGTAAGAGAGAAGGGGGTTTTAGAAATGAAATATGCATTTAGCGCTGCCTTAATTTGACTTTTGCTGCGAGAAGCACTTCTTTTTTGTTTGGTGCATTTGATCCACCTCAGTCCACAGTGACTACTGTACTCTGCCAGATCACGTTGGTGTATGTGTCCAACGTTGTTGTCAAACTTATCAGTAAAATTTCTTACAGTAGATTGATTCCTGTGCAGAAACCCTGCTCTAAACAGTAACATTAAATCAAAGGGTTTTATCGTATATTATGAAAACAAATGTTATTTTTGTATTACAAGCCATGTGAAGCCAAGTGGAGGAAGATTTTTTTCCTGCAAACTTTCCCAGACCTACAGAATTTTAACAGCAATACCTTACCTTAAGTAAATGAATCTGATCTTCTTGCTTCAGACTTTTAAATTCTGGAATGCACTTAGCGAACTTGATAAGCCGCCGTATAAATATGTCTGTCATGTTAAAGAGATCACTGGGGTCAGTTGGCTGATTGTGCATCTTTTTTGTTGGGTCGAATGTATAAGCAGCCTCAAAGATTTCATTGTATGACTTCTGAATTGCACCAATACTGTCTTGGATGTCTTCTCTCAATGGGATACTATAGTTCTCATCATCAACAGGCTCTTCCTAAACAAGAAAAGAGAACTACAAAATGAACTGTCTTGAATGTCAACACTGAGAAGAGTAATAATGATCATATGTAGCATCAAACAAAATACTTGAAGCACAGTTATATTTACACACACACAAATACGTATCTCTTGACATTTCTGTAATTATGTGAACAAAACTGAGATACCAGGTACTTTATAAAATGTTAAATTTAATTTTAATCTGTTTCAATGATATAAAAAGAAGATAAACTAATATTCTATTGAAATTCATATAACATATTGGTTTGGTTTCTAAGACCAAAGTCTCCCAAACTATAGGCATGTCATTCAATTTCAACCAGTGATTAGTTATAACTATTGAAACAACCAGAAGTGAAATTCATAAGTTAGATAGAAGATTTGTACTGCAAGGTCAAGAAGTGATTGGATTAAGAAGTAAGTGTTAGGCAGTAGAAATGTGACATTTTCCACTGACAAATGTGGTCAAATGGCCAGATTACCTTGATTTTCAATTCAGGCGAATAAGATAAAGAAGGATTGGGAGATCTGTACACCTCTTCTGACATATGAGTACTGCTTATCTCCCCTGAGCTGGAGGGTGATTCTTGCTCACAAGATGAGGTGCTGGATGCTCCTGACCGTGCACGTAAACGTTGTCGTCTTTTGGCCAGCTGGTCATCACCTGCAATTTAAAAAAAAGCAGTTTCTAAAGTCTACACGAACTAAGTACTATATTATTTGTTTTAGAAAGAATGGATTCTATAATTATCTTTTTTTGAATGGTTCCAATTAAATATGTTTTAAGATCTGGATGAATTTTCGATACAAACAAGTAATTAAATTAATTAAATGTAATAAAATCATAGACTAAAAACAGAAATTTTCAGCAATTGTAATGACTACAACTAGGTGCAAAAAATGTGCCTACCATTTATCATAGTCTTAATCAAAAAATTTTTTTTCACCATTCACTTTTAAGATAATAGTACTTATTATAAGATAATATAGGAATTCATTGTAATTATTATACGTTAATATAGGAATTCATAGTAATGGATTTTTAGTTTTGTAAACTATTACAAGTGCCAGAGTGCATTCTGTCCAAGCTGTGGAGACTACAGGGCTGCCATAGTATCAGCATATTTTAGATTATATGCTTTATTCACTGGGATTTTTATGTCAAAGTTTTATTAAACATTTACTTTGAATAGTATTATAAAAACATATTTAAAAATATGTGTTAATTTTCTTTACAAACAAATTATTAAGTGCTGGGACTGACAAATCATAGTTAGGAATTTATGGCTGCTGTCAGTCAATAATGTAAAGTGGGAAAAAATGCTGCTCTTCACTAAAAACACAATGCAATGAAGTATGTTTTTAGATACATAGACTTTGTCATTAAATTCACTTGGTTCATTCGCATGAAAAATCATGCCAGCTATGTGAACAGTTTCATGATTGACTTAAGAAGCTGAAGGTTGTCACTATGGCATCTCTCTAAAGTTTACATCAAAACAACAATTTCTGTTTAGTATTTTGTAAACAGCACTGAACTATTAACAAATATTTTAATTTTTCAGTCTTATTCTTCAATGATTTAAAAAATGATTGAATGTACTTTTTATTTGGTATTAACAACTATTAACAACAACATTTCTAATATATTATGGTTTACACTATTTTCTTAAAACAAATGATTTTTCTGATCTGCTACACTAAACACCATAAACTTTTCTTGCCCTCCAATTTCACTACTTTTTGTTCATTGTTGATTAGTGACTATAGCTTTGCATGCTCACAATTTCTCATCTATAAAAATTCAATTTTTAAAATGTTGGATAAAATGAAAATAATTTGTAATCAAAGAGTTTTCTTTCTCATATCAAATCTAGACTTAAATTTTTAAAATATTTTTCTCAACTAGGTGAAATATTCCATCCATCAAACAGCTGAGTCTAACTCTAAGAAACATAAGCTTGATGACAAGGTCAGGCAAGTTTCAGGTTGACTGGATTAAACTCTTCCCTGTCTTTGCAGATGCATCCAAAGGATTTTCCTATGCAGAAAAGATATTAAAGGGGTAGCTTCAGGCATATATGATCTGGAAGAATACTTCAAGACAAAAATGCATGAAAAACTTTGAAATAAAGGAGGTATCAATCAAGACCTTCTTCGCTCAGTCAAAGCAGAAAGATGATAGTATTACAAGGGCTGAAGTTTCAATTGCCAATTTCATCACCCAGCACAACTTAACTGCTTCTGTAGTTGATTACTTTTCTGATTTGGCAGCTGAAATGTTTTCTGACAGTGCTATTGCCAAGAAGTTTCATTCAAAGCAAACCAAAACAACATTTATTCTTGGAAAAAAAAACTGCCTGGCTACATCTGCAAAAGAACCAGTTATCAAGCTAAACAGGAAGACACCCTTCTCATTGATGAATGACAAATCAAATGATAAGAAAACTGACCAGCAGTTAGCTATTAGGGTGAGGATCTTTGAAGATGGTATGGTGCCTAGAACAAGATTGCTGGACATGCCAGTTTGCAGTGGTTGAGCCAGTGAAGCCATCTTCAAAGACACAGATGCTGTATTCACCACTTGAAATATCCCTCGAAGCAACTGCATTGGCTTTGCTAGTGACAACTACAAATACAATATCGTGGTAGTGAAGGTAAACTCATTATGTACCCAGGGTGAATATTGATATCTTCAGTATTTGGTACATTTTGCCACCTTACTAATCTGTGTGCACATGATGGAATCAAGCAACCAGCTGATGACCTTCTGGAAGTCGACATTTATCTCCATTTCAAGCACAGCTCTAAACAATGAAAAATGTATAAAAAGAGTTCCAACTTTTCATCAAGCTGCATATATAAACCAAATATATTGAAACATTGCCAAATCTACTGACTATCACTGAACAAAGTGGTGGACAGGATTCTCAACCAATATGCAACTCTGTCATCCAAGTTTGAGAGGGGACCATGATGCTGAAAAGCTGAGTGAAAATCATGATGAATTGTTACAGTCACCACTGACCAGATGACCCTGTGTTTCCTTCATTTTGTACTGCCTCTTTTGAATGAGTCTAATAAGCTCTTTCAAACCAATGAGTATAACTGATGGTATAATGGAGGAAATGGGTAGATTACTCAGGAAGGTTCTTGTTAAATTTGTTGAGATGAGACATATCAAACAGGTAGCCGAGGCTCATAAAGTATTGATTATGAGCGACAAGCAGAGGCCTCTCTAACAGAACATTAATGAAAGAAATGAAGTTGACAATGCCAATAAAAGGGTCATTTTCTAAGGTTGTGAAAATTATTTATATAGTAAAGGATGCTCAAGGACCTGAAAGTACTGGACCCAGCTATTAAAGATTACCTGCAGCACACATACATCTGCAGATTGAAGATACCTTTGCACCATACCTGGATCAGGAAGCTCTTAAAGATGAGTGTGATGACTACTGCATGCTGCCTGATGAGTGTATGCCAGTTTTAACAAAGACCAGAAAGGGAGATTTTGTACTATGCGATGGATATTATCAACCAGAGAACAAATATTGATGGCATCTGCTTTCAGTCCCTGAAAGTACTTCAACAGCTGCTTACCTTGCATCACAGCAATGCAGTCTGTGAGTTACCTTTCTTCATGATGAACAAATTACACAAAGATTGTAGGAAACATCTGAATGCAGACACACTAACATCTTTTTTACAGTGCAAAAAAAAAAAACTGACACTTTCTGTAATGACTTTAAAACCACTGATGACATTCTGGAAAATGCAAAAAATGCATATGCTGTATATAATAGAACACGCTTGACATAAAAAAGAAAGTGTTATATATAAATAATTATGTAATATATATAAAATTAGTTTGTCTGTGATATTTATTTTCAAACTGTTAATCTTATATATCATTATATTTTCTTGAGTAAGGTTTTTATTATCTTTGTATGGTTTTCATGTAGGTCTGTCAAACAGGTTTCCATCTCAAGGGGTTAACAGGTTCATGTTCTCAATTATTATCATTTCCTCTTCCTTACTTTTGTTGGTTTAGATTAATCAATATATATTCTCTTCAACAACTGTATTTTTTCAATTTTTATCTTGTAAAAAGTTTTAAAAGTAGAAACAATAAAGATATTTCTAAAAACATTGGATATTTGCATGTATCCTTACACAATGATAACTATAGAGGAAATATATAATGCTTTTTATTTTCAATTTTTAAAACATATTCTGATGATACACCATATACACACTTATAAAACTGCCCAATGAATGAATGAAGGTATATAAATGAATTCTGGTGGAAACATCTTTACAATTTTACTTACTGAGTATCCAATCTTTCTTCATTCCAATGGTGAAACATTTCTTCAGTCGACATCCTGAGCAAAATTTACGTGTATGTGGATCAAGTTTACAGTTGCCATCAAAACAACAGGTGAAGCCCTGTAGACAAAAATAGTTTTGCTGTGTAATTCCAAGAGAACAAGTGCTGTCAGACTTAGTTACATTTTCAGAAGACCTCAAACTGCAGCATAAGAAAATGACAGAGCAAAAAGGACAAGAAGGAAGGTAACAGCTGACTAGTTGGAAAAAATAATATTCTTGAAAAAATGCTTGCATAAGCACACATAAAACTGAGCTGTTCACATAGATGAAGCAAAATGAAAAGCAAAAATACACACAGATGCACAAATATACGAACTATTAATAAATCTGAAGTAAAATGACAAGCAATGAACACACACAGAGATATGAGGCTCATCATAAAGGTACAGTAAGTTAATGGAAAAACAATATATATACATATATATATTTTAAAACAACAAATAAACATAATTTAACATTATAATAACCAAGAAATAACAAAACAGTAATTACTAAAGGAGAATTATAAAATTAAAACTTATAAATTGTTTCTTAAGAGTCTGCTATAAATGCTTGGTATGAGCAAATTGTTTAGAAGTGTCTATACATTTAGCAATAACTGTAAATCATTGCTTTTATCTGTAAACAGTAATTAACTGTTTATAACTAGCTCATTAATTGTATATCTATATCAGTTTACACTCAAAATCTTTGACCCCTGAAATGATCACTTTACTAAAGAATAACTGACTATACAGTATAAATAAAATATACATCACTCATCATAGTAGTCTTTAAATTTGAAAATAAGACCACCATATTGTTTCAAAAATGTCACAAGTTGAAAAATTGAAAACTGATATATTCTAGGACTCAAATAAAAGTCTACAATTTTAAAACAAATAAACTGGGCTTTTTAAAGTCTAATATTTCATTTATACAAGTATGATTCAATTATTAACAGTTAAATTGTGTTTAATGTTTTATGTCAAATGAACTCATGTTGTGAATGGGTGTACATATTCTATGTATCATTAGTTAATATATGCTTGAATGTTTGCAATAAAATACATTTAGTGTCAGTCATCAAAGTTTGTCAATGGTTTAAATCAACTAAACTTCAGATATGAATAATCACAGATATATGGTACTATATATGAATTACTAAGTATCAATTGTCCAAGTGTTTGAACTGTTTTACATCAACTAAACTTCAGTTATGAATAATCACAGATATATGGTACTATATATGAATTACTATGTGTTAATTGTCCAAGTGTTTGAATTGTTTTACATCAACTAAACTTCAGTTATGAAAAGCTGTATATATACAATACTAACTAATATATATAAATTACGAAGTATCAATTGTCTAAGTGTTTTACTGTTTTAAATCAATTAATCTTCTGTGGGGAAAATAAGACTTCCATTTCCTACAATTACTATACAATAAAGTGTTTGAACTTTATACTTATATCTTCTTAAAGGTGCGCATATCTTATGATTATTATGAATCAATAGTAAAGGTTATTCATATTTGAATATTTTATATAAGTAAACAACTCCTGCTTATTTAAAATGGACAATTATAACCTGATTGAAATGCTGAAATGTTTGAAATGTTGTTTGTTTTTTTATAAGAACCTGTTCTTAGATTGATAAATATCCACAAACTATTAAAACTTGTGCATGAACATGTGACCATCTGTTAAAATCCTGTTCTAAAATTCAGGCCATACTAGAGTCAAACACCCAGCTTGTGCATTTTAGATGGGCAAATCATGGGTTCAATCAGTCTAGTATGTCATCATTTCCAGGCATGTGGTAAACTGAAGTGGCAGCAGTCATTCAAAGTTTGATAAACTCAAGTCCTATAAGCAATTAAAAAAAAAAACTACTATTCCACTAAAACCCCATATTTTTTATTTTCAATAAATAAACGAGTTTCTGTCCCCTGATAACCCATATGATGCCTGTGAATAAAAAAATAAATTTAAAAAATGAACGATTTCAGTCCCCTGATACGCCATATTATGTCCTACGAGCAATAAACGAGTTCAATCCCCTGTTAACTCATACGTCCTATGAACACTCAATAAACGAGTTCATCCTCTGACACCCCACCCCCACCCCAATAGGTCCTATGAGAGCAATCAATGAACGACTTGAGTCCCTTACTTTAGATTTATTGGCATTGCGGCGAAAGAAGGCTTTGCACGATTCGCAGGTGACTGCGTCAAAGTTGTAGCCAAGCGCTTTGTCCCCGCACACCCCACACATCAGCTGTGAGCCGTCCCTGGGCTTCGGGCGTCGCTTCTGCTCCTTCTTCATTCTGTGTTCACACCCACCCGGCAGCTGCAACAACAATAAAAAATGACATCCATTAACACTAGCGCAGCAGAAGGCCTACATCGCTGGAATGCTTAAATCTACTAACCCGACCGAAAGACAGGAAAAGCGAGTGCCGCTCAAGCAGTCTTCAAAGAGATGCACTATACCAAGTACGTATGAGACCGATGACTCGCTGTGAGGGCTTGCCGTTAAGAAAAAAAAAGGATGCGATCTACCGTAATGTGATCGACTCTACTAATTCATTATCTTGGAATCGGTTAAACTAATCAAGTTGTGCGTGTGTTTGTTTGTGGAGCGTGTGCATCTGCCGTCAATGCTTTGCTTGATTATCAAATGCCGTTCTTTGGGATTTCAGACGATCTAGGGAAAGTAGCAACAACAAAAAAAAACAAACAAACAAACAAACAAAAAAAAAAAGCAGCAGTACCAACCAAATTAGAACCAGAAACATACACGAAGATACATAACATGATAAACACACATAGGCCTACATATAGATGAGCATTTTCATACATTTTTGGCGGTCATACCACACCGGACAGAGGGAGACAGTCTGATGAATAAACAAGGATCGTCCGGCAGACAGAATAGTGTAGAAAACACTTTATGCATTTGTCAAAAACAGGAAGAAATGCCAAATTGCTCAAATAAAGTAAGTGACCCTTTCTGCTGCACCATATAATATTTAGTGGGTAAAAAGGGTTACGGTTTTGCTTTTTTTTTTTTTAAAAGCAAATGAACAAGCACAACTTACATCACTAAAGTCTAACATGAATTTTAACATGAACAATTCAAATGTATTTCATGGCACCGTGCACTAAAAGAAATCCCTTTTTTATTTTCTTTTAAAAAGTCTGCAGGCACAAGAGTGGCAGGCTCTGACAATCACAAACACGCCACAAAGAACGTTCACTCCAGATTCTGCAACCAATGCCCTGACTTGCGTGATACAAACTTCACTCGAGCGGAGTTTCACAGCGTGAAATCGACCTTGATCAAAAGCGCTTCCCATAATTTCAGTTTAAGAAAACGAGACGATGACAAGAAAGCGGTATTCGAGTCGATCGGTACATAAACACGCAGATACACATATATTCGTGCACTCCTCTCATATACACCCATGCTTAACAAACACAAACACGCAACCGAGAACTATCAATATACCTTTTCAAACATACTTTCTAGAAGTCTAAATGATTTACAAATAATAACAATACTGAGTGCATGTAAGAAAAAAGCATGAGGAAGGGGGAGGAGGGATGAAGATGGAAATACGCGAGTGTCGTGGGAACGGTTTACAATCCAAGCAAGTTGCTGGAAATAGGAAACTGATGTCGCGATGCGTAAGGTTGATCCGCAGTCTCCCATGACTGCCTTTCTCCGGTAAAATGGCAGCGACGCAGTTTCCGTATCGACGGACTTGCTGTTCAAATCTTCAGTTTTCTCAACCGGCAGGAGAGGAAAAACTCCTCAACGGGTATGGGTCTCTTATCTCTTATGCAACAGTTCAATGAAATCCAGAGCGAACAAGATCCAACACTAATAAAAACTTATGATCGATATTCCCTTTACCGAAATGTAGATTGTACCCGCTAAAATGTATGGTGGCCTGATGTGGTCAACGTTTGCTGGCGCTCGAAGCACCGAACGCAGAATAAAGTACGACACTGTTCGCAAAACGCTCGCATCGACGCCAATTCCGTGAGAAAAGTGCGACGATAAGCAGCATCTGTCACGTGACGAAAACGCTCAACCAGTCAAAATTTGCTCGTGCTTGAAATGCTTATTTACATCGATGCTCCGAAACCGAAACAAGTGTTTGAAAGAAGGCCTACATTCAATGACGGATTTCGTACCTAAGATCCCCCTCCCCCCCCTTTTTTTTTTCTTTAAAGGGGGAGAATGGGCGGATGGTTAGCTCTGAACGTCTCAGCCTCATGTTGTACAATTGGGTAGGGATTCTTGAACTGAAAACGAAATTGTTGATAAGTCACAACTACTTGCATTTCCTTTAACCATCTAGAACCCATCTACAAGATCATTTTATTTTAGTTGAAATTAATGTAAATTACTCAATTTAACGAGTCATTTTTACATTTAAGAAACCTATCTCACCAGAGATCGATTTACTACACAATTCCCGAAACAAAGGCCATATTGTCATACTCGTTACAAAAACAGCACTCCCTATATGCATGTTGTCGAAAATATGGTCGTTTTGGTGGTGACAGAATCAATTATAGCACTGCTTATATAACAACTCTTGTCGACCATCCATCCATCTATCTATCTGGTCGTTTTTGATGGTGTCAGGTTTATTATAGCACTGTCTACATACAAACTGTTCCGTGCATATGGTCATTTTGGTAGTGCCTGGGTCTATATAGAACTGTTTACATATGGTCATTTTGTCTGGGTCTATTATAGTACTGCTTTCATATGGTCATTTTGTCTGGGTCTATTATAGTACTGCTTATATATGGTCATTTTGTCTTGGTCCACTTAACAACAGTTTTATAAATGAGACTCATTCCATCACTTACACTAATTCACGTTAAGGAATCTTACATTCGATTGCATTAAAGTGCATTCTTGTAATAAGGATTAACGTGGAAGCTTGAGATGTGCATGACATCATTCATCATCTGACAGGATGTAATAACCATGACGTCATTAGATTCAAGATGTCTGAAGCAAACTAGGCCCATTTAGGTTGCTTTTGTCTCGAACACACTGTGATAGAAACGACATAAATACATACAACTGAAACGTGGACATCTACTTTGTGGAAGAAATCTGACTATGCATACGGTAAGTGACGTCATGGTGTCGAACAATTTGGCGCCATAATAGCAGTGTAGACTGTCAATCTCTCTAAATATATACACACAAACATATATATATACACACACTCTGATGAATCAGTCGTTACATTTATATTTGAAATCTAAGAATTAAATAGAAGTTTTTAGTTTGCTTTAACGACATTTATATTTATATTTGTCTTTTGTGTTGGATTCATGTCTGGATATAAATTTTTAATGACATAAGTTACATAAATAAATATACTTGCATATATAACAGTGTCAAAACATCATGTACCAAAATGGCAGGGTCAAAAAGTCAGTTTCGTTGAATCAAGAACGCCATTACAAAATGGCGCATGGCGTAGGACAGGGGCGAGGAGGTATCCACAATATTTCAACAATATTTTAAAATGAATTTTGAAATACATTTTCTACTATTATTTGTTTTCAAGGTATTACGTCAACGTAGTGGATTTCTTGCAGACTCCGTTGTGACTTTGAAGAAAACGGTGTATAAAAAAAAAATAATGGCTACGAAAGGAAGAAGAAAAAGAGCGTAATTGCTCTAGCAATGAAATGAACGTTCCCATCGCCGGGATCAGTTGTCATGCTGCAAACTTACACTTTCAATGTCTATACTCAGCCTTTCTTCTCCCCCCGTCCCCAACTCTCGTTCCACACATGTATTCACTGTTCACACAAACGTAGGTACAGAGACGCGGACAAAGTACGCATTTATGATCATGACACACGCATACACAGAGAAAGTAAGCAAATAATTCAGCTTGTTACACGTATTCATGATGACTGAGTATTTGGAGGGGGGGGGGGAGGATAAATTTTACTAAAGTATGCATTCAATTTTTTTCCCAATCCCTCTCTGTCCTCAAGAAATCCAGCAGCACACACTATGAAAGTAGAGTGCGTTGAATGAACACTGCTCTGAACTCTTGCTATGCCATCTAGAAATTGATCCACAAGCCACATATTTCCAGTGTCATTGCGTCGTAACTCCTCGGCAAACTTATTACAGATTTCACCAACTTGCAGGGACTGATATCTAGCTAAATTCAACGAGAATCTTTACGAATGGGTTTTGCGAATGTTTACAAACAACACTCACTGAATTGATGCGAGTTATTTACGACTCGGTGGGCAGAATTTGATACTATCTTCAAACGTAATTATAAATTCTTCTCTATGACCATAACAAACTTAAAGAAAAAAAGAAACAAAAAACACACACAAAAAAAACCTCCACACAATAAAAAACCGAAATCAACCAACAAAATCATCATCACCGAAAATATATTATATTCGCAACAACAATTTAAAAAATAGTTTAAATTTCGTATTTGCATAACTATCATCAACACGAGATGCATATCGCCACCATCGCCCACATACCACCATCAACAACGCCTTCACTGAGTCACACGTTCGCTGGTTCGTTCGTCTATTCACACAGCGCACTATATGTATAATGTTTCTTCTTAATGTAGGGGGCGCTTCCGGTTTCCGTCGCTTTCGCGCAAAACTATAATGCTGTTGAACATCGACGATATTTATACATCTGATGACGTACAGTGATGAGCGGCTACAACCAAGGATTCTGATCAGCGCACGTCGGAAGGAAGCTGAACGAGGTAGAAATATCTGTAACATCAGTGGGCTCAAATGCAGGGAAGCCACAGACCGCCTGCTAATTAAACGCTCTCTAGCTAAAGAGGTCAGAAAAAACGTTGTTGTGGACTTTACGGACGGATTACATCCGATTGTGGCACTTGGATGGTTTTCACCTCCTTTCCAATCAGAAGGAATGCTATGGGCTTGAAGTGAAGTGCGAGACCGACCTATCAGGGTCAGACTAACTAGCGGTACAACAAGTCACCTCATGGCCTCAAACAAACCCCGACTCGTGCCTCGACACTTTGAAGCACTGTCGCCTCAACTTGACAGGCTACGGCTTCATGAACTGGGGAGCGGGGAGGGAACTGATGGGCGGACGCTGTTTCTTGAAACATAAAAGTTTCGCACAGCTGCCACTCTTTTGATGGTTTCATGTAAGAGTGGGGAGAAAAATTACAAGCAGAGAACTAAATTTATTTTACCAGTGACCAACTAAGTATCCCGTCCTGTAGAGCTTTTTAGTTCAGAGGCCATAAGAATTTTAAAAAAAAATTTAAAGGAGAAATCAAATAAATTAATTTTATTAGTGTGATTCCAACACCACTTAGTTAATGATTATGATTATTAATTAATCTTTCATAACTAATTACAAGTGATGAAAATCATATGCTATTAATAATTCTCCAGCAGGCACCACTCGTCTATATCACTTGGTGGATATGTGGGCACTGTAAACGTTTTCTCTCTTCCACAACATTAAAGACAATATTTACTGTCACACAATATTTCCGTAGGTGGAAAACTTCTTACTAAAGGAGAAGACAAATTCGTCTTTAATCTATATTTAGCAAGTCCCCATCCACCCAATTTTGGGGTTTTTTTGGTGCATAATTAGATTGTTCAAGGTGTCTACTTTCAGAATCATTCAGCATTCTGTCATAAAACTGTTGTTTTTACATAATAAAAGTGCAATTATTACACTAGAAGTCTTTTGTTTCAAATTTCTTCCTGGGCCTTAGCACCCATTCGCAGAATCAACAAAATGTTGAAAGAGGACGTTAAGCACATAATTTTTTTCTACCAAGTCATTCCAGTCTTTGTATAAGTGTGGTGGATCATGTTCGAACACTGGTTCCTATTTAAAAAAAAAATCACTGACTGTAACAAAGTAAATAAAAATAGGACATTTTTTGTTGGGGTGCGAAAACATTTTGAAAATTTAATGGGTACCGGCAAGTGAAGTGGTGTAGGGGGAGTGGGGGTTGACGCAGTCTTGAGGCTAGTAACTCGAAATTCCATTTGTGATGTAGCAAAAATAATGTAGGCCTTCTCTTAATCATGTCGTCATTTTTCATCATTCATTCCTATGAGCTTGTTTAAAACTTAGATAATATGAATTAACAAAGCCATTTCCTCAAAACAATAAGGTACTCGGCTTAGAAAACTTAAAATAAGTGACTGCATTTTATTAAGGTTGGAATAAATTAAAATTGCAGCAAAACCCAAGAAACTCGCGACTAATCTCTGATTCCTACAGATTCCCACCCGGATGACGCTACTATAAAGTCAGTCATTTTCAAAACGGAGCCACACCCTTTCCCCCACAACCCCCTCACCCAGCGCGAAAGCCGGAAGCGTCCCCTACATTCAATCAAACGGAACCACAAGGTCAAACCGACCTTGCTAGGTTATTGCTCTGTCGATTATTCGCACTGCAGTCTATCTTCGGAGTTGAGTTCTGACTTTTCTGCCTTAATAAAATGAGAGGGATCTATTTTCATTTTTTGTAAGTCTAAACCCAATATACAGTACACTATTAAGAATGTACCCATTTCAACCCAATACATACGTACACTAGTAAGAATGTACCCATTTCAACCCAATACATACGTACACTAGTAAGAATGTACCCATTTCAACCCAATACATACGTACACTAGTAAGAATGTACCCATTTCAACCCAATACATACGTACACTATTAAGAATGTATCCATCGCTACTACTAGTTTCTTCATAACTTTCTTCTGGATTTAGACTCACTGACAGGCACATTCTATAATTAGGCCTACAGAAAACTCGGGAGGCACACGACCCACCAAACAACGCACGCGGACGAAAAGTTGATTGAATAATGGGCAAATATCGTCCGTAGGAAAGGCCTGTCACTCTACTGCACTTAAAATGCCTGTCGGTGTGATTAGACTTGCCGGGCCGGCAAGATGGAGCGGTCGGAACACGATTTATTAAAACACTTGAAAACTGCGTACGCCCCCATACGCTGCTCACAGCAGACCTAGGCGAGCCTCGCCATTCCATTCTTGGTCGCTGGCTCAGCACACTTGTTTACCACGACAAAAACGAGTCAGCGTTATTCGCGTACATCAATAAACAAATATTTTGCTTGCTTTTAAAAAAAAAATATTACACATCCACAAAGTTGAATTAAATGCAATACCATACTGGTTGTGGAAATGAACTCACTGCATAACAGCTTCAAAGACATAATTTTGTTTCTTGATTTGTAAATAAAGTGTTATCACGCATTCAGTACAGCTGTCAGAGTGGACAAGTCAAATAACTCTTAAAACCAAATTTTCCATGCACACAAGTAAAACGAACGACACATGAAGGATAGGCTGTTATGAGATAAAATATAAATTAAACAGCGGTGGGGTTTTTGTTGTTGTTGGTATAATGATAGATCGCGTCTGAACAATCATAATCTTACCTTGCAGTTGTATAATCATAGATAAATCCGCGATTGGTTCGTGTACTATAAGACCGACCTTTCCTTTTGTGGGAAGACATTTGTTAAGGGGACGTAACCTTTACACCAACAAGGAGTTGTCTGCCAGCAGCATGGCTTTCGTGTAATAATTTTAGAACTACATATATTTGAGTTTTCTTTTTTCTTTTAAAAAAATTAAAAATTAAGCTAGAAGAGAAAAAAAGAAAAGCTTGTTTTACTCCTCGGCCTCTAATTTATTCTAAATACATGTATGACGTGATCGTTATCCAGGCTCTATTTGCTCTATTGACGGAATAATGCGCATAACGTTGAGCTAAAGTACAGCCGACCCACATAAAATTATTTAGGTCAGTGGGCTAATAGAATGCGATCAAGTTCATTTTCTTAGGCTTTAACTAAGAGAAAATGCTGATTATCCAAACCAGATAGCGCAACCATCGACTGATGGACACTGCAACAGTCACTTGAGCTGTCCGCAGTGTACTTACTTCACAGATGTACACAAAAAAACCGCTCAACTCAGCGACCTTGTAAAGAGGAGAAACGCCAGCTAAGAAAATCGGTCACTGAAGCTGGTTTAAAATGATGACGTCAGGGTGCCTGCGTTTGGGCGTTCATGTTTCCTATCTTTCCGAGTTCAATGGACATTTTAAATACAGATAACCCGGAACTTCGTGGCAGGGCTATCAAGAGCTTTTTTTGGACTTAGGGATGAATCCTTTGATAGGCGATATATTTTGATAAAGTTTGTCAACTTACACCGGTAAAGAGAACAAAATCTGCCTCTGAAGGAAAGGTCCACAGACACTGAACTCTGAGAATTCAGCCCCATCACACCCCCTCCCCTCCACGGCTATGCTTCGTAGTATATGGCAGATTGTGTCTGTACAGTCTAACTGTATAATTACAAGTGTCTCAACTAAGAGAATATTGGCGAGAGAAAATATTCATTAACCATCGAAGGCAGCAAAGATCCGAGTTACCGACTAGACCAAATCAAGTCGCCTAGGTGACTCGACTGAAGTCTCGACTCGGGTTCATTGTGTGAGATTTAAAACTAGATAATTTGTTAAATCGACTTGATTGGTGAAAAAAATTGTATGAAAATGTTATTGTAAGTAATAAATTGTAAAATTCGCAACAATGCCTATCTAACAGTGGGCATCGGTTTTATAGGTTGTATATTAAATACAATAACATAAACAAAGTCATACTCAAACCAGTAAGCTACAATAGACCATTTTTGCATAGAGTAAAATGTAACTCTACCAGGATATAAATCTCGGGAGGGTGGTGGTGCCCTAGATTTCGTTCTTACAGGAAGAAAAGTACTTTAGTCCAGTAAATAATTATTAAATAAATGAAGATGCGAAATGCGTAAAATAATAATAATAAATTGATAATAAAATATATTACAGTTTACTTGTCAACAATTTACTACACTGATGTAGATTACTTTTCTTTCGAAACAGGTTCATACATAGTGAGTGTGTACCACTGATTTTTGTGCTGTGTGCGTTGTTTTGAACGCATCCAGGTGCGATTTCCGGTTTTAATATGGAAATACAACAATGCGAAATAGTCGGGATTTGTGGAAAACGTATTGTGTACGTCTGTTTATGAAATGTTACATTAATAGTTTAATACGCCATTTTAGAAATTAAAGCAAAATCCCCCATCCCCCAGAAAATAAACATATTACAGTAATCAAAAATTTAGGAATAGGAATTTTCTCACATAAAATAAAATAAAATTTCATTTTTTATTCATAAGTTTATTATAATGTTTTTTGTAATTTTTATAATTCAGAATGCTATGATAAAATTTATTTATAAAGTGAAATTATGGGATAGACAGAAGGATGGAGAAAACATGATGCTTTGATTCACGTGCGGAGATCAAGAGAGTTTAGCGTAGAGACTAGAAGTGCTTTTGTCTGAACCACTTGCCTTACAGGAAAGTCGGCACCTATTTTTGGTCTGCATCAAATGAAGATAGACCTAAACGGATTATTTTCACATCTCATTTATGACCAAGACTCTGTTATGTGATTTCTAACTTTTAGACTTAAGTAACTGAGAACCTACTTATGTAAAAGTGACGTGTGTAATGACAGAGTGTGGGTGCCAAAGATGTGAGAAAGTCATGACTATTAATTAGTTCTAGGTGCATTCAGAAATTTTAAAAGATTAATAAAGTTAGTTAAGGTAGAGGTGAATGGAGACTATATTTAGAAATCCTGTGCAATCCCAAGACTGCTTTTTTTTCTTCAAATAATACTCTTCGGGTATGAGAGTCCCTCCTGCTAAGCGGATAACTGATAATTTTTTAAAGCAACAGAAAATAGACCCTTGGCTGAAAAAAGATACAAGCGTTTTATACTAGTGTGAATGATTAGGATATTCATATTATAAGCAGGAAGTTGTTTCATTATTATTATGAATTTCTAATATTATTCGTCTAAAGAGATACAAATTTAAATAAATATTTATGCATGAGACAATTTGCAGTGTATTTAGGATCCATAATTAATTATGTTTCAAGGATTTTACTGCTTTCCGACTTCTGGCTTTGGGTGCCGAAGATGAATTAAGGTCCATACAAAACCAGCGTTATGTGCACAAGTATTGCTACGAAGTCACCAAGTGTTATGTGCACAAGTATTGCTACGAAGTCACCAAGTGTTATGTGCACAAGTATTGCTATGAAGTCACCAAGTGTTATGTGCACAAGTATTGCTATGAAGTCACCAAGTGTTATGTGCACAAGTATTACTACAAAATCACCAAGTGTTATGTGCACAAGTATTACTACAAAATCACCAAGTGTTATGTGCACAAACATTGCTACGAAGTCACCAAGTGTTATGTGCACAAACATTGCTATGAAGTCACCAAGTGTTATGTGCACAAACATTGCTACGAAGTCACCAAGTGTTATGTGCACAAACATTGCTACGAAGTCACCAAGTGTTATGTGCACAAACATTGCTACGAAGTCACCAAGTGTTATGTGCACAAACATTGCTATGAAGTCACCAAGTGTTATGTGCACAAGTATTACTACGAAGTCACCAAGTGTTATGTGCACAAGTATTACTACGAAGTCACCAAGTGTTATGTGCACAAGTATTGCTACGAAGTCACCAAGTGTTTTCTGAAGCTACTTTTCATGAGATAATGATTTGTGCAATCTGAAACTTTGATTCACGAATCTAAAAGCACTGGTGAAAGATTGTAGTGGATCTAAACTGCTCTTAGGAAGAAATTTTGTTTGAAACATTGCTAACATTTTTCTATTTGTTAAGTTTCTGACTCGCGTATCTGTTAACGCTGTGTAATTTCTTTTCGATTTTTTTTTGTTATCGTGAACTGTAGTGATAATCTAATTATATCGTCTATTCTTATTTGTCTATATATCTATTTTATATTTATTTTCTTAATCTATTGCTGAATGGGGGCCGTGAATCTAGTGACCGGCGGCGTCATTCATATTATCAGTGTAACAGTTGCTGATATCTATACACAACCAGCAGTCCTATCGTGTATCAACACTTTATAGATGTATTATATAATTAACCAGTAAAAGTACAGAATAAGACATTATTAGAAGCCCCCCCCCCCCCCCCCGAAGCTACCTCGCGGCAAACGAGTGAAGAAAAGCAAGAACAATAAGAAGGCATCAACCACTCACAAGTAAAACTAAAAGAAGAGAAAACATGCTCAGATTCTGTGGATATGCATCACTGATGACACATTACAGCAATTTCCTCTTCTATTTTTTCTCTTTTTTTGTGCTGTACATAAAACCGCTCCGGAAAAACGAGCAGTGAGCATGGACATTATCTGCCAGAAGCCACGATCACGCTTCTCGAATTTCATGAAAAAATGAAGATGGTCTAGGTGTTTCTGGAATAAATCATCCCAAACAAAATAAGAATGGTCATCTCTTCGGTTAGGGAACTGATAATCGGTTACTCACTACCACTTTCTATAGCAAAACAGTTCTGGGGATTCTGCCACGTGCTGCCCACACGGGCAATAAATTGGTCTTCGGTTATGACAGAACTGGACAATTTGTACCATAATGTGAAAACTGATGAGTTAGAACTTCTTAGTGTGATTGTGATTACTGTTAAGTATCAATACCTGACATATAAAATTAAGCCTTGAGACTCGACTTGGGACTTGACTGGAAAGAGACTCCAAGGACTCGAGATTCTACTTTTAGACTTGACTTGAATGTAGTGACTTTTAGACTTGAACGGTATTGACTTGTAGGCTTGAACTGTAGTGACTTTTAGACTCGACTTGTATTGTAATGACTTTTAGACTTGAATTGTAGTGACTTTTAGACCTGAATTTTAGTGACTGTAGACTCGGCTTGAACTTGACAATTATGACTTTGAGACTTGAATTGTAGTGACTTTTAGACTTGAACTGTAGTGACTTTTAGACTCGACTTGAGACTTGAACTGTAGTGACTTTTAGACTCGACTTGAGACTTGAACTGTTGTGACATTTAGACTCGACTTGAGACTTGAACTGTAGTGACTTTTAGACTTAAACAGTAGTGACTTTTAGACTCGAGACTTACTGTAGTGACTTTTAGACTCAACTTGAGACTTGAACTGTAGCGACTTTTAGACTCGACTTGAGACTTGAGCTGTAGTGACTTTTAGACTTGACTGTAGTGACTTTTTGACTCTACTTGAGACTTGACAATGACAACTAGACAAACACTGGTAAAGAGAGCTTTACTGAGCTAAACAAAACACAGTAAGAAAAAGAAATTTAAAGAGAGAGAAGAGGGTATTAGAGGGATATAAATTTCACACTCCATAACTCAAACCCAGCGCGAAAGCCGGAAGCGCCCCCTACACTCAATCAATCAATCAATCAAATATGATTAACAAGCCTAGAGATTAACGACATATGTAGGCTTATTACTTTAATTTGATTGAGTGGGTCTAGGAAATGGTGGTACATTTAGATTTATAACTCGGTTCCTCGTAGCAAGAGTAACAATAAAAAGTGAAGCAAGGACGAAGGCTATCGATATTCATAATGAGAAGACTGTCTATGTTTACTGGCGCTCATAAGCCAGCTGACTATTTTTTTTTAAATGAACCAATTAATTACTCGCTTTTTTGTAGGGTGCACATTAAATATAGAACATTTATTCCATTTCATAAAAGTGCATAGGTATTAATTGCCTGCTAGAGCCCACGGCAATCGGTCAGCATGTCTGTGAATTCTGTCTACGTTGGAAACTGACTGTGAATTACGGGTTCCTTCCTGCATGTGAAAAGTATTCGCTTTTTATCGGAGGGCGAACTTTAATTCTCGGACCCCGTGAATCAAAAGTCCGCTTACATGGCACAAATTGGCCTAGCAATCAATCTATCCTGGAAGAATTAAAGGAAGGAAGTTTGAAGGAGAGGGTGGGAAAAGAAGGAAGCCTTGAAGGGAGGAGAGAGGGAGGGAAAGGAAGGAAGGAAAACCTGCTATGACGAAAGAAGGCATGAAAATGTTATTTTAAAATGGAATATCCTCTATGCCTTTAACGATCCAAAGAAAACTCACATATCAAGTATTTCAGTGAAATGCTGAATGACAGCAGATAAGCAGTCATATAAAACCTATAAAATGTTGAATGACAACAGATAAGCAGTCAAATAAAACCTCTAAAATGCTGAATGACAGCAGATAAGCAGTCATATAAAACCTATAAAATGTTGAATGACAACAGATAAGCAGTCAAATAAAACCTATAAAATGCTGAATGACAGCAGATAAGCAGTCAAATAAAACCTAAAATGCTGAATGACAACAGATAAGCAGTCAAATAAAACCTATAAAATGCTGAATGACAGCAGATAAGCAGTCAAATAAAACCTAAAATGCTGAATGACAGCAGATAAGCAGTCAAATAAAACCTATAAAATGCTGAATGACAGCAGATAAGCAGTCAAATAAAACCTAAAATGCTGAATGACAACAGATAAGCAGTCAAATAAAACCTATAAAATGCTGAATGACAGCAGATAAGCAGTCAAATAAAACCTAAAATGCTGAATGACAGCAGATAAGCAGTCAAATAAAACCTAAAATGCTGAATGACAACAGATAAGCAGTCAAATGAAACCTATAAAATGCTGAATGACAGCAGATAAGATAAAAGAAATAATCAGGACTAAATAATCACTTAACATTGAACAATGGAAAAAAACAACAACGTTATATATGTATTTAACTTTCTTGTATTACAAACTCCTCAATGTGTCAGCCCTTATTTAATGAAATCAGTTTTGTTTAGGTCAGCGCTTCATACTTAACCTAATGGATAGACCTATTCAATCACGTGACCAAAGGAACGATAAATGCACTCTTTACGGTATCCAGTGCTGTGCTCAAAACTAAACTCAGCTTCATCAAATCCTGCCTACAGACATAGTTATGCACGATGGACGTGAATTGTATTACTTATTTAGAATATAGGCTGAGGTAGAAAGATGTCAAGTTGCACATATTTAGTTTAATGGAATATAAAAAAATCACGCGTTTGGTTTACTGAAAGAGAAACTATTTGTTCAATTTATAAAATCTACTAGGTAAAAATTTAAAGAAATGGTAGAGTAATCACAAGCATTGGGGATGACTTCATGAACTCTGGTAGTGCCAGAGCTTAAAATTAGTAAGGAAAGTTAATGACCAGGGCGAGACAAATAGGGTGCCAAGAGGGTGTGGATGCAGGCAGGACTGAAAGCTGAGAAATGATTTAGTCATTAGTAGCAGACGACTAACTGAAGGCTTATCAATGTTAAAGACAAACAAGGGGTGGCAGACCGCATGGTACTAGGTGACGGAGGCGGGTTAGCTGAGCGTTCAAGGGTGTCAGTTTTTTCCCGTTGTATGCTAACGTCTATCCTTGGCGATTGGCCTCACAATTCTCTTTGTTTGACCAAAAAATGTTAAAGTGGTAAAAAAATGATAGTTATTTGGTCAAATACTCCATTAATTTATTTCAGCCAATGAAATTAGTCCTCTCATAATCGTTATTTAGTGCTACGTTCAGTCACTTCGTCTTCCGCTAAATTATTTGGTCAAAACTTGTGCGGGAATTATTTGACCAAAAAACCTTATACTTTATTTGACCACCATCACCACCACACAAAAAAAAATGTATTCGGTCATATAATCATTATTTAGTCAAAATGAACGGAGTAATTGACCAAATAACTGTCTTTTTCACCACATTCGCAATGTTGTTAAAAAAAAAATCGAATTGTGAGCCCAAGCATCAAGCATAGAAGCCAGAGAGAGAATTAGTATAAATAATTGAGAGAAACTGCTAAACGGGTATTCTCTCCCCTTCTCTATCTTTGCTACACGAAGATGTTTAGTTAATTAGAAGAAAATAGAACAAAGGATACACCGAAATAGAAGAATGTTTACTCACACACATATGCACTGGTTTATAAGAATCATTAATTAAGCAGATGATCTGCTGAGTCAGATTTTATGTATCAGTTCTATAACCTTTCTATTAGTGTTATCAATCATGATTGTAATACCATATTATGTTTACTCCTTCAAGGGAATAAATTTTATTATAGAAAATACAAGACATGACAGGAGTTGTCTGGTTACTAAGAATTGTAGTGATTGGAATGGAACGCTAATGTATGAGAGCAGTCAGATTGTGAAGAATATTATTTAATACACAGGGATAGACAAAGGGTCGAAACAATGTTGAGAAGTTGGAATAAATTCCCTTAAGTGTTTAGTAATTAATTAATTAATTAAAGTAATTAATTAAAAAAAATAATTAAATAACAGCAAAAATCCCCTCCAGTGAAAAACATATGATAACTTAATCAGACTGATTCAAACCCACTTACAATCAATGACAAAAACTGTCCAAAAATGTATGCCAAAAAGGTAAATCATTCTTCATATAACTATCTTATACAAAACAACTGTCTATTTTTTAAAAGAATAATTCTGTATTATCGTTAAAAAGTGAACAAAAATTCTTATAAGTCACCCTTTTATTTTTGTTTGTCATTACTGGACTGAAAAGCAAGAGTAAATGTGTTGTCTGCATAATGTATCTAATAGAGTGATATTGCTTTCCACAGATTCAGCTGTCTACTCAC
Organism: Sinotaia quadrata; assembly: GCA_028829895.1. Classification (NCBI taxonomy): domain Eukaryota; kingdom Metazoa; phylum Mollusca; class Gastropoda; order Architaenioglossa; family Viviparidae; genus Sinotaia; species Sinotaia quadrata. Next base: position 56,032,698 of record CM054180.1, on the reverse strand, counting down.
CTAGGCAACCCGACTACAACTTAATGTGCCAATCGACGTATAGTTTATTGTGCTAACTGGCTCATCACTTTCATAGCTACCCTGACAACTGGCTGCTAGTAACTAGCCTATCAAGTGCTCAACAGTGAATGCCAATGCTGCCCGTCACCCATGGTTGCCTGGAGAACAACAGGCACAGCCATACCAGGAAGCCGTAGAATTTTGGCTTGAAGCACCAGGCCTTCATCAGTCTAATGGTGTGGACTGAACATCTGTTCTTGAAACAGTTCCTTTAAGATGAAACAAGACTACAATACTAAGAATCATCCAAGTAAAATAAATTTCCAGCAATCCCCTCGTTATTTTTTCACGAGTAGAATTTTTTAAAGTGAATAAATTGCTTTCAACTGTTCTCAAAATATCCCGTGTGGTTTTATTCACTTTTGTCATCAATGAGTCTTTCTTTCTTATTTGTCTGAGAGGGATGGGGGCTCATAGTGCCAAGTGATATTATTTAAAGATTCGCCTGACAACTGCTTAATGTGTGAAGAGAGTGTGGACTGACACGCCAGAGTATTAATTTATATAATAGATTTCTCCCTACCCCCAAGCTCACAAACCAATGACAATAATATTAAAACTGAATGTTACTTGTAATTAAGAATGAAGTCATGTAACAATAGTGTTATAACAAGTAAGTCTGAATGCTACTTGTAATTAAGAATGAAGTCCTGTAACAATAATGTTATACCATGTAAGTCTGAATGCTATTTGTAATTAAGAATGAAGTCCTGTAACAATAATATTATAAATATGTAAGTATGAATGCTACTTGTAATTAAGAATGAAGTCCTGTAACAATAAGGGTAAGTGTAAATCAAAGTACACCACACACACACACACACACACACACACACACAAACGCTGATAACTAACTATGCACACGTTAAAGACGGATTTATGATTAGATAATCAGGACAGCGAATGACAACGACGTTAGCTGTCTGACTCAACTAGAATAAGGGTTCAACTCTCAACGTTTCGACTGCAGCCAAGGCCAAATCGATGCCTGAAGAACAGCGTTAGGAACACGCTGTGAGAATACCAGAGTGTCTAAAGACTGCAGCTTTATACAACTTGCACTGTTTTCTTCAGTCGTCCTTAATACCGCATTAAACAAACAATGTCGCTTGGATTTGTGGGTGATGACGCTAACAGCCAGCGTTTGTAATCCGCGTTTTGGGCGCACCCGGTTGATACTGAGCCACATCAAATACAATCTTTTGTACGGCGAAACTTTTTTGTTTTTAATGTATATAAACAGACACTGTTTGCAGTCGCCGCAAAATAAGTATTTTTGTGCTTGAGCGATAATACGGACTACACTAGACTAGCCATCTCGGACTACACTAGACTAGCCATAGGACTATACTAGACTAGCCATCTCGGACTACACTAGACTAGCCATCTCGGTTAGATGCGCATGTACATGATGTCGAAATATCAGAGTCGACTAAAGCGACAGCGTCTTGAAGTTCTGGTTGCCGAGATTTATACAAAGCAGACCTATATGCACTCAATTACACCGACAGCCTGTGAAATCAAACGGTGGTGTCAGGTTTGCTAGTGCATTTCATACAGTCAAGCGGAACGGGAGCGCGCCGCATAAATGAATGCCACTGCGCAATTGACCTGACTGCAATATGTGTCTATGACCTTAATACACAGGTGTCGACACTGGCAGTCTTAACAAAAATTGTCTTCCTTTTCTGAGGCTATGACAAACACCGGAATGTTTTCAGCCCATGCCTGCCTAGCACTGCATTTAGTACGTTAATTTTAATTCGCGACAGCTACCCAAATAGTCTCAAAGTCAAGCCTTACGGCCCGCCATCAGTACAGCGACCCTAATAGTCTCAAAGTCAAGCCTTACGGCCCGCCATCAATACAGAGAGCGAATGACGGAAGCGAGTTCATGTAAACACAGAGGCACAATACATTCCTCAAGTGGTAGCAACATTTGCGTTACTCTGGATCGCATTCTATCCGGGTGGGATCCATCGTACCTAATGCAGGTAACGTTGGGGGAGGTGATGAGGAAGCAAAATGAGGATTTTACTAAAATAGAGAGTGGATCTGTAAAGGGCGACCATTACAACGTTCAGCTGCACAAACTGCGTAGCGAGCTGATTGGCATAGTTTACGCATCCAAATAATTACCAAGGATCATCATCGTCGTCGTCAACATGGAGGGATGATGATGATGAATTTGATAAGTGTAGAAGAAACTATAATCCCGAGTAATGACATGAGCCACTATTAGACAAACTAGCAAACTCGGTGAACTTGAATCAAACTCACAATTTTCAGAGAAAACAATGATAATTATAATTTACATATAATGCCAACTACAACATACACAAGTAGGTTTTCTAAACTAGAATTTATGGAAACCTTTCAGTCCAGTCTCTTTCCAAGAAATGATTAAATATATATAAATACATATTTCAAGATAAATCAAATAAAGTCTAGTACAGTATGTGTCTCTCTATGGATCCCGTGCTTTATTTTTATTTATTTATTTTTTTTTGTATTCTGCAACTCTGCTTTCAGGTCACGATGACCTCACAGCGTCTTCTGGTTTTTCTAATCAAATTCGGTGTTGTTAACGGATTTCACGTCTGAGAGTACCGCTATCAGTTCACAAGAGACACATCATACCATGCAATAACAGCTGTCAAATTACGTAAAATGGATGAAAAATTATCTCTGCCACAATCGCTGCTACATTAAACAATCTTTAAAATGCTTCGATCAAAACTCTGAGAAGCGATATAAAACACTCTTTGGGCGGGGGGCCATAGGGAAAATACGCTTTTACGCTTAAGAGAAGATAATTATGTGGAAAAGAGGTTAGCTTGATGGCTAAAATAAGTCTGTAGCTCTCGACAAGAAATGCATGTGATTTTCAAGGACAACAACTGATTATTATGTCTAGGACACAAACTCGAGAGCAATGAAAAAATAACCAAGAGCACTGAAAAACTGTATGATTTATTAATTTATTTAATAAATTTAATAATTTAAATAAATAATTTAATAAAAATTGGACGCTTGTGCCTTGTATATTGAAAAAATGTAGAAAAGAATTACAATATAATAAAAATGTATTCTCTGAACTTTACGAATGGTCACTGACGACAATATAATGTGTATTGCAGAGCAATTTATTTGTCTCAACTTAGAGAATAGTGCGAGTACTTAGCCCTGATTAGTTAGTTACAGCATAGTACGAGTTATTTCTCTGTTTAGTTAGTTACAGCATAGTACGAGTTATTTCTCTATTTAGTTAGTTACAGTATAGAGAAGTCATTTAATTTGTTACAGCAAGGTGCAAGTTATTTCTCTATTTAGTTAGTTACAGTATAGAGAAGTCATTTCCCTTGTTACAGGAAAGGTGCACGTTATATTTGTCTATTTAGTTTTTTTTTTTCTTTTAGTTACAGTATAGAGAGAGTCATTTCCCTTGTTACAGCATAATGTGAGTTATTTCTCTATTTAGTTAGTTACAGTACAGAGCGAGACATTTCTCTTGTTACAGCATAGCGCGAACTGTTTCTCTATTTAGTTACGTACAGTTTAGAGCGAGTCATTTCGAGTCATTTCCCTTGTTACAATATAGAGCGGGTCATTTCCCTTGTTGCAATATAATGCGAGTCATTTCCAAATCTCAAAAATTGTAGCCATGAATAACTCGCAATTTATTACAACTCGCATGCGAAAGAATGAAAATAACGGGGTGGGGTGAGGGCGGAGAGCGACGACTCCACTAAAAAATAACTGACTCCACGACCCAGACTCCATCGCCCTGCTTCTGAATTTCAACAAATCCGAATATTGCTGGGTTTACTCCGGTATAGATGCACATTTGACAATACCCCGAAAGAGATGGGTATCTGTGCACCGAATATACTTCCGCTCGCAAATGGTAGGCATTCAAGACGTATAAATACATTATTAGTGTTATTTTAATTCTAGAAAAGTAGATAGAGAATCATGATTATTTTGTGTGAAAAAATATCGCCTTATGAGAGTCTACTTGTTATTTTTTCAGCTTGCAAATGATAGTTTTCCACTCGCAAATTACTAGCTTGCTAGTGGGATTTTCGATTTCCCTTTCAATTGATTACAGTACAATACGAGTTACTACTCTAGTTACAGTTATTTCTCAATTTAATTAATTATAGTCGCCAAACAGACTGGGGCATTTATCTGGTGGGTTACAGATCGAAGTTTCTTTCGATGGGCTGAACAATACTTCCGAATATGATCTATGTTTCAATTCACCACCTTTCTCTTGCTGTCTGTTTTGTGTGTCCGCCACGTGTGGTCTTGTGTGAATTGTAACTTAGGCAGTAATTTTTTTAATTTTGTGAGCAAATTTCACATATGCGCGCGCGCGCACGCACACACACACACACACACACACAAGCGCACGCATACTTACACATGAACGTATTTTGTGTACACGTTCTTGTTCAAAAGAGTAACTCTTTCTTAAGCTGAATGAGCCTTTAAAGCCTGGCTTTTAATCGTGTCACAGATAAAAGGTTTGTATACGACTACTCAACAATCATTAATGCAAAATGTCGGAATTATACGAGAAGAATATATCTTAAATGTCGTGATTGCAATGCAAACAAAATATATGCACAACTGCTCTTGTCATCTTTATCACAAACTGATGGGACTATACGAGAAGAATATCTCTTAACTGTCTAGAATAAAAATTACAATGGACAAACAAGAATGGATGAATCCGAAATTAGGATTGTCGTTAAGTGTTGTACACACACACACACACACACACACACACACACACACACACACACAAACACACACACACACTCACATACACACACACACACACACATAAAAAACATACATTGTATTTATCAAAAACACCCACATGCAATGGTAATTTATTTCATTCTAGCGGTGGCGCCCATAAAGAGAAACGACTTAGGTCTACGTACTCTGTCAACAACTCTAAACTATTCGCTCCACAAGATGTCCGCCACACGCCCATAAAGCATTTGGCTTGTACATCCGTCAACACAGCCGCTACCACTTGCCAAGATGCATTAAATGCGCCATTCTGACGTGCACTGCTCTCGCGTTCGACAGCAACACGCCCAAACCCGCGAAGTCCCACAGTGTCGTTGTTCTGTACTGTTGCAGTGTTCCACAGCACTCCCTCATGCCCCTCTCAGTCCGTCATCCATCGAACACTTAAGAGTTGGGTGGGGGGAATGAAACGGTGCGAATATGCAGCTATATGTATGCTTGCTTATGTGTGAGAGAGTGTTCTTCATTTACGTCCATTAAATGTTTGTGTCAAAGTGAATATCACTGTACTGCACTTTGGAAAGGAAGTTATGCAACAGAACGTAATGCGTTTGTTATGCAACAGTACGTAATGCGTTTGTTATGTAACAGTATGTAATGCGTTTGTTATGTAACAGTATGTAATGCGTTTATTATGAAACTGTACATAATACATTTGACTTGTGCACAAATTCTTCCTTCATACACTGAACAATGCGTCCAGTCAAATGGAAACCACTACTGTAGAAATCGATAAATAATACACAAAGCCATCGTTCAATAAATGGCAGGAAAGTATGTACTGGTAATAGTGAAAAAGTTACATAAAAAGTCTAGCAGTAAATGGAGGTGTCGGGGGACGAATATGGAGAACTGCAATACAGAAAACAGAATCATGCGATAAAGCACTGAACTGGGGGTAGGGGGTGGAAGTGTGTAGGTAGTGTATGCATAGTGAGTGTCTGGTGTCAAGTGAATTTAAACCCGGGCAGAAGGAAGAACGCATTCCTTATTTGCCAGATGAGAAGACGATGGAGCATGGAAGATGCACTAAGCCTAAGGGAACTAACTACTGATCTATCATCTGGAATAGTAAGAGAGTAAGCCCTTGCTTTATACTGCCAGAAGTTCAAGCACGCTCGCTGTTGTATCGTCCTCCTACGTCGTCAAACTTGGAGTGAGGCAGAAAAAGAAAAACAAAAAGGCGATGGCGTGACATGTATTAGCACTTCTCACGCGACCTACCCGAAAACAAACAAATACGCGAACAGAGGCAGATAACAAAAACAAAACAAACAACGTGGGCTTATTAATGCTAGAACTGCTATTTTCCTGATAAACAACAAATAATCATACACTGACAAGAATTACAGTCGGTCAACGCTAGTGCAGCTTTTACTTGGTAGGGGTGGGGGGTTAGAACAAAAACAACAATAAAAAAAATCCCCAACAAGCTCGTAAAAGCGGCAGAACCTAGTTTGAAAAAAACGTGGGCTCAACATTCGCTGTATTTACCTGAAAACAACAAGATCTTATTTTTTAAAATGCAGAACCTACTTTGACAAAACGTGGTCGCAACATTACTACTGTATTTACCTGAAAACAACAAGATCTTATTTTTTAAAATGCAGAACCTACTTTGACAAAACGTGGTCGCAACATTACTACTGTATTTACCTGAAAACAACAAGATCTTATTTTTTAAAATGCAGAACCTACTTTGACAAAACGTGGTCGCAACATTACTACTGTATTTACCTGAAAACAACAAGATCTTATTTTTTAAAATGCAGAACCTACTTTGACAAAACGTGGTCGCAACATTACTACTGTATTTACTTGAAAACAACAAGCTCGTTATAGGAGGTAAAAACGTCTTTGATAAAACGCAGGCTCAACGTTATTGCTACATTTACCTGAATCGCTTCACGCCTTCGAGTGCACGGTTCAGGGGATCCATGGTAAAAACCACACAGCCATGCCGGCTCCAGGTACTGACTTTCTGGCGCGCCAGGCAGCGACTCCGAACAGTTTTTCCAAAAAAACTTATAGCTCATTGTGTGTGCCAGGAACCTGGGCTCCTAAAGATCCGAGACAGTTCTTCTCTTGGGCTTTGAGAGTTCTCACAGCCTCTTGTTCTTAATCCACTTGAAGAAATGTAAGGTGCACGTAAATTATTCCTCTTGTTCTTAATCCATTTGAAGAAATGTAAGGTGCACGTAAATTATTCCTCTTGTTCTTAATCCATTTGAAGAAATGTAAGGCGCACGTAAATTATTCCTCTTGTTCTTAATCCATTTGAAGAAATGTAAGGCGCACGTAAATTATTCCTCTTGTTCTTAATCCATTTGAAGAAATGTGAGGCGCACGTAAATTATTCCTCTTGTTCTTAATCCATTTGAAGAAATGTAAGGCGCACGTAAATTATTCCTCTTGTTCTTAATCCATTTGAAGAAATGTAAGGTACATGAAAATTATTATTCCTCGGTCGCTGTGGTCGAACTCCTATACAAAACCATGGGAAATCGACCTCAGTTTATTGTTGCAATAAATTTTCTTTCTTTCTCATAAAAGAACAAATCGAGAGAATGGAAGGGGGTGGGAATAAAGAAGTGTGCATATGTTGGGATGGGGAAGTAATTCAATTTAGATGGAAAAAAGGTCCAAACTTTAATACTTGGGAGTTGCTATGGATCTTTTCAATAAGCAGACGACTAGATGTGGTCGCTAAGTGCCTGGAAGGAAATGCCCAAATTGCACTCGACAAGCTAGTCCACAAATAAATCTGATTACATTTAAGAGAGAGATTTTGTGTACGACGCAATACTACGGTCAGAAAGCGGTTCAGTCGGATTGATCGACACAGTCAGTTCAATCCGAATTCCGTAGTACTAGTAGTATCTAAAAGTTGTGCGAGAGAGGTGAGGAGAGAGAAAGGGACAGAAAGCCCCGTGAAGTCAGCCTCGGTCCAAAGGGACTCTAACCAAAGACCCGCAAGGGAAGTTCAATGCTACTAAACACGACTATGAACAGTGGATCCAAAACGAGGAAATACACAGAAAGAATATTCGCGTCGTCCAGTCGTCTTTCTTGTTTTTGGGTTCGTCTGTGGTACATGGAGTGTGGCGTGAGGTATTGATTCGACGAGCAAACTACAACATCGCTCTCAAAAACTAGTGCAATATGGTGCCCAACATGCGCAGGTGGCATCCCGAAAGTCGTAGTCAGGAGGGCGGGAAGGGGGTGGGGTGACAAAGACTTCCAAGCTCAAAGCAGAACGGATGACGCAATTGTAGGCATGTGGTTGGACCATGCCTGGATGATAAAAATAATTATAATATTCTATTCATGCACCGAAATCGTTTACTGTGCATTGTGCTCATAACTTTACTAATATAAAAATAAATGAAAAGCAGACGCATTTGTGAATATGCTCATGAATATCGAGCATGAAAAATATCGCTACCTGTCAGATGTTAAAATATATATATTTCTTTAGACTAATGGAAAGGAAATTGAAATAGTGCAATTTTTTAAAGCCTATATATTTATGCATTTGTTTTTATTTTAAGGTATCGACAAAGAGAACGAAACTAGGAAAATGCTAATTAAGGTGAATGTGCTTATTTCATGTTCTTTGATTTATATCTTATGTGGTGTAGTTTGACTACTAGTTAAGGCAGAACTCCAGAAGGACCCACTGCATTTCATTTATTTTTTTATTTTTTTCAACTTTAACTTAAGAAAAGAAATTATCATCCCTCGCTGAAATAAACAGTCGTCTAACTTAAGAGACAGGAAGATAATCATACTTGTTTAAAATTATTTGAAACTAGCAATTTAATTTGTCTGAAAGAATTTCAATTTGATTACTTGTTTGTTTACGACTAAACTGTAATTTGTGCGTAGAAACGTGCCCTTTTTTTTCTTTTTAAAGATTTAAGTTATTAAAATTGTTGTTATTTTAAGCATACCTGCGTTGTTATAAATTATTTGAACAGCAATACTAATTATATTGAGGGGGGATGTGTTACAATTTATCTGAACAGCAATACTAATGATATTGAGGGCGGGTGTGTTACAATTTATCTCAACGGCAATACTAATATTATTAAGGACAGTTATGAACAATGTAACAAGAATGGCTAAATACTTTTATGTGTGCCCCCCCCCCCCCCCCCGACGGTTAGCTAAAGGAAAAATGCGTAATGGTCGATATCTGACTGATGCATAAGAATACAAGAAGTTCAATATCGATCTGGTAAAACCATTTCATCAAACTGTTAATTTCCCTCTGAAAGGGCAAACATGTTTTCGTTTATTATGTTTTTCTATTTATATCAAGAAGATAGTAAAGACTAAGTCAACAGCTGTACACACACACACACACACACACACACACACACACACACACACACACACACACGCATGCACGCACGCACGCACGCACACGCACGCACACAGACACAGACACACACACACAAATCAGATATTTCAGTAATGTCAACATTTCTGAACGTCCTGACTAAGTTACAGTGGCCAGGAACTTTTATAACTGTTTAAGTGTTAAAAGTATAATGGAAAGCAAAGTTCTTGTTATGCACGAGAGTGCCGCATGACGACACAAAGTGATATTTAAAATACTTTGGACTATAGTCCTGGCAAGTTCCGCATGCAGTAAAGGTAGCACCGAGGCATTCGTGGAGAGCTCGCGTTCATTTGTCAAGTGTCATACCTTCAATATTTTAGTTCCCTTTTAGTACGTCCGTGTACAACTGTACAATGTTAACATCGAAAATCTCATTGAGACACGTTCTTTTCATCGTTTAATTGCAAACTCAATGGACTGTGTCTTCAGAATTATATATGTCAACAGAAAACCTAAATCTGTTGATAGAGTGCATATTCACGGTTGACCTAAATTCCTCTTTACTTGGTTTTAACAATTATTTATTGTCCTTAAAGGTTAAAGAAGACAGATTTATGTGTGAGAAAACGATGGCCACAAATGTGTGCGTGATTTTGCGTATGTGTGTAGATAGAAATATGTGTATGTGTACATGTATATCTATACAAACACGTGTATGTGTGTGTGGTAATTAATGCGTAAAATCCATTATAAATACTTTTTCATGCATAATAAAGTTAATTATATGTGTGAACAACGATATTACATAAATAAAAAAAGACAACGAGCTTTAATATAAATGAATAAAGGCATACGAACCAATGAATAGATAAAGAATGGCGATAGATAGGACTGTTGGATGAAAATGGATGGATAGGCAAGAAGACATAGAGCTCAACAAGATAGGCAGATGGATGGATGGATGGGAAATCAGACACTAGATAGACAAAGATGGATGGATGGATGGATGGATGGATGGAAGGAAGGACAGAGAGATGGATGGATGGAAGGACAGATACAAGGATGGATGAGTGGGAATACAGGGTGGGTGGTTGGGAATACAGACACTGTCATTTAATAGCTTATGTAGTCCACACCCTCCTCTAAAAATAGACTACACGTAAACCTACATTCTACAAAGGCTGACACTTATCCTCAGGCTGGAAACATACCTGAATGTTCCAGACAACTCAGTAAACTAACCATTCAAAGTGCAGCTCATCTACATGAACAAATATACCAGATTCATCTGTAAATCATCAGTCAACAGCAACGGACCATTGAGACAACACATATTTTGGCTCCCGGTGTTAACACAGTACAACCATACTACTAACCTTATTGACAGTTATAAATGCAGCAGGGACCTTCCTCTGTATATATTACTGCCAAAGGTATGTGGTTTTGCTTGCCTAACTAATATTATATTCATGTTTATCTCTTGACATTAACTAAATTTTATATTGTTGTATTTCACTTATGATATTAAAATGTATGTAAGTAAGAATGTTCTGTTAGAGAACACACAAGGATGAATTTAAGCTCATATTATTTTACTGGCAGATTGGCACTTTATCTGAGACAATATCTGAGATGGTGATTAACAAGCGCTGAGCCGTGAAACAATGCCAGAACAGAAACACTTTATCTTGGATGTTGACTTTGATGAGTATTGCACCATGAAGCAAGACTAGAGCAGAACAACTCACATGCCAAGGACCAGTTCAACTGACCTCATGTGCATCTTCTATGACATTCAGTGGGATCCTGGATGGCATGTTAGGAGATCTTAAAGTTATGTATTTATAAAGTGAAAATCGCACAGCTTCAGTCAAGATACAATCAAATTCACTTGAACTTTAATCAAAGTACTTTTACATTTACTCAGAGAATATTTAGTACTTTTACATTTCACTCAGTGTTCTCTTATAAACTCATTTATAATTTGCTCATACGAACGAACCAAATAGTTATTACAGTGCCATAGGACTCGAACAAACATTTTCTTGTGACACATGGTCTGATTATGAACTTAAATTATATATATAAATACTAACTGTAACTGTTGGACTATGTGCTATATGTAACCATGCTGTTATGTTATTTCTTGATGAATACATTTAATGCTGATACTCAGACCATTCATGTTAATGTGACTCACATATCATAGTCTGTCACCTGTATTTACTTACTATCCCGGATGTATGTATCAGGGGGCTCTTGAGCTATCTTCTAGAACTATCACTCTTTTAGTAAGAAGTTTCCACCTCAGAACATTTGCGACAGTAAAACGTCTATCTTATTATTGCGTAAGAGTAGATTTTATGGCACTCCTTATAATTTGCTAAGTGATGACATGATGGTCTTGTGGAAGAATTATTAATAACTGTAACTTAAGATTCTCGATCACTTGTAATTCGTTGTGTTATTAATTAACAAATAATAATCATAACGAATGTGGGGTACACAGAGAGATGTCAAACCTTCTAAAAAAAAAAACAACAACAACAAAAACAACACCAAAATAAAACTAAGCAAAGGTGGCTGTTGATCAGTAGACAATGTCTAAAATTGAGTCTGGCCTATGATTCAAGATAAAATAACTCCCGTGTAGCTATATTTTTCTTTTAAAAAAAACAAAAAAAACCCCGCGCATTTTGCACGTAAGTTTCATGATTAATACTAGTCCGGTACTGATGACGTGTAATAAGCCAAACGTCAGAAACTGATCGCAGTTAATGCAAGTTTTACAGCAGAAATTTTTGTCTTTCATAAGTATCTAAGTTTTAATATCTGGGCACTACATATATTTCATAATTGGCATAAAACTATTTCATTTAGATTGTTCGATATATTCTAGCCGATCTACTGTGATTTAAGATATTACCACTAGCGTCGGAGATATTTCTATCGCGTATGTTGAAAGACTTTCTATCGTGTATGTGGAAAGACTTTCTATCGCGTATGTTGAAAGACTTTCTATCGCGTATGTTGAAAGACTTTCTATCGTGTATGTGGAAAGATTATCGCGTATGTTGACTTTCTACCGCGTAAGTGGAAATACTTCCTATCGCCTATGTTGAAAGACTTTCTATCGCGTACGTTGAAAGACTTTCTATCGTGTATGTGGAAAGATCTTCAATCAATTGTGATAAACACCTTCGATCGTTAAGATCCACCGCGGTTGTGACTGTGGAATTTGGTGTACTTGAGAAAAATACTTTAAAATACTGTTGAGTATTTCTACAGCCGACCTACATTTCTTTGTCGGTTGAGACCTATGTATGGTCTCTGCCATTCTCGTTTTAATGCACCAAAGATCCGTCAGTCGAGTCAAGGTCAGTTTATCTCCACATACCACAAGGTTCTGGTGCTGCACAAGGAACACATTTCAGAAAGTTCCCAATAGTGTACACTAATGAGCAATTATCATAGCAATGATCGGAATTGATATTTGAAAAAGTTATCACTTATTCAACTTTAGTGTATAGAAAGTTACAGTGTAACGGTCTCCTCTTGACTGATCGCGGATCTTAAAATACGAGCTGTTCCGGCATTTCTTTGACGTGCAAATGACGAGCTATCATGAAATTTAATCTATACTTTGTGACCACACATTTGCATCGATCACACTGGTGTGGAAGACAAACAAGATACAATTATTACGATCCCGTGGAAGTAGCTTGACGCAGTAACATATAAGTGAATCATTTCGGTTAATTCAAACTAATAAATCAAAGAAGTGCAACATCACCTTTCTTGACTTTGCAACAACTCCTACTGGTTAATTTTTGGTTAATTTTCTCATTCTAGAGAGAAAGGCGCACAAGTGCAGAGAATCACACCATGGCATAAAGAAAAAAGGGCAGGCACTCTCTCTCTCTCTCTTTCAAACACACACACACACACACACACACACACACACACACACACACACACACACACACACACATATAAACAACTACTATTACACGCGCACTACACTTCAACAGCTTTCATGCCTGGCATTGAAAGCAAGTGCTGCTTATGAAATAAATTATTTATGACTTTCTATAAAGATTGTGTATTTATAATACTTTTATTTAGATGACACTGATACTACCGACACCCGTATGGTGAGAGAGGGTGGTTTCCTTAAAACTAAACCTGACTCTGCACGAACACAGTACATTTTATTGTCAGCGCCAGCTAGGGAACAATACTGGCAGCCAGCCAACGAATGTTGCTCCGAGAGTCGAACTACAATTGGTGAACCGTCTTCCCAGTCAAAACATGTTTATGGAGAGCGCAGTGAGGAACTGTCCAAGAGATGTCAATAAAAGTCGCCTAGTACAAACTATTTCAACGGCAGGCACTGTTTCTGAAACAGCTTGTTAACAAAACATACAGTGCCTTGAAGATTATTACAGAAGCATTTTTTAAAAATAGATTTGGGGGGGGGGGTCAAATATGATTCTCTCTCTCTCCTTTCTCTCTTTCTCACACCCTCACACCCTCACACACACACACACACACACACCTCATAAATGTATGCTTTTCTTTCAATTCTAGCGAGAGAGGGCTTCACTATTTTAATCATAGCATAAATCAACGAACTCGGAAAAAGAAAAGAGACAAAGAAATTACATCATAAAACATGGACGCTAATACAAGAAGTTCAGTCTATCACCGCTTTTCAATTATTTGCTGGAATGATGATGAGAAATAAATGAATGTCTGCCTTCACAGAACTAAATGACCTCTCACCAAAATGAAGCAATGGCAGATAATGTCCTCTCCAATGATAACACTTACATATACACAGACACTGCCACCAACGTACACACAAGCAAACACACAAGTAAACACAAACATAATACGCATATGTACACACATATCCCTGTGCAATTTACGTATCGCTTTCAGTAATGATACTATATAAAGGCGCTGGCCGAATTGTATTCCGTTTCCTGGATCATGTGTTCCCTGCATAAATATGTCTCTAGCATTGGCAATGCAAAAGTCGGTCGTGTTGTGCCTTGCCAGGCACACCGTGTAGAGATGCTACATGCGTGTAGGCCTACAGTGATTGTAAAACAGAAAACTACGTGATAAAGCGGTGGGCCATTGACACAGCATCATGGCTAACACTAGAACACACTCACCACAGTGTCAACAAGAGCAATGTCGTGTGTTGCTGATCAGGCCAGAGGCACAGCAACAATGCTAACACTAGAACTCAGAAATGTAACACAAAGAGCAATATCCGTGCTGCTGATAAGGTCAGAGATATAGCAACAATGTTAACACATAACTTACCCAGCAATAGACTGTAACTTGACAGGTAATAGAATGTATTATTAAGAATGTGATAAGACATAACTTACCCAGCAATAGACTGTAACTTGACAGGTAATAGAATGTATTATTAAGAATGTGATAAGACCGTGATGGATGCAAGTGTACTCGGAAGAAGGTAATAATTTAGTACTATGGAGGATGTAACATAATGTATTATTGTGGTGGGCTGCACCCGTGGAACAAATTATGCTCCTTGCTTTTTAAAATCATTATCTTCTGATTTGTTTCTATTTTTCCATAAGTGATACAGATACCTTCAGAGTGATTCATTGTGCGGTCAGCTGTGTAGTCAACCATGATCCGCCCACGCCTCACACACGCAACCAAGGGAATTTAAGTTAATTAGTGAACCATTAATTAACCCAGCGTGGAGTACAGCAGTAGAGGTGGGTGAAGTTAACAGACGCACTGTAGCCATATACGGATATTTGAGTTCCGAAAATCCTTTGGTGAAACCCAGGTAGGTTTTATATATAGGCCATCTAAAACACGTCAGTTACTTCGCCACACCATTAGGAAGGGCTGATATGTGAGTGACAGAAAAGGGCTTTTGCAAGATACCATGGATTGGTGAGGATATATATGCAGAGTTCACAATAATTATTGAAATGTATTATTAATTATACTGTTGGAGATTTCTTATTTTCTTTATTGATGATTATTTGTATGTTTGAAGCTAATATGAATTTATTTTCAGAGAGGTACTGTGTGGCATTAGCAGGAATCTAATTGTACCTGTAAGTTGATGAAATTGTAATGTGCATGTGTTCCGATGCACCACGTTCTTTTTTATTGTAAAACTATTTGAATTGAGTTAAACTAAATTACAAAGTCATGTAATTGTTAAACTAAATTACAAAGTCATATAATTGTTAAACTATTGAATTGAGTTAGACTAAATTACAAAGTCATGTAATTGTTAAACTAAATTACAAAGTCATATAATTGTTAAACTATTGAATTGAGTTAAACTAAATTACAAAGTCATGTAATTGTTAAACTAAATTACAAAGTCATATAATTGTTAAACTATTGAATTGAGTTAAACTAAATTACAAAGTCATGTAATTGTTAAACTAAATTACAAAGTCATATAATTGTTAAACTATTGAATTGAGTTAAACTAAATTACAAAGTCATGTAATTGTTAAACTAAATTACAAAGTCATGTATTGTTAAACTATTTGAATTGAGTTAAACTAAATTACAAAGTTATGTAATTGTTAAACTAAATTACAAAGTCATGTAATTGTTAAACTATTTGGATTGAGTTAAAACTAAATTAAAAAGTCATGTAATTGTTAAACTATTTTAATTGAGTTAAAGTAAATTACAAAGTCATGTAATTGTTAAATGTAAATGATTGGTTACAGGACACTAATTATTGCAGTCTATGATGACAAACTATGGGTGTGTAAACTCTGGAATGATTAGTGTCAAGTTTTATAAATAAATACATATTGATAGAGGTTCTTGAAATTGTAAGTTAGCATGTATGCTAACTTTTTGGGATAACGTAGCCAACTGCAGGAGATGCTTCCGCCCGCTGTTGCCACATAACGTTTACCACAGTAATTATGCCAGCTACAAAAGAAAATGTTACTTTGTGCAGCTGGGCCCTTTTTCTTTTCCTCCAGTGCTTCTTCCTTCGCCTATTGCGAATTAATTCCATTTTGATGGTAGTCTGATCTATAAAGCCGCATCAAAGGGAGATCGTACGACTACAGAGCCAAAAAGGGACATCACCACTGAGGATCAAGTGAAGTGTTTATCCTCAACACTAAACAATGCTCGCCATTGATAATCTGTTGTTTATAAACAATGAGACAAAAGGTGTGTACAGGATAGTGAATGCTCTGACTGACTTTATTTTACTGTAGAGAGAGTACAGGATAGTGAATGCTCTCACTGACTTTATTTTACTGTAGAGAGAGTACAGGGTAGTGAATGCTCTCACTGACTTTATTTTACTGTACAGAGAGTACAGGATAATGAACGCTCTCACTGACTTTATTGTATTTTGAAATAATTTTTCTTCTTTTATTATTTCTATTATTAAATTCTTATTATCTTATCCCACATATTAATTAATTCTTTGGATCAACTGTTAATTGGGAGTGGTTGGGGAGAGAAGTAAGTCGCCGATTCCAGAAGGCACGTCAACTAATTTATTTGTTATACTGAGTAACTGACTGGCACGTGAGCTAATTTACTTGTCATTATACTGAGTAATTGAATGCACGTCAACTAATTTACTTGTCATTATACTGAGTAACTGACTGGCACGTCAACTAATTTACTTGTCATTATACTGAGTAATTGAATGCACGTCAACTAATTTACTTGTCATTATACTGAGTAATTGAATGCACGTCAACTAATTTACTTGTCATTATACTGAGTAATTGACGGCACGTCAACTAATTTACTTGTCATTATACTGAATAATTGACGGCACGTCAACTAATTTACTTGTCATTATAGTGAATAATTGACGGCACGTCAACTAATTTACTTGTCATTATAGTGAATAATTGACGGCACGTCAACTAATTTACTTGTCATTATAGTGAATAATTGACGGCACGTCAACTAATTTACTTGTCATTATACTGAGTAATTGACGGCACGTCAACTAATTTACTTGTCATTATACTGAATAATTGACGGCACGTCAACTAATTTACTTGTCATTATACTGAGTAATTGACGGCACGTCAACTAATTTACTTGTCATTATACTGAATAATTGACGGCACGTCAACTAATTTACTTGTCATTATACTGAATAATTGAATGCACGTCAGATAATTTCTTGTCATTATAGTGAATAATTGACGGCACGTCAACTAATTTACTTGTCATTATAGTGAATAATTGACGGCACGTCAACTAATTTACTTGTCATTGAATAATTGACGGTCCCAAAAGCGCAAGCGGTAAGATTCAACATAGGGCTGTAAGAGTAAATTAGGCCACGGGTTTTTTATCAACATTAAAATCAAATTCATATTTAATAATTCATTTAGTAAGTGCTGTGACAGGGTCGTTAAATTAGCCCCACATGTGACAATTATTAAGAATGTAGCACGACAATACCTTGATATATTTAAAGAGTTATTATTAAGAATGTTATAGGGCAGTATCTTGATATATGTAACGAGATGTATTATTAAGAATATGAAATGGCAGTACCTTCATATATGTAAAAGAATGTATTAGTAAGAATGTGATTAGCACTGTGATGGATACAACAGAGTGCACTCTATAAATAGCATGAAAGATATTCTAAAGAAGATGATAAAATAGTACAGTGAAAGATGTAACAATGTATTGTAAAGAAGGTGAAAAGCTAGTATCATAAAGACAATGTATTGTAAAAAATGTGAAAATACAATGACAGCAGAAACGGGATATACTTTAAAGGTGAAATCAGTAATTAGATTGCACCGAAGGACGTAACGGAATGAATTATTAAGAAGGCGATAACATGGTAATGCAATGGCGGTAACAGAATATAATCCACGAGGTGATATTTACCGTTGCAAAGGTGTATCGTGAAGAAATAATAATTCATACTCTACACAAGAAGAAACCATTAATAGTGATGGATATAATAAAATGTACTCTATAGAAGAGCGAAAAGAAATATTGTAACAGATGTAATACTATACAGTGAAACCCCGCGATAACGCGAATTCGGACATAATGCGGTCGTAGCATGGCTCCCGAAAATTTCGTATATTCATTCGCATTTTTTTCAAAGTACGTGAAAAAGAGTATAAAAAATATTTAACTTCATTTGGGGATCCGGTATGAATTTGAATATACATGTAATACGATCGTGGCGTGGTTGCTGAAATCTGAAATTCGTGTACATGTATTTTTCTCGTACCGGGGAAAATTTTTTTTTTTTTAAGCACGAGAAATAGTGTGTAAAACGTTTATTATCATTTTGGGGAAGAGTTCTCGTATGACTTTTAATTTATTCGATCCGAAATGTAACAATTTCACCAGGTTCTTGACGTGTTATGCCAAAATAAACATTATCGGAAATGTTACATATTATTGATCCTTTGAGTAAAGCCAGTAAGTCGTCTTTGAGATTTTATCCAATTAATTCTGTATACAATCGTTTCACAAACAACAGCCGACGTGCTTCTTCTTTAACTGCAGCAGCACTGTGGTTGATAAAAGATTCTCTCAGTTTAATAAACATCAAAGAACTAAAGCCGCCAACGTGTTGGCTGGGCTTGGCGGTGTTGTTAGACGCAATCAGTTAAGTAAATAATGTCCGCTTTAATAGCTGTAAATTGAAAGGATATGAAATTGTACGTGCGTTCAGCTTAATTTTATTTTTTTTAAATGACTCGTGACCATTGCAGGCCCATTGTACTTAGTTATCGGGTTTTATACATGTATTGTAAAACCCCGCATTAACGCGATCCGATGTTATGGATCCCAACTATCGCGTTATAGCGAGGTTTCACTGTACAAGAAAAACTAATAAACACTGATGAATGTAATAAAATGCACTCTACAGAAGAGTGTACCGTGATGGATATTATATGTACCTTACAAAAGAAGAACCAATGAATAGCGAGTGATAACAAAATGTACCCTAAAGTCGTAAAAAATGCACTATAAATCAATACAACACAACGTACTTTAAAGACGTAAAAAAAAAATGTACCGTGATGGGTGTAACAGATCGCACGATGAAAGCAGCGAATCTATCTATACCTACAGAGGAATTTTTATCGCAACAAACTCATCGCCTTCATCTTCATCGGGTGAGTAATAGCAAGTAAGCTCTCAGATTAAGCGATCTATAAAACTCTCAGACTGAGCAATCTATAGCAAGTAAGCTCTTAGACTGAGAGATTTAACACAGAAACAAGAGCCACCTTCTTTCTACAGCTACTACCTCAACTATACACACAAGTCCATCCAACGTAACAAATATCTCTTCCTCTTACACACAGAGAGAGAGAAGTCAACAGAACTCTTTAGAATACTCTAATAGTGCCAAGAAAATTTATAAAATCATTTGCACACACCACCACACCCTCAAAACCCTCTCCCTTCCTCTACCCAATACTTTATAGTTTGCTATATATTGCTAATATGTCAATTAATGAATTTAATAGACCACACGAAACAGATCGTCGAGCTATGCTGAGATCATAAATCTCAACAAGGTAATTTAATGAAAAGAACATTCTGCAACCTTATGTGACAAGCTTTTTTTTTTTACAAAGAGAAAAAGCATGACCAAAGAGAGTAACAATACAGTAGAGTAACAATACAGTAGAGTAGCAATGCAGTAGAGTAACAATGCAGTAGAGTGAACTAACCCTTCCCCAGCTCAAGTTGCTGCCTGGAGAGGTTTGCTGTCCAAGCTTGGGGTGGGGGTGGTGACGTGTATGGGAAAGATCTTACAAATGTTATTGTACTCGAAAAGCGACTTTACTATATTTATTAATAACCGTGTTATGAAGGAAGGTAATATTTTTCTAAAGTAAATTTATTGACTAGTCTCTCAGTATAACACGTGTGCGTGTGTGCGCCGCGCGTTCTAGCAAGAATTTCTCCTTCCTTTACAATGAATAATAAAACAGAGGGCGAATAAAATATACAGCCTAAAACAGGGCCATATATTAAATTAACATGCATGCGTGCCGTGAATAAGCTTAGTGATGATGTCATCAGTAACTACAAAAATATGCTGTTGTACATTTAAATTAAAAAAACAATAGTCCTTTGCTATTTTACTGAGCTTTTCATGTGTAAATTATTCCAAAACACACACACAAACACACACACACACACACACACACACACACACATTAAAATGCAAGCGCACCCTGACATGCTTTTAAACTGTCCACAAATTAAGTGCAGTAGTAGAATGATAGTCGAAAGTGTTTCTCTGTTTTACATTCCTGTTTTTGCATTGTTTCTTGAGGTCTGTATCTCATTTAAATATCAAAATAATGGCAAAGTCTGAACAAAGGGCCTTTCTCAAGAATATCGTATGCCTTTTAAAAAATAAAATCCAAAATCAATAATAAATATTTAACTTGTAAAGATAATTTGTTTAATTAATTTTTCGGAACAAAAACTAGATATAAAATTTAATCGTGTTTATATCAACTGCTCGTGCAGCTGCATCCAGTTATGTGTGTGTGTGTGTGTGTGTGTGTATGTGTACGTATGCGTGTGCATGTATGTATGGTGTGTAGATATGTGTACGCAAGTGTGTACATGTATGTGTGTGTAGGTATGTGTATGTATGTGTGCATGCATGTATGTGTGTGTGTAGATATGTGTACGTGTGTACATGCATGTAAGTATATGTGGTGGAATAAATTTGCCTGTCGCTATTTATAAACTTAATTATTATTTGTTAAATGTCAACATGAAATGACTTTCGTGTACTGCGCAAGGTGATATGTTTTGTTAAGTACCTGAGTTAAAATAACAACTCAGGTAAAAAATATTTTAGAACTTACTGATGCAATCCAAGCCAGTTCCAAGCGGATGAGTAGTTTTTCTGACTAAGAGTCTCATACTTACTTACTCATAACAATTTCATCCAATGGGGATACACTGAAAATGTCTTTGTTGAAGAAAGTTCTATATTCTATTCATTTTGATTTTGATGTAACTTAAGTCCGGTCATAAAGGCTTATGGCTAAGTTAACTGACTGACAAAGAAAGAATGGACTTAGAAACATTTCATACATTTTTGCTATTGATCTACCTTTGGAAGTGGAGAATGCTTTATGTAAGTGAACCATTATTTCTATGTTCACTAATTTGATTGTGTTGTACAATATACTTGTGAATTTTGATCGATGGTATATTTCTTATGCTGTATGAGTGTCGGGCAAATGTATAATGTTGCAGGATTTGTAAGTTGAGAATGTGTGTAAAGAAAGAAAGGAGTTTGGAGGTGAAATATGCCGGAAACGTAGTGCTACCCTTTAATTTGACTTTTACAGAAAGGGTCATACTTTTTGATAACCATGTATCCCCTTCAGACGGCAGTGATTACTGTACTCTACCAGATCATGTTGGTGTGTATCCAATGTTGTCGTCGCACTTATCAATAAATGTATTGCTGTAAGTTGATTCTTTTGAATTCTCCACTCTGTGCTATGTGAAGGCATCAAAGATTCTGAAATGGCTGTGCAATGTGCCTAGAAGGGATATGCTGGACCATCATCTAAGAAAGAAAGTGACGTGGTGGAGAACATGTGCCCATTACAGTTGCCATCATTGAAAAGGTTATGTACATTGATAATAATTATCTCTCTAAACACCACTCTCATTTCTATGAGATGAAACTCTATCTATGAACTTGATTATGTGTGTGTGTATATATATATATATATATTTGTTAATTTGACTGCTGATGTCTATGCTAAGATAAACTGAATAAGTGTCAACATTTAATCAAACAGTGTTTTGAAGTGATGTAAATTATTTGATTATATTCATATGTTGTATATATGAATGTTCTTTTAATAAATTTATTGTTAAATTTATTAACCTTCTTGCATATATATTAAAACCATATGTTGGAGTGAAATGGGTGGATGGGGGCTCAACAAATATAATTAAAGACGGATTTGTTACTCCTTTACTAATAAGTTTCTACCTACAAAAGAGTGTGTGAGAGTAAAACGTCTGTCTTATTTTTTGTGGAAGGGAAAAGACTTTACTTACTACACCCGTATAATCCACCAAGTGAGACAAGTTTGTCTCCTGGGAGAATTATTAATAAACATAAATTAAGATTTCTCCATCTCTTGTAATTAGTTATGGATGATTAATAATAATAATCATCATAACCAGTAACAAAGGGGTGCATGTCACAGTAAGTATGTATGTGTGTATGTATTTGTGTGTATATGTATATATGTGTGTGTAAGTGAATGTTTGTGTGTATATGTATGTATGTGTGTGTAAGTGAATGTTTGTGTGTATATGTATATATATGTGTGTGTATATTTCTCCATATTTTAAACACAAATTCTCTGTGTAAAATGTAAATTATTTTTTTTAAACTGGGATTTTAATATCTACGACATGACAAGATTTGTAAGTTTATCAATCTCCAAATAAGAATATAGGTAAATAAGAGTTTCAAAGTACTTTTAGGACTATATATATATATATAGTAGGAAAAAAACTAACAATGCATGACTTGCATAATTTATCGTTAACAGGAATTTTAGGTGTGGGGAAATAGTTTGTAATATTTGTGACAAGTTGGTATCTACTATCCAATTCTAATGTGATCATAGATCAATTAATAGGGAATCTGAATAAAATAGTCTGAATCAAAAGCAAGTTTGAATCAATAGGGAGTCTGAATCAATAGGGAATCTGAATTAATAGGGAATTTGAATTAATTGGAGTATGAATCAATATGGAATCTGAATTAATAATAAATAGGGAGTCTGAATCAATGGTAAGTCTGCATCAATTAAAAAAAAAAAAAAAAGGGGAAATACTGCTGACTATCGTGTTATGAAACAGAGAACTAGAAATCGTGACGATGGCCTTAACGGCTGACTACAGTGGTTTATGATCCAGTAGCCAGCCGAGGAGGCGACAACATTCATTAGTCCAGAAAAATCATGTACATTGCTGGGGAAGATGAGATGATGGTTAAGAGCATCAACTGGTCAATTAGGACTTGTCTGCAAGCTCTTCAACCAGTCGCTATGGTGACCAGACATTTGAGAGCAATAATACTTTTAATACTTTTTATAATAGTGGTGGGGTTTTTTTGCCATGGTGAGTGGGGTTCTTTTTGTTGTTGTAATGGTTAGTGTTTTTTAACGATGAGTATTTTTATGATGGTTAATGGGTTGTTTAAATTTTATAAAAATAAGTACTTTCGTAATAGTTAGTGCTTTGTAATAGTGAGTGTTTGTAACGGTGTTTTTAGAATGGTGAAATCATTTTATTGTAAAGTTGTAGTGCATACTAATAATTTCGAAATGTGTATAAGTGTACATTAACTATTAGATATTTCGATCAAGTAAGAATAAAATGGTGTATATTCATTATTCGATCAACTTACCTCCATTCTATCCTAGGGGGTGAAACAGATATACCCGAGTAACTGGCATGGAGGTCAATGAAACATGTACACCTAGCACAAAAGTAACTTTGGCATGGAGGTAACTGAAACAGGTACACCTAGTACAAGAGTAACTTTGGCATGGAGGTAACTGAAACAGGTACACCTAGTACAAGAGTAACTTTGGCATGGAGGTAACTGAAACAGGTGTGCACAGCACTGTAAAAAATGCATGCCAGGTGTATAGGATTGTAAAATCATGCACACCAGGTACACACCACTGTAAAACAGCATGCATACCGAGTACATACAAATGAAAAAACTTGCAATACAGGAGTACACCACTGTAAAAAGACATGATTATCAGGTATACACCACTGTAAAAGGCATCATACCAGGTGTACACCACTATAAAAAATTATGCATACCAAGTGTACAGCACTGTAAAAGGCATGCATACCAAGTGTACAGCACTGTAAAAAGACATGCATACCAGATCACATTACTTTAAAAAGACATGCACACCAAATATACACCACTAGTAAAATGACATCCAACCAGGTGCAGACCACATACAAACCGAGTGTGAACCACTGTCGTAAAATACACGTTTGCCATTCTCATAGCTAAGTGCGCGACACTGGTCGAAAACCACTGTCAAGTGACACATGCACTCTAGTCTTATAAAGTTTCCTAACGCTTCCATCTGGGTCCTTGCCTGTCGGCAGTAAAATAGGGGCACTAAATGGAGATGGTTAACCTGTTTTGTGATTGCCACTAAGAACAATAGGATCAAGTGGTCAATGAGGTCAGAAAGCTGTGCTCATACCACTGTAAAAAGACCTGCTCACCAGATATATATCGACAGAACTATTTTTTTTCATTATCAATAGCATAGATTCATGCATGTGGACCGTGGCCCTTGGACTAAGCTCAGTCTAATTTTCATTCCCATCATTCCCTCCATTCTCCGCCGTTCTGGGAAGCGCTTCCCTTAGTAACGTACAGTAGGCCATTTGTTTAGACTGTCGGTCATTGCTCTGACTGGCCCAAACAAATTAAATTCCTTCATAAAAATATAATACTAATTTAATTTTTTGTCAGTAATATTTTTTTCATTTAATTATATTTTGGCTTCAAACAGTAAGCTTACAAAAGAGATGAAAGTAAAATGTTAATATTGAAAGTAGAAACAAGATTTCAAAACTAAACAAATAAAATAGTGTGTGTGTGTGTGTGTGTGTGTGTGTGTGTGTGTGTGTGTGTGTGTGTGTGTGTGTGTGTGTGTGTGTGTGTGTGTGTGTGTGTGTCGGGGATGAGGATGTGTCGGGGATGAGGATATGCATGGGGATGACTGGGCTAAAAGGGAAATATAAAGAAAGATATTAATACAAAAGAAACTAACAAAGCAGCTAGCTACCAAGTCACAATCTAACGAGTACAACATAAATATGGGCGTGGGGGGGGGGGAGCAGGATAATCAAATGTCAAGACTGTGGAGTGACGCAATATATACACTAGTTAAACGTGTCGATGTTGTACTTTGCAGGTGGGTTTCAGCGGAAGGAGCTTAAAGGGAAGAGAGACTTGTGAAGAATAAGATTTGAAGGCAAGGTGAGTAGATAGTATAATAGAATCATCTCAGTGCACACTGATCTATCAGAGCGAAGTCTCTTAAAAATATAATGAACCAACAACACCAAAACCCAAAACAACCCAAGTGCAAATGTGCTAATTTGGTATTCTTCTTCCTGAATTCTGCAGTAACTGACGGCATTGCTTTAGGTAACAGCGTGTTACAAATGTTAATAGGCGGTAAACAACTCCCACTGTGTCCAGTCTGTCTGTTGCTGCTCTAACGTTTGTGTCAAAAACAAACATGTTAATTATGGAAACTGTATTTGCCTGGATGCTTTCATGACAAACAAGTTTTTTACCAGTAAACTTAGCTGAACCTAAAAATAGCGTCCAATCAATTAATGTCCGTGGGAAACCAAACTTGAACAACGGAAACAGCAATTAAAAAAATTATTAATGATGACTTTGCATAAAATGTTACATACATAATTAAAATTAAAATAATCACACATAAATATATATGCCGGTGTGTGTGTGTGTGTGTGTGTGTGTGTGTGTGTGTGTGTGTGTGTGTGTGTGTATGTGTGTGTGTGTATAACACTAACAATAAAATGAACAACAGATAAGCAGAACTGAACACAATCATTACCTTAACAACCCGAACTTTTCTTGGAACTGATTCCGATGATTAGTGAAAATAGGCGGGAACATATTTTGTGTTAATATATGTATTCAAGCCTCTAAATTCAAAACAGAAAGCTAAAGGGCAAAACTACAACAAAAATTCCCAAGAGAATGGATTATTTCATCAAATCAGCAGGTAACCACGAAACTGTCGATCATTCAAGCTGACTAAAGTCTGCGGCATTACAATGACTGCAAAATAGTTTTCTTTCCCTCGTCTTAATGAGACAACTTGGCCGTCACACCCAACACCGATCTTCATTTGGTGGAATGCAAATATTAAAGGCACATTAAGCTTAGCTAACAACACGGGAGTCAGAATCCTCGAAGATGTGCATTTGAAGGTTAATGGGTCGTTCCTTCATTCACCACTCTAATGTCCTCAACCCATCCTCGCAAAACATCTACTCTGTCCATCCATTTATCCACCCACATCTCTGCTTGTTTATCAAATCCTTCTTCCAAAACATTTACTGTCCATCCATTTATCCATCTACAACTCTGCTTGTTTATCAAATCCTTCTTCCAAAACATTTACTCTGTCTATCCACCAAAGTATCTAATAATTCTTTTCGTCAACCCCTCTCCAAAATATCTCGTCTGCTCATCAGCCCATCTCGAAAATAACTACTCCGTTCACCAACCCACCCCCAAAATATCTAATCTGTTCACCAACCCACTTCCAAAATATCTCCTATGCTCACTAACCCACCTCCAAAATATCTACTCTGTTCACCAGCCCACTTCCAAAATGGGTTATCTCCAAAATATCTATTCTGTTCACCAAACCATCTCAAAAATATCTACTGTTCACCAAACCATTTTCACAATATCCTCTCTCTTTACCAACCCATCTTCAAAATACTCTGTTCGTCAGTCCATCTACCAAAACATGTACCCTGTTCACCACATCCAACCTCCAAAATATCTTCTACTCTGTCTATCAACCCACCCACCAAAACATGTACTTTACAATCTATCCATTCAAGCATCCACTACTATCTATCAGTCTGCTGGTATCGAAGGCATATGATTCTGCTGAACTCGGATTTGATAACAAAGAGAACTGAAGAGAATTCTGTCAATCATAGAAGAAATATATATATCACCGTCATCCTACCTGTTCACCTGCCAGTAAAGATGACTACCCATATTCCTCAGCAGTGTATCACATGACTGAATACATTTTGAAGACTGTCTGAAAGAAAAACAAGCTGGAAGAAAATGTAAGCAATAAGCTGCAGAAATCAATTTACGTATTGATACGGTGTACAATATAGAAAGAGCAATGCGAGCTCGTCTGGTGCACGGTTTTAAAAAGACAAATAACAGCATACCCAGCTATGCCTTCAAAATAATACAATCCTTTCCCATTTCGCTTCTATCGCGTTAACATCTGTATCCATAATTTATTATTATTAATTTAATTATTGTTAAACCGTAATAAGATGCACATATGAAAAAAAAAAACCATCGAGCGCAACAGGAAAAGACTGCATGAAAATGTATAATCTATAGCTTCTTTTTCTTCTTTATAAAATTATTATTATTCGTACTCATGAAGGGAACTTTGGCGGGCACAACAACAAAAGGACGGCTTAAACATTTATAATCTAAACAGCACATTATTATACCGTCAGGCTACGTGCTCATGCAAGGAACTTTGGAGGGCGCAACAAGAACTGAACGCTCGAAGAGACTGGTTTGAGACATTATTCTACTTCATCTCGACTAAATCTATACAGCCAGACTTTCAAAGACATCTTCAATTATCGTCACGTTTTTCTTTTGATTTTTTAAGATGTAATTAATCCAACCCCTTCAACACTCCCTCCCACCCAGCCACAACCCAAGTGAGGGAATACGTATTCGGTGTGTGAAATTGAATTTGAAAACAAACTTTGCGAGTTTACTTTCAGACACTCCGGATATCAGCAGGCCTCTCTGCTCGAGCCTGAATAGCAAGCTCAATTAATAAAGCGAAGACATTGCAGTCATCTTACTAAATTGAATTTTCGCAATTTTCAGTGGGCAATGTGCAAATCACATTATGGCAGTTGGAGGGGGGAGGGCCAATCGGACACAGTAAAATTGAATGATGGGAGATAGACCATGACAGTCAGCATGAGGGAAGAGGTAGGGAAGACAAGTGGACACAGTAAAGAATGGGTGATGGGAGGAAAGACTATAATATCTATATGGGGGAGAAGGATGGGGAGGCAACTGAACCAGCTATGCGAGACAAAGACTATAATATCTAAATGGGGGAGAAGGATGGGGAGGCAACTGAACACAGTAAAGAACCAGCTATGCGAGACAAAGACTATAATATCTACATGCGGAAAGAGGTTGGAGAGGCAACTGAACACAGTAAAGAACCAGCTATGCGAGACAAAGACTATAATATCTACATGCGGAAAGAGGTTGGAGAGACAACTGAACACAGTAAAGAATCAGGTATGCGAGACAAACTATAATATCTACATGCGGAAAGAGGTTGGAGAGGCAACTGAACACAGTAAAGAACCAGCTATGCGAGACAAAGACTATAATATCTACATGCGGAAAGAGGTTGGAGAGGCAATTGGACACCGTAAAGATTGAATGGTGAGCTACAAAGATCGTGAGAGTCAACAGGGGGATGTGGGAAGGCAATTAGACAAAGTAAAGACTGATTGGTGGATGGGGTGTGTGGGGAGACAATTAGACAAAGTGGCAGCACAACAGTGTGGGACATCTAAAGATACAAGTCAAACACATCCAACTTTTCTTTTCAAATTCTCAACCTGAATGATGAACAATTTCCCCACATATTTTAAAATACATTTTCAAATTTAATTAACAATTTCATGTTATTATTGTAATTTTTATAATTCAGAATAAAAATTTTAGTTAGTTTAAGACAGACAAAAGTATATGGAAAAATAGGTTGTTTGGCTGAGGGTGAGTGAAGCTAAGATCAGTGGGATGAGCAGTGTGTGACTTTGTTTGAATCATTAGCATAGAGTATAGGCAGCATGTTTTAATGTGCAGTCAGGTGAAACTATTCCAAACGGATTACTTATGCGTCCCCTATAAAACCAAAGACTATTTAACCTTCAGACTTTTGTAACTGTGAATTCATTTATGGATAGGTAACATATGGTTAACAGAATGTGGGTGTGGAAGATGTTAAAAAATCATGAATATTAATTAGTGACAGATTAATTCTAGTTGTATTCTGTAATTTCATTGATTGGAAAAGTTAATCAAGGTAAAGATGGGTAGAGCATTTAAACTAAACATGTTTGCAATTCCTAGACTTTGTCCTTTTCAAAATACACACTTTGGGTGAGGTGTTCTGTTTGAGAGTCCCTTTCCAAAGTGAGAGTAGCTGATAAGTACCTGAGATAGACACTTGACTGTATACGGTAAACACTCCTTGTAAAATGCTTGGGTAGACTGTATGAATGATTAGGATTTGAATATTATAAAATGGAATTTGCAGCATTATTATGAATATATCTAATTCTGTTTGTCTTGCAGAGATCCCTATTTTAATAAGTATTCATTTGTGTGATATACTGCAGTGTACTTAGTATCCACAATTAATATATTGCAGGGTTTGGAGTTTCCTTCTTTCAGCTTTCTTGTCAGTGTATGCTTCTGTGTGAGCGTCATAGTGCACAAAACTGAACTTTGATTACCCAAATCTTAAAACACTTAGTATCTATTGAAAGACAATAAGAGGGATCCGTAATGACAGATTATTTAGTGGTGTACTAAAACACTCAATATCTAGTGAAAGCTTTGAGGATAAGTGACAGATTATTTACTGTTGTACTAAAACACTCAATATCTAGTGAAAGTTTTGAGGATAAGTGACAGATTATTTAGTGGTGTACTAAAACACTCAATATCTAGTGAAAGTTTTGAGGATAAGTGACAGATTATAATTATTTAGTGGTGTACTAAAACACTCAATATCTAGTGAAAGCTTTGAGGATAAGTGACAGATTATTTAGTGGTGTACTAAAACGCTCAATATTTAGTGAAAGCTTTGAGGATAAGTGACAGATTATTTAGTGGTGTACTAAAACACTCAATATTTAGTGAAAGCTTTGAGGATAAGTGACAGATTATTTAGTGGTGTACTAAGGAAGCAATTTTAAATATTGTTAACCTTTTCTTTTTATTAAATCTTTGCTAACTGTTTCTGTCTCGTCTATCAGTTAGTGTAAGGTGACTTCTTTTGTTTGCTTATCGTGAACTGTAATGAAAACAATTACATTGTTTTGTCTGTTATTCGTCTATTTGTATCGATTTTCTCAGTTTACTGCTGAAAGCGGGCCATGAGTCAATCCGGCGGCGTCATCAAATTATTAGTCTCACAGTTATTAATAACATATATCCAGTAGTCCATGCCTTGTGCTTCGGCATTTTATAATTGTACTGAAATAATACATTATTATAGGTCACCCCAAAATACCTCGTAAAACCTCTTTCTATATCATGTCTTCGGTACTTTATAAATTCATTGTTCGCTTAAAAATAAAATTTGAAATAATACATTATTATAAAGTCACCCCAAGATACCTCGCAACACCTAGCTCTTTCTTTATCATGTCATCAGCTTTGATTCATTGACATGCTTGGAGCCAGAAAGTCGAGTACTGGAGAAAGTACTGATGACGTCAGCTTTCAATTCACTGTATCCACACGTAAACATAATCTAATACGAATTTTCTAGAAACCTAAGACCAGAGAGGAATTTCTAAGAGAGAAAAATTTAATTTTCTAGAGATCCGGCATCCTCCCAATTACAAATCCCAGATGAAGGTGCAATCATCCCTAGGCGTGTCAAATTATTCAGAAAATAAGAATTTTTATTTTTTAAAGAATAATAAATACTTTGTATATAATAGGCAGGTAATCATATCAAATTATTTAGAGAATCTAAATCGAACAAAAAGCAAATATCTAAATATTTTGTCATCTCAAATTCTGTAAGAATGTAATAAAAATATCTAAACACTCTGACCTATAAAATAATTTAGATAAGAACGAAGTCAAACAAACTAATCCATCTGTAGATTGCAGAACATTGAGTGGTGAACCAAACTGTCTTATAACAAGTGCAAAGTCGAATTATAAATGGCGAAAATCATCGATCTTTATCCCCATCGTGGGGCATTTCCATATTGCAATTTCGCGCAGCTTTCAACTGTGTAAAACGTCAGTCACCAGGTGATAAATGTGCCGAGGTGGTGAGTACGAAGGGTGATTTGATGAATACAAAAATGTATCCTGTTGTCGAGTAAAGCCGACAGACCTAGAGGCATTCCTGCTGGCCGTCAGACTTTTCGTACGCGATCGAGTACTTAGAAAAGAGAGAGAGAGAGAGAGAGAGAGAGAGAGAGAGAGAGAGAGAGAGAGAGAGAGAGAGAGAGAGAGAGAGAGAATCCTTTCAGTTCTTCCTCCTACCCGCCACCCTTATCACAACGCAGATGTTGTGTTAGTCACATCTTTAATTTTTTTCTTATTTCTTTTATCTTCATCTGGCAAATGAGTTCTTAAAGCTAAAGTTATAGCTTTATTTCTAATCAAGAATGGAAACGACTTTAAAAAAAAAAAAAGTATACACTGGCCACCTCGCCAGACTATCGTCTACATGCCGTTTCTGTCCCCTTGACTACTGGTCACTTTCTCAGTACTCGAACGGTTAAACTGCACTCTGATATAGGCCCCTACTTCCTTGGACCAACCATATCTTCATACTTCCTTCTGCATACCATGTCTTCGTCTAAAATATTCCCTTGCTGCTATAAGGCACCCGTCAACAATATCAAAAGAACGTTGGAAATGGATGTAAAATCTGCAACAACATTCAGCAAGAATGACAGGTGCATACAAAATCGCTTACCTGTGAGCGGCGATAATGTCACACTATTAGTGTTTACTTCGATACCGATACAGAGCACAGAATGGGGTAGCGTGCGAAATCCTGAGTGAACGCGTACATGGAAGCCTAAATGATTGTGATCATTAACTAGTCAACACTAAGATTGGATACCTGTCAACAAGCTCAACTTTCAAAGAGGGAAGACTACACCCAATCAGCGTCAAGTTACAAATAGTCCTATGCATTCAGACAGTCCTTGCCACAAGAAAAACGAACTAAACAAATGCTCAGGCCCTTTTTTC
Organism: Sinotaia quadrata; assembly: GCA_028829895.1. Taxonomy (NCBI): domain Eukaryota; kingdom Metazoa; phylum Mollusca; class Gastropoda; order Architaenioglossa; family Viviparidae; genus Sinotaia; species Sinotaia quadrata. Next base: position 56,000,539 of record CM054180.1, on the reverse strand, counting down.
TCTCTCAAATTCACACTGACCCTAAAATATTACTTCAGCTTGAAATGCGATGGAAGTAATACTTGGTAAACTGTCACGAGTGGCAGATTTTGTTGAACGAACGCTTCTCATGTTCGTGATTTTGTAGACGGAAAGTTACGGTAATCTTTAAACTGTTTTAAGAAAAGCGACCGCCGAAGCAAGGTGCTTTTAACAAACGGAATTATTTTATTTTTTTAAAAACACGTTACATAACTTATTTCCCTATCAATACTTGAGCAGAATTACTTAAGACAGGTTAAATTTAGGAAAGGATTTCTGAAAACGCGACCAGTCAAATTATTGATTTTTGATTATGATTCTCAATGTTGATTTAATTATTTACAAGCGTTTATTTATGTTGTTTTTTAAATAAAAAAATGGAAAACTATGCAAATGCCAAATGATTACTGTTAAGTGATAAAGAAAAGGAATTCGTTTTTTTAATGGGAGAGTTAAAAGTATTGTATTAACAACAAGTTAGGTTTGGCTTTTGTTTCTTTTCATTCTTTAATCATCATCATACTTAATAAACTATTTTAAAATCAAATAACATTTTAAGGCAGGAAAAGTCAGCCATTCGTATTTTTATCTTTTCTTGTATTTTTATACAATCATTTCAACAAACATTCTGGTCACCCAAAATAATCCATAAATCCCACACACATTATTAATGTTCATTTGGTTGACTGTTCAGATCACTACAGGCTCAAAAGACTGCAATAATTATTCCTTTTGTCTTCATTTTAACAAGGAATAATGCAGGAACACCAGACTGACAAAAAACTTTCCTCTGTCAACAGAAATTGCATTTAAATGAATTAATATTTCATCATCTAACAAGAATGGAACTTCGTCAAAAATAATATAGACTTTTTAATTTAATCGGATTATTTCAACAACAAAATAAGGATTTTAATTTGAACTCATTGATTTAACAAACAATATGGATAATATTAACGAATTTAACAAAATGCAGTTTAAAACTGCACTTTATAATGCGCTTAATGAATGTGGCAATATGCACTTTAAATTGCAACAAATTATTTAACAAATAATAATTTATTATGGACTTAAAACTGTTAACATACTTAAACAAACAATATGGCTTTGAAATGCATTTTTATGATGCACTATCCTTAAATAGCATTTAATAGATTTTTTAAAGTTTAAGGAGTTTACATTTCTCTTAACTGTCTTAAACAATATGAATTTAATTGCAATGAATGAACATGACAAATGGGATTTTAAATTGTTCATAATGGACTTAACAACAAAATGGACTAGAATTTGCTCTTGGCAACTTTGCAATAATCTTTATTTTGCAAATGATCGAATTAGCAAGCAAAAATAGTTTTAAAATGATCTTTCAATTGCTCTTACTGGGCTTAATAAACAATATGGATTTTAAGTTGCACTAGTGAAAACAATATGAATTTTAATTCCTCTTACTGGACTTACCAATTAGAATATTGGATTTAAACTGTTCTTAACGGAATTAACAAAAAAACTTCAATTTGCTTTTAATTGGCTTAACATACAATAAAGACTTTATATAGGCCTTCATGAACTTAACAAACAATACGACTTTTCAATCGTTCTTACTAAACTTTACAAACAATATGAACTTCGAATATAACAAATTTCCAAAGAAGTGATGCATAAAATCATCAAAATAAGTGTGCAGAAAGACATCAGTTTAATCATTAACTCTACATTTTCCAATACAGTCCACTGATTAATTAAAAATTAAGTGTCAAATCAACGCGTTCACGGGATTGCATTAAGTCGAGGTAAACACACACACCGCCAACTCGAAAGAGTAAAGAAACAGACCGACCGACAAGCTTTCAATAACCCTTTCTCAACTAATATGCATTAGTGCTTGTGGTAATGTGTGCTGATATGAAATGTTGACGTGCATGCATACGCGAGCGAGCGTATATCTATTAATGTTTATGAGTATGCAAGAATATGTACGTGTGTGTGTGTGCGTGCGTGCGTGTGTGTGTGTGTGTGCGTGTGTGTGTGTGTGTGTGTGTGAGAGAGAGAGAGAGAGAGAGAGAGAGACCGTGGTTGAGTGCGTATGTGTTATGCGCATTTGTCATTTTAAATCCCTCCACCACGTATATTAGGTCTGAGTAATGCGCGACATGAGCTCCAAAGTCAATTACGGCTGTAAGGAAGACGACGTGAAAAGAATTACGTGATTAATCAGAGCTAACGAGATCGATGGCAACGGGTGGTAGGATTCTTCAAAGACCACAAATCTATCTTTAGTGAGTCGTGTCAAAGAATAAATCATTTTATTATAATAAATCAGTCTTGAAGTGGTAAATGCTGAAAGTCTCACATACAAATTTCCAAAATAGCTAAATTAACTATAAAATACAGAACAAATTATGTTTATACTAGAAAAAAATGAGAATGTTCTATCGTGCTTAACTCCCTTAGTTTTACAAGCCGAAACAAGTATTACTGAATCAAGTTTCTCTGTCACACTTAGCTGTCTACTAGAGATATAAATAGTGTATTATTATTCATGTATATGGATACTGTAGAAACTATGTAAATGATGTTCATTTGTTCCAGAACTCTAAACTTTAGCTTCATTTTGCGAAGGCATTTATTAACAGCACCCTGTTCCGGAACTCTAAGTTTTATCCAGCCGAAGTACTAGTTTCACTTTTTGTTAAGACATTTCTGACTATCATCCGTTCCATAACTCTAAGCTTTGCCAGTCAAAGTACTAGTTTTACTTTTTGTTAAGACATTTCTGACTATCATCCGTTCCATAACTCTAAGCTTTGCTAGTCAAAGTACTAGTTTTACTTTGTTAAGGCATCGATGAGCTAACGTCAGTTTCGGAGATCTAAGGTTTACTAGCCATATTATTTGCTTTAATATGCTGATATGTTACGTAATCCATGTTTGATTTCAAGTATCCTTAATTGTTAGCTATTTAGTGTATAATTCTGATCTGTTACGTAATCCATGTGTGGTTTCAAGTATCCTTAATTGTTAGCTATTTAGTGTATAATTCTGATCTGTTACGTAATCCATGTTTGATTTCAAGTATCCTTAATTGTTAGCTATTTAGTGTATAATTCTGTTACGTAATCCATGTTTGATTTCAAGTAGCCTTAATTGTTAGCTATTTAGTTATAATTCTGTTACGTAATCCATGTTTGATTTCAAGTATCCTTAGTTGTTAGCTATTTAATTCTGGGAGCAGTCCATCGTGAAGGTGTCAGGGATGTAATTAACAGAAAATTTAAAGTTAATAATTTATTTAATTAAGTAACTGCTCTGTTCTGTTAATGTTCTTTTGCAATTTTATTACAGTATTAGAATACTTATTTCTGCCAGAGTAGTTTCTTAGGTTTGACAGGGTAGTAACTTATATTGGCCAGAGAGGTTACTCAGGTTTGACAGTGTAGTTATACAGATTGCTTAGGTTTGATAGGGTAATTAATTATATTTGCCATGATGACAAATGCAGCCAGAGTAGTTACTTAGGTTTGACAGGGTAATTATATTTGCCATGTTGACAAATGCTGCCACAGTAGTTACTTAGGTTTGACAGGGTAGTTACTTATATTTGCCAGAGTACTTTTTTTTAAGTTTGACAGGGTAGTTACTTAGATTTGACAGGGAATTACGTATATTTTCCAGAGTACTTTTTTAGGTTTGACAGGATAGTTACTTAGTTATGACAGGGTAGTTACTTATATTTGCCAGAATGGTTACTTAGGTTTGACAGGATAGTAACTTATATTTTTTGCCAGAGAGGTTACTTAGGTTTGACAGGGTACTTATATATTTTCCCGAGTAATTACTTAGGACTAGGTAGTTACTTATATTTGACAGGATATTTGCTTAGGTTTGTCAGGGTAGTTTTTCTGAGCCGGAAATATGTGTATGCTATATAAGTCATAATTAATCAAAGGGAACGATAATGTTGCCAACTCGAGGCACGTCAAGTAATTTGCCTGTCACTATCTTAGACGATTAAGGGTCCCAAAGAAAGGGTCTGGCATAGATTAGGCTGCCTGGGCTGTTGTCAGCATTTGATAATATAATAAATTTAACGATTAATAATTTTGAGTCTGATACTGCAAAAGGGTCATTAAATAAAACTTGGCACATGACACCCTGTAACAGTATTCATTAGCCCGTTACACTCGTGCAGCATAATAGATACATGATCAATTACGAACAATGTCATGTGTTTAACATATTGCATGCAAGTATTATAATTCACAATTGTAGAAATAATATTCTATTCATATAATACATCTTTACATCAAATTAACAAGTACATCAATAGCGAAATGCACGATATAGTCACAAGTCCATTCTCTCTCAATCAATCAGTTAACTCACCATTAGCTAATTATCGCCTTTTCATGACCGGGCTTGAGTTACGTCAAAATCAAAGTGATTAGAATACAGAACTTTCTTCAACAGGTAAGTTTCGGTCTCTACCCAATGGCTAGTTCATTATTTGTAAACCATAAAATATAGGTTAGCAAAAATTACTAATCCACTCTGGACTGGTTTGGATTACATCAGCAAGTTCTAGCATATTCTTTACCTGAGTTATTATTTTAACTCTGGTACTTACAAAAAAAAAATATCATCAGGTGCAGTACCTGAAGGTCATGTCACGTTGACATTGAACAAACTATAATAATAATTAAGTTTAATAATAGGGACAAGCAAATTTACACACACACACACACACACACACACACACACACACACACACACACACACACACACACACACACACACATACACCCGAAAATTACTAAAGGTAGCCATTTGTATTGCTTTTATCTTCCAAGTCTTCTCACACTCCGGTTCCTGGATTTGACACTGGCGGATTTTGTTTTACGAAGGATTTTGTCGGAATACGTTTTTTCCCAAAAAAGGCATGAACGTTGAATGATGATCTTTCTTGGAAATCAGGCAGCCGAAACGACAAGTGCCAAATCATGGAATGAGAACAACTATCGAGACAAGTGTTTTCTTTCGGGAAATTAGGGGACCTCTGACTGCTGAATTGAGAGCGATTAGTTGGGATCTCCGGTCCCTCTACAGACAGATATTGTGCCTGGTAATAAAAATGAGGTGGAAGGCTGCACACGAGAAAAACCACATGTACGCTTGAAAGCGTTTATAACCTTCGAGTATAAAGTTTCAAGAGTAGACTTATTCCTCAAGGATGAGTCAATATACAAAAAGTTTTAAGAAAATAATACCCAACCATAAACAACCATACAATATAATGGACGAATAATCTTCTCCAAATGGTTTCAAAAGCTGCAGGAATGAAGTCTATAATAGTGAGAAATGATTACCTACACCAAATGAGGCCTATTAAAATCAATAAGACGATCAGTTTCAAGTGCTAAGGTCAATTTATTAGAGGGATATATTTAAAAGATGTTCAGCAATTTACTATTTAAAAAATTAAGCAGAACACGTTTTGAAAGAGACTTTAAAGTTCGGTTAAATATAAACTCAACACTTTTATGTCTGCTAATACACACGAAAGGGTACATAGCGAACAATACACAGGGTGTACAACACTTTTAAGTCTGCTAATACAAACGAAAGGGTACATAGCGAACAATACACAGGGTGTACAACACTTTTAAGTCTGCTAATACAAACGAAAGGATATATAACGAACAATACACAGGGTGTACAACACGGAGAAAAACATTCATAAAAGTAATAAATACTGAGCGTGTAGAAAGAACTTCAAGCTGATGTTAAGATTATGCACGTTTCCTACAACTATTACAAGCCTGCTAAATTAGGAATGTATTAAACTCCACAGACTTTCATCTACGAGCCTGCTAAATTAGAAATATATTTTGCCATCTGGTGTCCTATTCAAATGCCTTTTACATTATAAAATGAGTGCAGAAATTAATAAACATGGTCTCAAAAGTTGCATGGAAATTCTGGTTTGATAGTGTAGTATGACAGGCCGTTTTACTGTCTATTTACGGTTTAATGATAACACAAATTCATTAATAATATAACAAATTCAAGTTATTCTGACTGGTTGATCCTACGGGACCGAATTAATTACATAAACTTCGTATTTAGGGTTTTATAATATCATATATTTATTTTATGAAACAAATTCTAATTTTCTTACTGGTTGATTTTCTATCGCAAATTCGAATTTATTATATCATGAAAAAATGTGTTGGTATCCAAAGCTGAACTTAGGTAATAAAACAACCAATTAGAATAGCTTCAATTTATGATAATAAAATGAATTTCTCATAACATCAAAGAATCAGAACAACTTGAACTCTGATATAAAAAAAAAGAGCTTATGATGACATCAGCTAATCAGAACTTGAACTCCGATATCATAAAATGAGATTATGATGACATCAGCGAACCAGAAAAACTTAACTCTGATATCAAAAAATGAATTAATGGATATATAATATCGTTTTTGAAAAGCAAAACAGACCCTCAATGATATACAGCGAGTAACAAAATAGGGCCGATCACTCTGACATGAATTAAAACAAAATTAACTGAAAGCAATCTAAATTAGTGTATTTTATATTCTGTAAAAGTACGAAAAGTTTTTAAACTATAACAAATACAGATACAAAGAAAACCAAAGATATTTTTCCTATTTTTTGACACTGTTGGTCAGTGTCCACCATTCCTTAACTACGTCGAGAAAAACGATCAGCATTAATATAGCACCTATACCATACAAAAGTACTAAATAGATCATCAGACTTCAGACACTAAATGAAAAGGAATACCGGACAACCAAAACACAGAAGACAGCGTGTCGATATTTAAGGAGCATCTCCAGGAAAAATAATCTGACCCAGGTCACAAAGATCGATGTTCACTTACAGACGGGCGCAAATCAATGCCCAACACAGAAAACGACAACACGAGTGGGGACATGCCCGAAGGAAAATCATTCATTAGTTATCGCTAACGTATACTTATTCTGAGCTGATGAGGTCGGAGCACCTGCTCAGCTTCATTTTTGAGACTTACTTAAATATGGCGTAAAGACTTACCTGTGAGATGTTTAGACCATTCGTGTAACGTTCATCTAATTCTGTTGTATGACCGAGTGCCGAATTCCCTTTAATTCCCGGTATATGACTGAATGCCGAAATCCGTTTAAATATTGATGCATGACCTAGTGTCAAGTCACTTTAAAAAAACAAACTAGTGTATGATCGAGTATCCTTTTAATTACTGCTGTATGACCGAGTGTCAAGTCCCTTTCATTACTGCTGTATGACCGAGTGTCAAGACCCTTTAATTACTGCTGTATGACCGAGTGACAAGTTCCTTTAATTACTGCTATTATGACCGAGTGACAAGTCCCTTTAATTACTGCTGTATGACAAAGTGACAAGTCCCTTTAATTACTGCTGTATGACCGAGTGGCAAGTCCCTTTAATTACTGCTGTATGACAGAGTGTCAAGTCCTTTTAATTACTGCTGTATGACCGAGTGACAAGTCCTTTTAATTACTGCTGTATGACCGAGTGACAAGTCCCTTTAATTACTGCTGTATGACCGAGTGTCAAGACCCTTTAATTACTGCTGTATGACCGAGTGTCAAGACCCTTTAATTACTGCTGTATGACCGAGTGTCAAGACCCTTTAATTACTGCTGTATGACCGAGTGTCAAGACCCTTTAATTACTGCTGTATGACCGAGTGTCAAGACCCTTTAATTACTGCTGTATGACCGAGTGTCAAGACCCTTTAATTACTGCTGTATGACCGAGTGTCAAGACCATTTAATTACTGTGGTATGACCGAGTGTCAAGACCCTTTAATTACTGCTGTATGACCGAGTGTCAAGACCCTTTAATTACTGCTGTATGACCGAGTGTCAAGACCCTTTAATTACTGCTGTATGACCGAGTGTCAAGACCTTTTCATTACTGATGCATGACCGTGTGCAAGGAGAACGAAACCACAGTGTTTTGTAGTTGTTTGTTACTGGAAATTATTTTGTTGTATTTTATTTTTTAAAGATCACAGGATATTTCATTAAATTCTAGTGCTACTGCTATTATCATCCGGGGATTTTGAATATCACCTAACAAAAGTTAACTTAATTGTATTGTAGTCACGTGACTCATTAAGTTTAAAATTTATATTCTTATCTATCGTCTTGCAAGAGTTATAACTAGAATGTGTATCCGTTCATTGTGTTTTAAAGAATTTTGTTGTTTGTGGACCTCAGATTACATCTTAATTTATTTTGTAATTTAAAATGTCAAGCTTCTCCATAGCATGAGTTACTTTCTATGACTACCTTTACCAGAAAAAAGGTGGTTTAAATGTACATTCAGTTCGAGTTGAAAGGACTTGTAATAACAAACTGTACTGATTGTGGCGGTCTGTTACGTGTGAATGCAGGAGGAGAGAAAGACGAGAGAAATACAGTGTTGATTAATTACTCCTCCTGCCAGCATACTGGAAACTTAAATCCCGCTTCTCAGTGGAGAAAGAATTACCCGCGAGTTCAGTTTAATAAACGACGCAATTGTTTCTCTATTATAGTTTCAGCAATGTCTTTTTCACATTAGAATCATACGGTTACAATTGTTTCTCTATTATAGTTTCAGCAATGTCTTTTTCACATTAGAATCATACGGTTACAATTGTTTCTCTATTATAGTTTCAGCAATGTCTTTTTCACATTAGAATCATACGGTTACAATTGTTTCTCTATTATAGTTTCAGCAATGTCTTTTTCACATTAGAATCATACGGTTACAATTGTTTCTCTATTATAGTTTCAGCAATGTCTTTTTCACATTAGAATCATACGGTTACAATTGTTTCTCTATTATAGTTTCAGCAATATCCTTCTCACATTAGAACCACGATGATCAAACGGTTACAATTGTTTCTCTATTATAGTTTCAGCAATATCTTTCTCACATTAGAACCATGATGATCAAACGGTTACAATTGTTTCTCTATTATAGTTTCAGCAATGTCCTTCTCACATTAGAACCACGATGATCAAACGGTTACAATTGTTTCTCTATTATAGTTTCAGCAATATCTTTCTCACATTAGAACCACGATGATCAAACGGTTACAATCTGTAGCCTGAACGATTAGGTTAATGCAATAACACTAATGATGCTGCTACTTTAAAAATGTATCAGACGGTTCTGAAGTAAAAACTGGCTAGAGCAAGCATGCTGAAATTTATCACCAATTCGCTATGTTAGAAGCTGTTTTTTGTGCGAGACTTTTCTTCAGAAAATTATATATATCTGTCAGAAGTCATTTTTTTTTTTTTAACATCTGTCAAGTTCAGCTCGCTACTTTGAAAAAAAAAAGAGTAAAAGTGTTTTCAGATGCTTTTTAGCATGGAACACAATCTAAGCCTGCGTGTCATTGGAATAATGTTTCGAGCTGAAGCACAGTAAGTGAAGTCACAAACTATAATTGTGTCGCTTGTTTCTGCCTGCGTGTCGTTGGAATAATGTTTCGTGCTGAAGCACAGTATATGAAGTCACAAACTATAATTGTGTCGTGTTTTGGTCTGCGTGCTGTTAGAATAATGCTTCGTGCTGAAGTATAGTAAATGAAGTCACAAACTATAATTGTGTCGCTTGTTTCGGCCTGCGTGTCGTTAGAATAATGTTTCGTGCTGAAGCACAGTAAATGAAGTCATACTGTCGCTTGTTTTTATCTGCGTGTCGTCAGAATAATGTTTCGTGCTGAAGCACAGTAAATGAAGTCACACTGTCGCTTGTTTTTATCTGCGTGTCGTCAGAATATAAGCGCATAATTGTGTCGCTTGTTTTGGCCTGCATGTCGTTAGAATAATGTTTCGTGCTGAAGCACAGTAAATGAAGTCACAAACTATAATTGTGTCGCTTGTTTTGGCCTGCATGTCATTAGAATAATGTTTCGTGCTGAAACACAGTAAATGAAGTTACAAACTATAATTGTGTCGCTAGTTATTTCGTGCTGAAACACAGTAAATAAAGTCACAAACTATTTTCTCTTGTTTTTTTGCACGCGTGTCGTTAGAATAATGTTTGGTGCTAAAGCGGAAAAAGAAATTACCAAAATTCCGTTATTTAATGATAGAATTCGAACAAGATTAGTCGGATTATCTTCTAACAAAGAAAACAGGTTTTCTTGAGCTTTTACAAAATCTAGTTAGACGAGTCTATATATATTAGTGGCAAAGCACAACAGTCAGCATTTGTTCGTTTCGTACATAGAAATGAAATTATAAGCCAACTTTTATGCTGCAGATAAGTTATATCTGATATAGAAATGAAATTATAAGCCAAGTTACTCTGACTACTTTGAAAATGTGGCACTTCATGGAAGTTGGATGTGGGTGTCAGTGTTTGAAATATTGTTCTACCAGCTATTAAAGAATTTCTATTTCTTCATTTGATGACTACTTTGATCTAAATATATGTATCATGTTTTCTTCTTGATAACTTATTATATGTATAATTTAATTGTCTGCATAGGACAACATCAGAAACTTTTTTTTAATCAAATTTCAAGAAAGTATTCAGAGACTACTATTTCTGCTGTTGCTACTGCTACAAGAATAAATATATTATCTACTGAAATTCAATGAATGTAAACATTTTATATTAGTCCACAATAAAGTCAATGTATTCTTGGCATGCGAAAATTAAGGCACAAAGACAAGGTTAATGTATTCTTGGCATGCAAAAATTAAGGCACAAAGACAAGGTTAATGTATTCTTGGCATGCGAAAATTAAGACATAAAGACAAGGTTAATGTATTCTTGGCATATGAAAGTTAATGCACAAAGACAAAATCTTGGGGAAAAGTTAATGGTACAAAGTCAAGGTATGTAAAAGTTAATGGCCCAAAAACTAGTGCAGAGTATCATCCATCTTCAGAAAGAAACCACGGATAACTAACTCCAGAATTAAGCCTTTGGGATGCGAACCTGCTGAGAACATTCGACTTATATTCACTGTATCACATCTTATACTCACTGTACCACATCTTAAATTCACTGCACCACAGCTACCACTGTTCTAAATAGCAAACTTTAGCGCAACCAAATGATGGCAATGACGAAGAGAAGGAAAAGCACGAAACAATGGTAAAAACGGCGATGACGATATTGATTGATTATTATTTTCATGATGATGATACTAAGTGAGTAAAAAGGACATTTCACTAAAAACACAATCGCTTCAAGCAAAAATACCAACGGGGGGGGGGGGGAGCATTCCAAGACACATGCCGTATTTGGCTATGGCAATGTTCCTGCCCTCTGAAGAAAAAAAAAATGTTGCAGAAATGAAAACTGATGAGAGCAAAGACAGAAAATTATTTTGTTTTTAACTGCTTACGAGAAAATAACGCCATTTACTTCCTGCTGCAGCAACCAAGACTAGAAATAATACAGTCTTCGACTGTGATGACTAGAGACTTGCAGGACCCTGGACGTAGCAGCGTTCTCAGACAAGCTAAACCACGAAATCGATAAGATATCAGAGGTATATATTTATCCATTCAAGCGCCAAATCGCGAGCGGAATCACGTAGTCGAGTCTCCGTCTCAGACAATAATTTCAGTTTGCAGTCTGAAAGTTCTAATTCGCTCCCGTTATTTCCTGCTTCAATTCCGGACTCTAGGAATGGTCATTACTCTAGTACGAATGAGAGATAAGAGGCAAAAGAAGGAAAGAAATCGCATTTTATATTTACATTTACTTTTTTATGGATTAGCATGAAAAGTATTGATCAACATTCAAAAAAGGTAAGAAATTGAGAGAAAATAAAAGTTTAGCTAAAAAGGTCATCTGAAACTCCATTCAACAATATTGAAAAGCCAATATAGTTGGGGAGTTAGACAACTGATAAGCTCCTCCACGAGGGGCATTAAAGCCAAAGAACATGATATGCTAATTATGCCATGAGCAGCATTAAGGCCCAAAGTAAGAAACAAGATGTGTTAATTATACCACAAGCAGCATTAAGGCCCAAAGTAAGGAACATGATATGTTAATTAGCCATGAGCAGCATTACGGCCCCAAAGTAAGGAACATGATATGTTAATTGTGCCAAGAGCAGCATTAAGGCCCAAAGTAAGGAACGTGTGGCTGGGTAAATGTCTGTCCCTATTTTTAATTATTACATAGTTTGTTAAATGTCAATGTGACATGACCTTTGGGTACTGTGCAGGTCAATATTTTGTAAGTACCAGGGTTAAATAACAATTCAGATCGAGAATATGCTAGAATTTGCTTATGTAATCCAAACCAGCCCAGAGTGAATAAGTCATTTTTGTTTCCAATAGTTTATGATAAACAATTAATGAACTAATCAATGGGCAGACACCAAAACTTACCTGTTGAAGAAAGTTCTATATTCTAATCACTTTGATTTTGACCTAACTCAAGTCCAGTCATGAAAAGATGATCATTAGCTTATGAAAAGAGAAAGCCTTTTTTCCCTTTTCCTTTTCTTCCTTGTACACTTGTTGTGGATTTGAAAAGTTTCCATCCTTGAGTGTGGCAGTTGTGATGATTCACTGCATCCCATGTGTGTGTGTGTGTGTGTGTGTGTGTGTGTGTGTGTGTGTGTGTGTGTGTGTGTGTGTGTGTGTGTGTGTGTGTGTGTGTGTGTTCATCGGCAAGTGTAGCATTGTTAGCATAGCATATTACGTAAGTGGGATATTAATGCTACTTGTAGCTTGCTTGCTTGCTTATATCCTTGGATTCCGGGTGGAACAAAGGGCCTCGACAACAGTTCTCCAGCGCACTCATTCTGGAAGCTTTTTTCAGTTCACCCCACGAAAGGTTGCAGCTCCGCTATGGCCGGTCCCAAAACTGGGTGAGAAAGGAGGAGGGTTGGGCAGGGGGCCAGCCACGTAAAAACACACGCTACAGAAACCAAAGCAACAGAAGAATCCAACCAGTGCTTGAATCAGGGAGATGCTCTACAGGAGGACAGATGACGCAGATTGGTGAAGCTACTTGTAGCATTGTTAGCATATTCATAAACATAAAATTTTGTTTTCAAACAATAACAAAACAAAAACGTATCTGTATTAGTGATCAAGACACACACACACACACACACACACACACACACACACACACACACACACACGAACTCGCAACATCAGTGTCTGCAAAGAGACACAGGGTTCATGTTCGGTCGCCTGCGTGTTAAACTCCTGCTTGTGCAATGGCACACTGACTGCCAGCATCTCTGCCTTTCGACGTCTTGGAGGACGCTTCATCTTGTCACGAACGCGGTGTTGAAAGTTTTAATAAATGGAGTTCAGCGTCGCGCTTCCTTGTTTCTTGGTCAGCTTAGATTGCAGTGTTCGTGAAGATTATAAGGGAACAAGCACACAGTTTTACAACGTAATTCAATCTTTTGACAGTGTAATCCAATCGTTTTACAGTGTAATCCAATCTCCGCCTCCTGGCTACCATCCATCAGTCCCGCAATATGACGCGAAAATGTTTCTATCGTCACAGGTCTAAGCGTGTTCTTCGATTTGACGCACTGAACTTGCTAACAACGACTGCATGAAACGAAAAGATGTTACAAACAATACCTTAGTAATTACTCTGCTAAAATTAGTTTACAGCAAACAACTTTAACAGCGATTGTTCTCTAATATATATTTTTTTAATTTAATATCTTACGACTTATTTTAATGGTAGGGGTCATTAGAATGCAGTGAATGTTAACCGCTGTCTGAAAAAGAAATTGGACTGTCCACATGAAATATTAACCGCTGTACGACTGTAAAATTGGACTTTTCAAAGTAAATGTGAACCGATATCTGAATGTGAAATTTGACTCTTCAAAGTAAATGTGAATCGCTGTCCGAATGTGAAATTGGGAGTTTATTCAACTTCAATTGCTAACCTTTTTTGGAGGAAGGAGAGGAAAGAGATGACGGTGAAAGAGAAGAGAAAAAGCAATACATTAAGATGACACAGTACTAAAACTAAATAAAGAAAAACGTAAAACTATAACACATCAAAGTGGTTAAATTATACAACGAATTTATATCACCAAGACCGGATGAATGCGCTACACAACATGCAAATGAGACGACAGGGAAACGATAGAATATAATAACAAATTATTCTAATTATAACAACATATTTATATCACCAAGTCTGGATAAATGCGCTACACAACATGCAAATGAGACGACAGGGAAACGATAGAATATAATAACAAATTATTCTAAAACAACACATTTATATCACCAAGTCTGGATGAATGCGCTATAGGGAATGCAAATGACGCCATATGAGAGCTCGCCTTTTGTCCCTGCCATAATAAAACCTTGTTCACAACACATTGATTTTCTCTTGCAGTTCACTCAAAGATGGATCTCCGACTAGAACTATGTGAACGTTTCCTGGCCTTGTGTCTCAAGGACTGCACAGTCACTCCCTCCTTGTCGGACGCTCTGTTCAACCACACATCAGCAACCCCGCGTCAGTGTTTAAATCTTCTTTGTACAAAGTCGAGAAGGCACACGCGTTGTTTATTTAAACCCATTAGGTCTTGGTACACCCTGTTTTCCAATTAAACCCTTTATCTACGAGGCACACCCTGTTTTCCAATTAAACCCTTTATCTACGAGGCACATGCATTTTTCTTTAACCTGAGGACCGTTCAGTGGCGGGAGGCCAGATATAAAGCAAATACCGTCTTCATTTAATCATATTATTTATTTCCTCAGGCAAAAAGTATACAAATTCTTAGGTTAAGCCTCTTTATTTCAGAGATGACAAAATTAAATATAAAAGCACGCACACACAAAATCTTTAACTATAAAAAATCTTCAATAAACTGCCGGTACTTTATTTCTTTGAACGGAATTATTAAAGGCAGGAACAAATTCTTTATTTAACCACTTTATTTCTTGGGGTAGGCTTACGTGTCAGAGGCAAACATAATCTACAGTTAACTAAATATATTTATTGTTTATATATTGCAACTAAGGACAGATACATTCTTTTCTAACATCTTTATTCCCTAGGTTTTCAATGTTTAAACTTAGAGTCAGAAAAATTCTTCAATTAACTATAAGCACTTTATTTCTGTTGTGTTAGCTTTTTAAAAGACTCTTTAGATTGTTTATGCCGTCATTTCCGAGGGTCGTATTTAAAGTCAGAGGTAGACACATTACACAATTAACATGTATTTTATTCAGAGATAAACACAAATTCTTTATTTAAGGGAACTTTTACTTACGACTTGTTTTATAAAACTTAACCGCAAAACATTTTCCAATAAAATGCTTGCATTTTATTTCTCATATATTTTATAACTAAACAATCACAAATTCCTTATCTGGCCCCTTTCGTTGTGAGAAGTCATTTAATTTACAAACATAATTTCTTTGACTTTTTTGGCTAAGTCATTTAACGCATATACATTCTTTATTCGACCCCTGTCATTATGAGATGTCATAGAATACACAATAATTCTTTATTAGGCCCTTTCTTTATATTTAATTTAATACACAATCATTAGTTGGCCCTTTCTTTATATTTAACTGAATTCATACAAATTCTTTATTAGGTCCATTTCTTTTCGAGATTTCACAGAATAGGATTTTACAAATTCTTCATCTCTCTCCCACAACCTTATATATATATTTTTTTTTTTAAAACGAAATCTCATTAAACGTACATACATTTTTCATTTGCAACCCTCCCCCTTCTTTTCAAGAGACTGCATTGAACGCACAAATCTTCTTTAAAATGACATGGTATGGAGATCGGAAACAAGACAAATACTGACAAGGATAGAAAAAAAAAATACAAAAAATACACGTTATTCAATGCGAATTTTTGTAGTGCGGCCCATATTTATATTCAGCTGAGTCAATCTCCTATGCAGGAAACTAAAAACATAAATTAAATTCTTGACGATGCCATCAAAACGCCGAGGCAGGTGGTAAGGTCTCGGGTTTTGAAAATGACAAATGCATGCAGCCATAATCATTGAAATGTGTACGCGGACAATTATATTTCTCTTCTGGGCTACTGACGCCTACTTAACCATGCTTGAGGAACTTGTTCAACAACGAAGAAGAAAAAATGGAAACTATACAAGTTACGCATTACATTGAATTAATATTCCGAAGAAGAAATATATCTTCATTTCGGTGAGAACTAAGCAAAATGCACGTGAGGGGGAAACCGATGGTGTGGCCTAATTATTACGTCATCTACCAGGTGTTCGCACCGATAACTTTCTGATTTTCTCCATGCAGTTTTAATTTACATTTTTTGTTGTTGACTATTCCAGAGCAGTGCAGGCAACTTTCGTAGTTTAAAGATTTTATAGAAGTTGATTTGCAAGTACCTCGTATCTGAAATGCCTGTGTGAAGTAAGGGTTTGGCAATTATAAAATATATACATATGTAGTTAATGTGTAAGTGTACTGCATTTGTGGTGAAGTAAGGGTTTGGTAATTATAAAATATATACATATGTAGTTAATGTGTATGAGTATTGCATTTGTGGTGAAGTAAGGGTTTGGTAATTATAAAATATATACATATGTAGTTAATGTGTATGAGTATTGCATTTGTGGTGAAGTAAGGGTTTGGTAATTATATAATATATACATATGTAGTTAATGTGTAAGTGTATTCCATTTGTGGTAGAGTAAATTTGCCTATACCTATTTCTAAACTTAATTGTTATATAAATTTTTAAATGTCAAAGTGATCCGACCTTGAGCACTGCTTATGCTGATATTTTTAAGTGTCAGAGTTGGAATAAACAAATCAGGTAAAGAATATGCTAAACTTGCTGATGCAATCCGAACAAGTTCCATTTGAATGAGTAGTTTTTCTGACTAATAGTCTCATATTTGTTCATCCAATGGAGATGGACCGGAAGTTTCTTAATTCTTTGTTGAACAAGTACTCTATTGTAATCACTTTGAATTTGAACATAGCTCATGTCCAGTAATAAAAGTGATCGTTAGTTTATGGTAAGTTAACTGACTTATAAGGAAAGAATGGACTTAGAAATATTTCGTACATGCTTGCTATTGATCTATGATTTGAATTTGAGAATGCTTATGTAATTTAACCATTATTTCTATCTTCACTAATTTGACTATATTGCACATTATACTTGTGAATTTTGATCGATGTTATATTTCTTATGCTGTGTGTGTGTGTGTGTGTGTGTGTGTGTGTGTGTGTGTGTGTGTGTGTGTGTGTGTGTGTGTGTGTGTGTGTGTGTGTGTGTGTGTGTGTGTGTGTGTGTGTGTCGGGCTAACGAAATTGTTGCAGGATCTGTAAGTTAAAAGAAAGGAGTTTAAGAAATGAAATATGCCTGAAATTTAGCACTGCCTTAATTTGACTTTTGCAGAGAAGAATGTGCTTTTATCTTTGATGTTTTGATCTATTTTAGATTATAGTGACTACTGTACTCTCTTGGATCATGTTGGTGCATGTATCCAGCATTGTTGTCGAACTTATCAGTAAATGTGAAATCTGTTCGAGAAACAATACAGCAAAAATTGAGAATTTAGTTTGGTCTCGAAAATTCACAAAGATTATTTTGAACATTCCTCATGGTATGTCGAGTAGTATACACAAAGATTCTAGAACACTCCATGTGATGTGCTTTTGATAGTGCATGCTAAGTTCTGGATGTTTCTCCATGGTGTGCTTTGTGAGTGCATCAAAGATTCTGGAACAATTGAGTAATGTGCCTAGAAGGGATACAATGGACCATCATCTAAATAAGAAAGACTGTGACTTGCTGCAAAACTCTGTGATTGTGAACACATGCTAGTGACAGTAGCCATCATTGAAAAGGTTATTTACATTGGCTTTAATTATTTCTCTAAAACTCCACTCTCATTTCTGTAATGAATGATATCTATGAATGTGATTATATATTTGACTGCTGGTGTCCATGCTAGGATAAACTGAAGTATTGTCCAGCATTAATCGAACATTGTCCTGAAGTGATGTAAATGTCAATGCACTTTTGATTACATTCATCTGTTGTATATTTGATTGTTGATTTCATTAACTTATTGTTAAATTTATTGACCTTCTTATACATATTGACAACATATGTTGGAGAGATAGTGGGTGGATGGGGGCTTAATATAGATTAAAAGACGAATTTATCTTCTTTGGTATGAAGTTTTCCTCCTGCGGAAATATTGTGTGACAGTAGATGTTTGTCTTTAATGTTGTGGAAGAGAGAAAACGTTTATAGCGCCCACATATCCGCCAAGTGAGAGAGACGAATGGTGTCTTCTGGAGAATTATTAATAATACAGATTAATATTCTCGTTACTTGTAATTAGTTATGGATGATTAATAATAATAATAATAATAATAACCAATAACTAGGGTGGCGTTGTGTCACAGCATCTCAAATACGTGTTGTCAGTAAGAGTCTGGTTTGTGCAGTACGTGTAGTTAATCCGTAAACTACATCGCGTCTGAAATACATCTGCTCTACGGGTTGACTGTTAAAAAATATGTTAATTTGTAAGCATACATCGTTTCTGAAATACACACTTGCAGCAAGATGGCATATAATATTTAGTTAATTTGTACTCATATCATGTCTAATAGGTACGATTGTTATATACTATAGTAAGTTGTACTCATATCATGTCTAATAGGTATGCTTGTTATATACTATAGTAAGTTATACTCATATCCATGTCTAATAGGTACGATTGTTATATACTATAGTAAGTTGTACTCATATCATCTATAAGAACATTTCTGCAACAAGGGTATGCCTGTTATTTAATTTATAGTTAATTTGTAATCATATTGTGTCTGAAATGCATTTCTGCAGCAAGGGCGTGATTCTTACATAACAGATAGGTAATTTATAAGCACATCGTGTCCTAAGTATATGTTTGAAACAAGACTGTCAAAAATAGAAACTGTATTGTTAATTTGTAATTACATGAGTACCGAAATATGCGTTATCAGCAAAGAATTTTATTTTTACAGTAGTTAATAAGCTTATCGTTCTATGGTACACGTCTTTCGGTAGGTTTGTGGGTTTTAAAGTAGAGGATATATAAGTGTTTTGTGCCTCAAATTCATGTTTTCTCTGTAAGGGTTTCTTGTCTGAAGCTCACTATTTCAAGTAAGACTATGGCTTGTATAAATTGCTGATTTATAAGGGTTTCTAGTCTGAAGACAATGTTTCCAAGTTACAACGTGGCACGTGTAAGTACCTGATTTATAAGGATTTTGATGTTGAAAGACAAATGCCTACAGAGAGCGTCTAACTTTAATGTAGTAGATTATCCTTGATTAATAATCCTGGGGTTGGTTTCTACATTAGCTTATCTCAATAAATAAAAATAATGACAGTGTCTTCACAGAAACTGCCGTTATTGCCTAATGTATATTTTTAACATGTGTATTTTTTAATGTGTATTTTGAAGAAAAAAAGTCTCTTCAGAAAAGCTGGCATGTAAACACAAGTTATATTTTTTAAAGTATCCTTCGTGAAAATACAATTTTAAAAAAAATCAAATAATGGGCATATTTTGCATAGGTTTATGTGATAATATAAAATATTCTTGTATCAAATAATGAGCAGTTTGAATTAGCTTAAGAATAAATACAAACTAAACTTTTTAAATGAAAATAATAATTAGTTTGCACCAGTTTAAGTGAAAAATAACTTTTAAAGTTTCGTTGTGTTAATTATGATTTAATTTTATAAACAGTGCACTGGTTACTATTTTAAACAACTTTATTCTCCAGAAATGTTTCTGTAAAAAAAAAAAATAATTAAGAAAAAATGCTCAAACAAAGTTGCTTTGTCAGTAAATCCATTTATAATCCAAATACATTTCGTGACAAAATAGATCAATGCAGAAGAATGGTGTCGTGTTCATTTCTTTCCTTTTATAACAAATAAATTTAAAAGAAAAAATAGCAACCCATACAGTGTGAGCATCTTCGCGTATAATTCACTCCAAAATAATCAATATCATTTCTTTCTTTGTATTCAAGATTTTGCGTGCCTTTACCAGACGCCAATTTGTTGGAACCTACAAACAATTCTCCATTTTTGTCTGGAACAGTTCTGCTACATGCTGGAACTTACAAACAACTCGTTTGAAGTAGTTCTGCTACATGTTGGAACCCACAAACAACTCTCTCTCTTTTTTTTTTTTTTTTTTTTTGCCTGAAGGAATACCACTACATGTTGGAACCACAAACAACTCTCCTTTGTGCCTGAAGCAGTACTACTACATGCTAGAACTATAACAACTCTCCTTTATTGCCTGAAACAGTACTACTATATGTTTGGGACCTACACGACTTTGATCGAAGCAGTACAGTTTGGAACTCACTAACAGCTCTTCACCATCTGCTGCACAACTTCATATTTTAATATAAATGCTGTTTTGCTGGACCTAAAATCAACTCTTTCTGAAATACTTGTACTACATAATTTTTACTATAAATGTTGTTTTACTTGAACCTACAAACAACTCCCGTCTCTTTCTGGAGCAACGGTACTACTATATGTTTTGAGACCCATAAACAACTCTCTTCTCTTCTAAAGCAGCGGTAATGCATAT
The DNA here is from genome assembly GCA_028829895.1 of Sinotaia quadrata. Classification (NCBI taxonomy): domain Eukaryota; kingdom Metazoa; phylum Mollusca; class Gastropoda; order Architaenioglossa; family Viviparidae; genus Sinotaia; species Sinotaia quadrata. The sequence continues at coordinate 55,979,866 of CM054180.1, read as the reverse complement.
CTGGGACCCCCAAACATACAATCTCTCTGATGCAGAGGCATTACATATCTGGGACCCCAAAACAACTACTCTGAATGCAGCAGCGATACTACAGGTTTAACGCTGCTCTGCTAGGATCCAACTCTCCTCTCCTTCCGAATGAGTACTATATACGCTACTATGCTAGGACCCAACTCTCTCCTTCCGAATGAGTACTATAAACGCTACTATGCTAGGAACCCAACTCTCTCCTTCCGAATGAGTACTATAAACGCTACTATGCTAGGACCCAACTCTTTCCTTCCGAATGAGTACTATAAACGCTACTATGCTAGGACCCAACTCTCTCCTTCCGAATGAGTACTATAAACGCTACTATGCTAGGACCCAACTCTCTCCATCCGAATGAGTACTATAAACGCTGCTATCCTAGGACCCACAAACAACTTTCCTCTCCTTCCGAATGAATACTATAAACGCCGCTTTGTTGGACCCACAACTTTCTCCTCTGTTTTAGAAGCAGCAGAGCTGCACATTGACTATTAGTTTGTCTGATGACGTCATTCGATTGCGCAGGTCATAATCTCACAAGGGCATCTAATGCTTTTCTCAAACAACGACGAGGACGTTTACAACTGAGGAGCATAACGCTTTGAAGGGAGAGATGAGTGTGGTGAATCCCGGTGGAAATAAAAAGGCGAAATTAGTACTGCTGCTCTGCGGCTGAAGTTTAAAGACTTTCAATCAAGCCAGAAGCACACAGAGAGAAATATAACGCACCGCAACCCAAATCGTCTCCCCCCACCTCCTTCTGGCGTCGTGAAAGTGCACGAAACTTCTTTTCTAAAGCAAACATGTACGCATTTAGTTTATAATAAACATGACAGACAAACGCCAGAGTGGACGGACTCAAACAGGGCTTTTCTGCTGATGTGCATCAAAATGCGAATTCCTACGTACTTTCATATATGTAATATGATCGGCGTGATTCAAATTTGGTTGGATCAGTTCAAATATGATTGGATCAGTTCAAATTTGATTAGACTAGTTGAATTTAGTCGGAGCGGTTTCACATTTAGTTCGAGCACTTCAAATTGGGTGGGCTGGTTCAAATTTGGCTGGGGTGGGTTCAAATTTGAAGTGATTCTAACCATTGCCCTGGAGTCGGAGCCGTAGAGTCGGTTGTTTTTTTAGTGGAGTCTGAGTCGGTAAAAATGTCCCGACTCTGACGAAATTTTACGAAACTTGAGGCTAAAGCAGATCGATATTTGAACCATGCGGGATGGGGGGTGGGGTGAAACTTTTAAAAAATGAAATAACATCTCAAGGTAGGTGTTTATTATTAATTTACTACATTTTAAGCAATGAAAGTAATGATTAATTTGTGAAGTTATTGAACTAGAGAACTAAAAGCAAAAAACTTCTGCTATAGATTTTAGATGCTCTAATGAAAGGTATAAAAGAGGAGAATGCGGTATAAATGAAAGGTATAAAAGAGGAGAATGCGGTATAAATGAAAGGTATAAAAGAGGAGAATGCGGTATAAATGAAAGGTATAAAAGAAGAGAATGCGGTATAAATGAAAGGTATAAAAGAGGAGAATGCGGTATAAATGAAAGATATAAAAGAGAAGAATGCGGTATAAATGAAAGGTATAAAAGATGATAATGCGGTATAAATGAAAGGTATAAAAGATGATAATGCAGTATAAATGAAAGGTACAAAAGAGGAGAATGCGGCATAGCAGCGTTGAATCACCTTCTTCATCTTCAATGGACGCAAACTACGAAGATGAAGATTTTGCAAAATATCTACTCATAGGGTTGGTCAAAACGGCAGGACAATTTCGGAGAAACTCCATCATATCGAAGTAAATTGAAAATAAATTTGTTCTAAGCACTGAGAGAGGCTGAGAAATTTGACCGAACTTATGAAATGAGCGCTAAAAATACAATACCCATCTCCTCGAGATTATTCAAGATGGCGCGTTGACTACCACAGCGTTACCATCGACTCAAGTGACTCAGGTACGTTTGTGTTTTCTCAAAATTGTCAAATCCGATTTGAAAGCGGCAATTAAGCCAAACCTATCAGAAGTAATTTTTTTTTAAAGAAGCAATTCAATTTAGATAAACAATGCCATATTAAATATCTTGAGATTTTTTACGTATTAAATTATTGTACAATTGAAAACTAGTTTAAAAATTAAATCTTTGAAAACCACTTCTTCATTTATTTACACCTATACATACCATACTCACATATAACTTCATATAAGTATATAATTTAATTTATATGATATTAGGAATACTCTAAAACTGGAGTCGGAATAGGGAATCAGGAGTCGGAAGTCGGATTTATAAAGTTTCAGGAGTCGAAGTCGGAATTTTTGTGGTATAAATGGTACACTTACCGAATTGTTTTAGCACAGGCGGAAAAATATTCAAATACATTGAACTGAATTTGCTCTTGTTCATTATTATTAGTAGTAGTAGTAAGTAGTTAATAGTTGGTGGAAGTAGTAGTAGTAGTAATTAAGTAGTTAGTAGTAGTAATTAAGTAGTTAGTAGTAGTAATTAAATAGTTAGTAGTAGTAAATCTGCTACAAATTCATTAGAATTACAACCAATGTTCCCTCTAATATTTTCTTGTGTGGGCGGAACTGGCGGTTGTCTGAGCTTGCTACCAAACCTTGTGCACGGAATTTTGAAACTGATGTGCGGCATTTTCTAATGAGTTGCGCACTTTAGTCGGAACATTGATTACAACAGTTGATGCTGAAATCAGTGAAAGTAAAATGTGGTATGAAAGTACAAATATTTTAAAAGAAACTTGCTGATTTCTTTCCACAATCATGACGTAAAAATCAGAATAGTGAGTAATTATCTGTGCAAAGTTTGTTTGGTTTCTAACTGGTATCTTCACTTTCAAGAATACTGTGAAGATGATTCTGGTATTACTAGTCTATGGCCGATCTTCGCTATTCTATTTGCCATTAAGAGCAAAAAGTCCTGAACAAGTCCAACCAAATAAATCTTTGGGAGGAAATAATCCCCTTAAATGAAGGATACTAAATCACAGCCAAGAGAGAACAAAGGTGAAAAATAAATACGAAAACTGTCTTAATAACCTGGAATGCAGTCATTTAAATTCGATGGCTGTGATGGATGTGACAGCAACAGAAATGTCTATCAGAATTTCCCGCAATTGGAAGGCACAATTCAGCAACATTACTGTCTCTGCTATTATGTGTAGCTGCGGTATCTAGGAACACAACAATACTGTTGGATTTCTATTATATGTATCTGTGATGCCTAGCTACACTACAATTGGGTTTACACTTCTATTAGGTGGAGCAGTGATGTCTAGCAACGGTACAATTGGGTTAACACTTTTATTAGGTGGAGCAGTGATGTCTAGCAACACTGTAATTGGGTTTACTCTTCTATTAGGTGCAGCAGTGATGTCTAGCAACACTGTAATTGGGTTTACACTTCTATTAGGTGCAGCAGTGATGTCTAGCAACACTACAATTGGGTTTACACTTCTATTAGGTGGAGCAGTGATGTTTAGCAACGCTACAATTGGGTTTACACTTCTATTAGGTGCAGCAGTGATGTCTAGCAACACTATAAAGGTGTTTAGACTTACACAAAATAGAAATTGTTTGCAAGAAGTATGATATGAATTCTAAAAGCCATCTTTGTACAGAATAAAGCAAGTCGATTGTAGGTTTAAGATGGCTGAGCTTTTAAGGATTACCGTTTTGTACAGAGTCGAGCAGGATTTATGATTTTAAAGGAAAATATATATATCAGATAAAATAGGCTGAATGTAGGCTTTGCAAAGGCCGAATTTTAAAGACGACATTTTTGTACAGGTAATAGCAGGTTGAATACAGGCTTTGCGGTGGCTGAATTTTAAAGGACTACATCTATATACAGGTATAAACAGGCTAAATTTTAAAAGACAACATCTATGTACAGGTATAAACAAGTTGAAATCAGTCTTTTTTAAAGGACTACATCTATGTACAGGTATAAACAAGTTGAAATCAGCCTTTTTTAAAGGACTACATCTATGTACAGGTATAAACAGGCTGAATGCAGACTTTGAGAAAGCTGAATTTTAAAGGACATCTATGTGCAGGTATAAACAAGCTTAATGCAACCTTTGCGATGGCTAAAGTTTAAAAGACTATATCTGTATATAGGTATAAGCAAGCTGATTGCAGTCTTTGCAGTGGGTAATTATGGCGGAAAACTAAACGACAAAATCTCTCTACCGAGCAAAACAGGATTGAACCAAGAAGATAGTAGTGTTCTACCTTCTGTATTACCGCCCTAAGTCTCTTAAATCTGATTGAATGCTATCCGACATCCGACATCCAAAGCTCATATTACCGGGAAAGGCAAACTTGTGCTGACATCTCTAAGATGTCTCCTTTCTGTGACAATAACTGAGCATTCCGGCAACATCTGTTAACTTTTGCTGTTTGTGTCTGTAACAACTAACATTTCTGCATCTATACTAATGAAATTCCAACATTATTTTTTAACTGCTTTTGCTTTGTGTCTGCGACATTTCCGTAAGAAAAAAGGTCATTCCACAGTATCTCTTAAATGCTTCAGTCTCCGTCTGTGACATTTCCGTGACAATAATGCGGGAATTCCGGTATTACCTATTCAAAGCGCAATGCTTTCCAAATTAGAACACCTATTAAAATATATTCAAGTTAATTACTTGCCAAACAATCCAGATTTAACTCGAAAATGTCTTTTTGCCACCATTTATAAGCTATTCGATGAGTAAACTTTCCAATCATACTTTAAGATTTAATTTATTTCCATACAGATAACGTGGTCGAGTGTCATTTACCTTAGAATGGCTTAGATCATCGTGTTTGATTTTTTAAAAAAATATATATATTTTTTTCCAAACATGACTTATTCTGGATTACTGAAGAAATGTGATTTTAATGTGATCTGATGATAACTAGATCCACAACAACAACAACAAAGTAAAAACGGGGTAGGGATGTAGGGATGCCTCACCTTTCTAATGATATTTATGACGTTTGTAGATCAATGTCATTTCAGATTGTAAATGTAAAAGGGATCACTGGATTGCTGCAAGAAAAGAGCATTTAGTGACTGAGACTGCAATCATTTTCTTAAGTGTCCACTCCATTAGACTCTCAATAGAATTAATCGAATATTGTTTTCTTAAACGGGGGATAATTAATACATTTTACTAGTGTAGGACTATTTATGTTACATTTATGAAGACTGTTCAGACATTCTAGCCGACATTGGGGCCGCCATCGATGAGTACACGGGGTGCTTGTGGCCCCATCGCTCTCACTATTACCAGGGACGTCACCAAGACCATCGACGACAACTTCAACTTCATCTTCATCAACACCCGAAGTCCATACTCCAACAATAAAACGAGATGGAAAGAAAAGACAGCACCCACCACAGCATATACGAAGACAGCAACGACAACTTCGCCAACAACAGCAGTCACAGCAACGACCCCAACAACGCTATAGAAACCAACAAAACAACGGCAGCGACAAAAACAATACCAGTATTATGAGCAGCAGTATCCACAGTGAAGATACTTCAACCATTCCGAAGCGAATATGATCCAGATGATGCTTGACTATTTATACTGATCGCCAGCGCCCATCTTCATGCATCCCAACGGGCACAGAGGACAGCCACAACCTCAGCGACAGCGACGACAATACCACCAGTAAGGAGGCTAGGGTGGTTGAACATCCCGGGCGCACGTACACACTAGGTACAGACTTGATGTGCTAAAAGCCTGGGCTCTGTAAGACAAACCCTCCCACCCGCCCTCCCACTTCAACATCTTTAATGACAGCAACAACATCCACCACAACTTTAGCTCACGGATACCGGGCTAGAGTCTGCCTCTACCGGCCAAACGTTTGCAATGGACGAACGCACACTAATACTACAAGGAATTTTTAAAAAATCTACTTCAAGGAACTCACAGCGACACTAAAAGAGAACTTCAAAAAATTCTACTGCAATGATGACGTAGCCAGAAGGCCGTATCCCCCTCCCCTCCCCCCCCCCCATTTCCCAGCGCAAAAGCGGCGAAAGCCACAAGCGCCCCTCCCCCCCCCCCCTCAACTTGAACAACATTTATGCTACCACTAAGTTGCTGCTCATGCGAAAAGGAAACATTCGCCACTCTGTCCTAACTTGTCATTTGTTGGGGATAGCGGCGCGGGGTAGTAGTGGAGGCAACAAAATTTTAAACCTTGAATAATGGCAGATTGGCATAAGATGAATGAAATTATTTTTAAAGTAGGCGGTAATTACCAAAGCAAATACTTTGTCTTCACTTGATTTGCTACTATAACATGTAAATCTAGTGCCTTTAACTGACCTTGGTTGAGTTGCAAGCTAAATGGATTAAAGATATTTTCTTTTCTTAAAACTGTTAGTAAGAGAACAATCACGTCACACAGTGAAAATTAAAAATATTTGTAAATACGAGAACAAACACATCACACACTGAAAATTAAAAACTGTGTAAATACGAGAACACATCACACACTGAAAATTAAAAACATTTATAAATACGGGAGCAAACGCGTCACACAGTGAAAATTAAAAATATTTGTAAATACGAGAACAAACATGTCACTCAGTGAAAATTAAAAACATTTGAACATACGAGAACAACCACGTCACTCAGTGAAAATTAAAACATTGTGTGAGAATTCCAAAAAGAGCTTGGCTACAAAGTTAAAGAGGGGTGTGTGTGGTGGGGGGGGGATGACTCCTGTGACTCGTGTGTAGCCGCAGTTTTCTGTAACAAGCGCAGTTTAGTAGGAAAATTTTAAGGAACACGACCGAGTAACCTCAGAGAGAATGGCTGCATTCAGATACTTTGTTGAACTGTACGAAACGTTGTTAATATTAAACAAAATTCAAAATGTGAGTGGTCGATGGTACACAAAGTTGAAATTAAAAAGAAGATGCCCATGAAACAATCAACAATGACGTCACAAAACAAGTAGTGAATTGAGATATGTCACATTTCTTCCTGCTTTTTCATGTTACTATTGTCAAATCGTACATCAGTCCCGAAAGCTATTATGGCTTCTACTGTGACAAGAAAGAGGACTATTTACAAGCAAAATCGAGGGTATCTAACCTAAGTGAATCATTACAGGATGTTTTCGAAGTCAAATCATCTTTCGGATTTATAATCGGTAATTAACGTCTGTAGTCAGTTCCTCATTACACACAAAGTCCACCACCAATGAAATTGTCTCTCTTCAAAGCCTCGTTCTGGATGATGGGCACTGGACAAAGAGAACTGGCGGAAGTGCAATCGTTTCTAACAGTTGATGAATGGAGGTCTAGACAGTTAAGGGTGAAGGCAGCAGAAGATAGAGAGAATGCAGTCGTCTCTAGCGTTGATGAATGGAGGTCTAGACAGTAAAGGGTGAAGGCAGCAGAAGATAGAGAGAATGCAGTCGTCTCTAGCGGTTGGTGAATAAAGGTCTAGATAGTTAAGGGTGAAGGCAGCAGAAGATAGAGAGAATGCAATCGTCTCTAGCGGTTAGTGAATCTAGACTCTAGACAGCAGAGTCAGCAGAAAATAAAGGGAGTATAGCCTTTTCTAGAGGTTAGTGAATAAAGATCTAGACTCTAGACAGCAGAGGTAAAGTCAGCGGAAAATAGAGGGAGTATAGACGTTTCCAGAAGTTGGTGAATGAAGGTCTAGGCTAGTAAAGATAAAGGTAATAGAAGATATAATGCAGTCGTCTCTAGCAGTGGTGAATGGGGGTCTAGACAGCACAGGTAAAGACAGCATAATGCAGAGAATGAAAGGGCTCCAAAAGCCTTGTCTTGATTTTCTAAAGTAACCTTTCACAGCCATTCAATGCGTGTATAAAAAGTATTAGGCGTCGTTTAAGCAAAGCCCCTAAGTAGAAGCGTTCAAACGTTTAGATCGTTTCTTGGCAACACACAGTGAAGAACATTGCAGAACATTTTTACTAATAAAAGGCAGTGGGATATGAAGTGGTAGGCTTTCAAGTGTGTTTGCCAACGCGAACAAATCCTGTAGAGTATCATTATGTTAATGAAATAACCACGAAGTTTTAAGCAGCCCAAAGTTTGCGCCCTTCATTCGAACATAAATGGTCTGCAACGTCAGTTTAATTTCAAACAGAAAGCGTTCAAAGTAAAACAGCTCTCAGCCAATGACAGCCGGCAGAAAGACTATTAGGACAGTGTTAAGTAATACTGTATAAAACGTCTGTATATCCATATGCCTGTGTTTATGTAAGTAATATATGTGTGTGCATCTGTGTCATTTGCATGCTGTGATTTCTTCTTCTTCTTTTAGTACACAGTTCTTGAGCGCGCTCGACGAGAAGTTGAGAAAAATGTCCAATGATCTGTGAAGATGAAAGAAGAAAACAGGGAGATATGTTGGTCCATGTCTTAAAGCGTACTAAGAAGATGAAAGAAGAAAACAGGGAGATATGTTTGTCTATGTCTCAAAGCGTACTAAGAAGATGAAAGAAGAAAACAGGGAGATCTGTTGGTCTATGTCTCAAAGCATACTAAGAAGATGAAAGAAGAAAACGGAGATCTGTTGGTCTATGTCTCAAAGCGTACTAAGAAGATGAAAGAAGAAAACAGGGAGATCTGTTGGTCTATGTCTCAAAGCGTACTAAGAAGTGAAAGAAGAAAACGGAGATCTGTTGGTCTATGTCTCAAAGCGTACTAAGGAGTGCCAAATAAACAAGTTGTCAGACTTTAGCGAAGCGCATGATGTGCCTATCGTGCGCGAATGGGTTTGAGAAGCACACAGCAGGAAACAATAAAGGTCATTCAGACTTGTTAGTACATCAATAGAGTTCCTCCATCAAACCTCTTGACTTGTGCGGTGCGACTGATGCGGCTGGCAATGAAAACTACATGATTTAGACTGGTTTTTACGACGCCTCGAGCCAAATATAGAACTCGACTGTGCGCGGGAGGGCTGACTCTCTCGTCATCACTTCACACAGCGTAATAAACACGGGTTAATGTTAAGTCAATCTTTAATTCCCTCCCTGTCTCTTTCTTTCTGTCCATGGGAACAAAGCTAGTAGTAAACTTGCAACAGTGGGATAAAATAAATCCTTTTCTACTTCTTTATGTGCTTTGTGTTGTAAAAACTGTGGCTTTGCTGTGACTATTTTCACTGTGAGAACGACGTATTCGAGAAACAAGTTCCAAAAGGCAAACTGGAACTGCCAAGCGACTGAAACGTTTTAGAATTATTGATGTTTTGTAGGGTTTAATTAAATCAGACAGAAAACTGAAACTGAGAACGACTCGGATTTTTTATTTTTATCCTGCAAATTCAAGATTTTCCCGGAAGAAACGAGGTTGTTATTATTCCTACATAATTATTAGTTAACATAAGGTTATAATTTCACTAATGCAGGCTCTATTTTGACTGCAGTCGCAATTTATCGTAGTAAATAATGTAGGGCCCTCATGGCTCTGATCAGGGTTTTGTGCTCATAGGTAATAAATAACAATTAATAAAGCAGAACAAACTGTGCAGCGTTGACTAGTTCCGAGTGTCCTCGTCTACTTTTTCCCTGTCGGTACACACGCACGTACAACATGACCTACATGTGAAGAACTCAGGCTAGGACAGAGAAAAGTAAATCGTGGCCAAGTAGTGTGCAGCTAACATCTCGTAAGTGCTTATATAATCCTTGTATTTAACTACAAATCGCACGCAAAGCATAGTTATATAAGTCTGCTAATGTAGCTCCGACCCTGTGATAAGTCTGACAGTAAACTGCACCATCGCACGCAATTTATAGTTACATATGTCTGCTGATATAGTTCCGACCCCTTCTGAATAAGTCTCACATCCAGCTATGACAGGAGGTCGGGGAATTTTTGGGGGTATTACCCCAAATCTATTTGTGTTAAATGAAATTACCCCTAGACTTCAAAGTAAACACGAATATGCTAATTGCTCTTAAAATGAAGAATAAATGCTTTCAAAGTCAAGAAATAATAAAATACTTAAAAAGCCACATATGCTGTCATAAGAATAGCATACATACAACAAATAAGAAAAAAAATTAATAAGAAGAACAGAAGAATTTCATTCAAAACATCTCCAAGTTTTGGGGAAATGGTGCAGTTTCATTTTTGATAAAACAACAACCATATCAGAGCTTTATGAGGACAGAAAATGAGGACAGAAAATCCTTGTTCACAAAGGTAGGTTGTTGCAAAAAAAAAAAACAGTAGCTTTTAATGTTGTGAATAGAGAAAACGTTTACAGCCCCAAAATATCCTCCAAATGAGACGAATAGTGTCTGTTGGAGGATCATTAATAAAATAAATTAATATCCTCATCACTTGTAATTAGTTATGAAAGATTAATTAATAATAATAATCATTTTCATTAACTAAGTGGCGTGCCCGTCACAAAGCGTAAAATACAGGGAACTGCCACACAGATCTACTACAGGGAACTTACACTCAAATCTACAATGAACTTTATATTGATTTACTACAGGGAACTTCTATAAAATCTACTACAGAGGACTTCCATACATATCTATTACAAGAGACTTTTATATGACCTACCAAATGGAACTTCTATAGGGGCCTTTTACAGCAAGAAATTAATGAACTGTCTAAATTCAATAGTTCTACACTCCCCTCCCTTGATTAATTTTTTTCATATCAAATAAATATGCACAAGAAGTAGAATACTAAAACAACAATAAACTTAATCAACTGCTTAACGATAATGATACATGTGGTACAGATAAAAAATACAGAGCGACAAATGAGATCAATTATTCTCAAGAATCAGCAATTAGTTATTTAGCAATTATTAAATGTAATTTCCCTAACCAACAATAAGCATATTTGGTGGTGGAGCTGACGGTGGTGGTAAGTGAAAGCACAGTACAAACGGGTTCAACATTTGAAAGTAATAAACTGCCTTGGTCAAATGGCAGTGGTTTAATATTAAAGTAGTTCACACTTCAAACCAATCCAGCAAGACAAAGTAAGCATTTGCTGACCGGGTAATAAAATTAACAGAAAATATACTATACTCGTACAGCAGGATAAACTGGGCAATAGATGGCAGGATTACAGTGAACAATTCAATCTATAAGAGTTCTGCAGAGTAAAATCGGCATAATGTTGTTGCCAGAATCACTGTAATTCACTAAATGGGTATCGGCTCAGATTCCCTATTAGTGGATAAACAAACCAACGCTTGACTGACTACAGAACAAACTGTACTACCGCTGTGTCTTTGTACGTCTTTGTATGTCTCAGTGCAAACATTAGTCCCAAGGTGCACTGACATCTCTGACAGTTATAGAAACTATCGTTTTGTAGAAGGTTCCTGCATAGATTGTATGATTTACACAGAAAAGAGTTCCATCCAAACATAACCATGCTATGTAGCTTCAACTGCAATTTTTCTTTTTCTAAAAAAAACCAAGATGATTTTTTCTTTAAAGAAGAAGAATTTAAAAGTCACTTTTGTATGCGTTTTTAGGCGCTTTATATTTTGTGTATATCGCTATAACCAAATTTCCATTTCGATATTAATTATGCTTAAGTTCCGCGGTATAATGTGAGTTGAGAATTGTTACTTCTGCAGACAGAAATTCATTACCTTCCATTCAATTCAGTAGAGGCTTTAATTTTAATAACACACTACCACCAACACCACCAACAACACCAACAACAACAACACGTCGTTCGCAACTCCTACTGACTCGTGCAGTTTTCGTGGGCTTGGTCTCAAGGACATTTGTTATCCCCAAGAGGGTCAGCTGACTTCTTAGAGGCATAAGATATGGTACTTCGATCGGTTTGAATAAACTCTCCATTATAATAGGTCACAATTTCAATTTAGAGTTCCGACCGTCTGGGGAGCACCATTACATTTACAGATGATTAAACTCAGGAGCTGGGGTCGGGGTGGGGGTGGGAAGTGGTGAGAAGAGGAACAAACTAGACAGATTCAAGTGCGGATCGATAACCTCAATTACTGGAGTTAGCTTTCTGGAAGAGCTGAATCCTGGACAAGCTGCTTATACTCAGAGAAAGCACTGCATAACTATAGACAGAGTAGTACCAGTTAAACAAAAACAGACAAGGAATACATTGGAGAGAGCCAATGGAGCACTAAGGTCGGAGTAATACCAATAAAACAAAACAGAAAAAGAATACCACATGGAAAGAGCCAAATGAAGCACTATGGTCGGAATAATACCAATAAAACACAAGTGACAAGGAATACCTCGAGGAGAGAGCCAAATGAAGCACTAGGTCGGAATAATACCAATAAAACACAAGTGACAAGGAATACAACGAGGAGAGAGCCAAATGAAGCACTAGATCAGAATAATATCAATAAAACGCCCAACAGACAAGAAACGCCTCCTGAAGAGAGCCAGCGAAGCGCTATGAACACCGTAATATCAAAACGTCAACAGTGAGAGATTTACTGACAGAATCTCGACAGGCGTGTAGACAACACTGACAGATTTACTGATAGAATCTCGACAGGCGTGTAGACAACACTGACAGATTTACTGACAGAATCTCGACAGGCGTGTAGACAACACTGACAGATTTACTGATAGAATCTCGACAGGCGTGTAGACAACACTGACAGATTTACTGACAGAATCTCGACAGGCGTGTAGACAACACTGACAGATTTACTGACAGAATCTCGACAGGCGTGTAGACAACACTGACAGATTTACTGACAGAATCTCGACAGGCGTGTAGACAACACTGACAGATTTACTGATAGAATCTCGACAGGCGTGTAGACAACACTGACAGATTTACTGACAGAATCTCGACAGGCGTGTAGACAACACTGACAGATTTACTGACAGAATCTCGACAGGCGTGTAGACAACACTGACAGATTTACTGATAGAATCTCGACAGACTTGTAGAAAACAAATGACAGTATCTCGACAGGCGTGTAGACAACAACTGACATATTTACTGACAGTATCTCCAAATGCATGTAGTCAACACTAGGAGATTTACTGACAGTACCTCGGCATAGATATATTCAAAACTAAGAGATTTACTGACAGTATCTGAAGCCAAAATTTAAGTGCAAAATAGAATATTAAATTGTGTATGGTTCCCATAAAACTCAAAAGTGCGCAGTTCCAGTTTTCTATTTCACTGTTTGGTGACTAGGTGGGCTTCTTGCTCCAGAATTAATGTTGCCATCAGAACCAATACCGAGAAACAACGTCAAACTTTCACGCTGGACTTCAAGGTGGTTGATTTAAGGTGAAATACACTGCCATGAAAAAAAGAGGGGAAATGGATGGGTGGGCATCCGAGCAATTTCTTCTGCAACAATCCAAGGCCCACTATTTCCAACATTTAACCGTCAAAGCATCGTTAGCGGAATACTCGGGACCCGTTTTATCGTCCCATCGCGTGAACTAGATAGCAAGCGCATAATCAGGAGTTAAGACGCCATATAGGGTACACCCCTAGACATTGAGCTCGACTCGAACCTAACACCCTTCAAGGAAAAAATAAATTAGTGATCTATCTTAGTGCAACCGCCTACTTCTCAGGGATATCAGTCGTAACAGATATCACGTGTCAATGACAGAACAAGCTTTAAGATCAAGAGAAGAGGAATGTAGGTCAATCTCGCAAAATCTAAATTAGTAGTTAGTAGTTCTAGGCTAATCTCACAATAGTTAAATCACTAGTGTTAATAGTTCTAGGCTAACCTCGCAGTAGTTAAGCCAGTAGTGTTAGGAGTTCTAAGTGGATGAAAGTCTTAAACTAAGTCTTAAACCCATATTTTAATACAAGCAATTCAAAATAGCAAGAATTCGTAATGCTACTACCAATACATACAATCCCACAAGCCCCTGCAATAAGCGAAAGTGATAACGATAAAGGTTTCTAAGACACTCAGACGGAAGGTATGTTGCTGAACAAAGCAACACTTCACCCGTATTATTTACTAGTCCTGACAGGTAACTGGTCGGGGCATTTAGCCAGTCTGTGTCGTAAGTGGCCTGAAAGCAGTCGCGAGTGCTCTCGGTGCATCAACAACGCCTTTGAGTTTTGGTCTTAACACTCTCAACACCCCAAAAGCAATACAACAGTTTACACCTTGGCGTTGAAAATTCCCCCCTCTCTCGTTTAACATTTTCAACACTGTGATAGCATTAAAACAGTCTATAACCTAATGATGAAAATGACTCTCTTTAACACTTGTAACGCCACAATAGCAATATATATATATATACAATCTGAAAGTTGAAAAGTATTCTCTCTCTCTCTCTCTCTCTCTCTCTCTCTCTGCCTGTCTATCTATCTATCTGTCTTATTTGCATTATCGATTCTTAATGACCAAATAGAACACAATGGAATACAACTTTCTGCTTTGCTGGTAGTCACCTACTGTCTCTTGTCTATGTTGTACGTCAAAATGCATTGCCGATCAAATGAGTCTGAACTTAAACATACGCACACGCGCGCGCTCTCTAAATATAATATATATATGTAATATAAATATAATAAAGAAACGTGTGAATAGAAATCATAAACTATTATTTAGGCATTTTTTAAGGAAAAGAAAAGTGCTTTAACCTATTTCTTGCTTTCTACATATTCCCAACCGAGAAGCAATCTATCAGGCAAAAAGAGAAAACAAAAAATGACAAGTTTATTTTCCTCTGGAATGCTTTCATGCAGTCAGTCAATAACTACAATAACCAACAACAAAAAAAAGCCTGACAAGTACTTTGTACGAATTGTGATGTTATCAATATTCCACACGATATATTCCTCAGCGCTGGGGGCCTTGTTTTCTGGGTAACAACGTAAATACAAATATTTTCTTCACCTTTCCCGCAGGGTTAACGTACTTAAGATGATAAGTAAATGCATTTGTTAAGCTCTGTCGTTACTGTATTATTTATTTGTAACATTTTTGTTCTTGTCCAAAACCTGATCTATCATGACACGTTCTCTATTTATTGATTTGTTTTGACTCTTTTTGATTTAGTTCAATATAACTTGTAAATGCTGTTGTTTCTCATTTCGTTTATTTTTAGTTTATTTAATAAGAAATGTTTTCCTACTTTCATTGCTATTATATCAACGTGAGGATGGATGTCCATTAAGACATGCGATCAAATATCAGTTCTCTAAAAGTCAGTGGTGATTAAGCCCGCTTTTAAAAAAAAAAAATCAGGCCGTGAGATGAAGTCAGATTGTGATTGTGTATGTCTATTTTCTAACGTTTGCCACTTTGTGTTGATGTCCGTTCTCTAACATTCAAGTTTCTTTCTAATTTCTTACGTCGAGTTTTGGTTTATTTTCTTATTCACTTTATTTGCTTTGCCTGTCTAATTTCTTTCTTATTCACTTTATTTGCTTTGCCTGTCTAATTGCTTTCTTATCTCTCTTGCAAAATTCTAGTTTGTTGTCAGTTCAGTTTGTGTTCTGACACATTGTTATTACTGATTTATTTATTTACTTCTTCTCTCGCGTAACTCTAGTTTGTTGTCAGTTTAATCTGAGTGCTTACAATCTTTTTCTTTCTCTCTGATCTCTGTCTTTCAGTTCTACTTTGCTGATGTCAACAAATATAAAATAATCTCTGAGAATTTTCATTCCTTTTTTAAGTCAGTGAACTCCGGCACTGAGAGACGGCTACTGCATGGTGGGGTTCATGTTTCACTAGACTACTAGAGGCTTGATGAAATTTTCAGGGAAATGGTTGTGGTGATTGTGTTCTGTGAGGTTCAAGTTTCAATTTTGTGAAAACTGTGCTGGGTGTGCCTATTGTCGACTTCTGTTAGAGATTTCATTTGTGAAGTCACTTATTTTCCACTGTAATGCATTTTTTTGGTGTGGTATATTTGAAGTCCATCACGACCATATGTAGCCAGGTGTGCAATTCCAACGGGAAGTGATTTACTTCTTGGCCTGTAGTAGTAACGGATCTTTGCACAGTGTTTCTCCTGAATCTAACTGTTCGACTAGTAAAGGCATCTTTGCATAGTGTTTTTTCCGAGTGCTAACTGTTCGACTAGTAAAGGCATCTTTGCATAGTGTTTTTCCTGAGTGCTAACTGTTCGACTAGTAAAGGCATCTTTGCATAGTGTTTCTCCTGAGTGCTAACTGTTCGACTAGTAAAGGCATCTTTGCATAGTGTTTCTCCTGAGTGCTAACTGTTCGACTAGTAAAGGCACCTTTGCATAGTGTTTTTCCTGAGTGCTAACTGTTCAACTAGTAACGGTATCTCTGCACACTATATCTACTGAATGGTAACTGTTCAACTAGGTAGCTATTTTTTTTTTTAATGGCTTCTGTGACAAATATTTTAAAGGGCATCAGTTTTAATCTATAAATATTCACTATATATATACAAATTTCTTATACAGAATTTAAAGTCTGTGAATTTTCTATCTTCGTACATGCCAAATTTGTATGTTATTTGCGCCTAGAATAAATTGTACGTCATAATCTGTTCAGGGGGGAAATGGATTAGCCAGATGACGCTGAGATAAGCAAGTTGCATCTGAACATAATTGGCGATTCTTAGGCTGGACTAGGCAGGTATTGATTAAGGACATTGATGTGACTTGAGGACAGGTGAGACTGATTAATAATTAGCAGAGTTGGTAGGACTTATAAGACGACCAATGATCAAAGATTTGAGTACTGACTTTGACCAACCAATATGATTTAGAGTGCAACCTAGAATTCTATATTAAGGGACAGAGCTTTGCAAAAACTTTATTCTCCTCTCAAACTTCATTAAACACG
Source organism: Sinotaia quadrata (assembly GCA_028829895.1). NCBI lineage: Eukaryota > Metazoa > Mollusca > Gastropoda > Architaenioglossa > Viviparidae > Sinotaia > Sinotaia quadrata. Next base: position 55,962,995 of record CM054180.1, on the reverse strand, counting down.
GAGGGCTAGAATCCCATTTGGAACTCGTGGAAACTTAGAAAACTTGTATTGTTAAATTTAATGTAATTTATGGTTTATATGGAAAGCAACCCTTTTAAAGTAAACCTGTTATAATTTTTGTAAATTCAGAAAAATACGTTTACAATTATTGGAAGGATATAGTCATATGTACATAAATACTTAGTCTCTGTGAAAGAATAATGTAACTGTTTATATTTTACTCAATACACTGTAATTATTTTTATTATGTAAGTTCAAGTCAGAAGTTCAGCTGACAGATTTTGAAATAGATTTAATTTTCGTAATAAAACTTTTAGACTGAAAAAAGTAACTTTTAGAGGAGTTAGAAAGACAATTAGTGAAATATTTTTATGGAATGAAGGCAATAACATTTTGCAGTGAATTTTGGAACACAATGCAGTGGCTTTCCTTCAGTCTGCATCCTTTGTTCTTGTAGCAACTTCGTTCTCCATCCTTGGCACTTTCCTTCTACTTCGACGTAAGAAAGTCAGACCAAATGAGATTGAATGCGAAATGTCTTGCATTGCAGAACGGATATTGTTAGACCACCATTTACTTTGGAACATAAGATAATGGCTAGGTGCGGAAAGAACTGGTTGGCAAAAAACTCTTTGGATTTACATTTCCTTAATCATTTAGATCCTGGTCCACAGGAAGATGAATTTATATGAGTTGGGATTAATATAAATTACTCACTTTTTAAGCAATCTTCTCATAAAAAAAAAAAAAACATGTCAAAGCTACCAAGAAAAAGTGTCAGATTTCATGTATAATATTTCAAGCTAAATTATGGATACTTTGTGAAAATGTTCTGTGCGGTCCTTACTTTGAAGATATAAAGGTTGACCTTTTCAGAACCAATGATTATAATTATTTTAAAGTAACTCATTCTTGCAAAAGGCTGTGGAGAAAAATGCTTTCCAGGTACTCTGTCTAGGCATACGTTTGGGATAAATTTAACACGAACAAAGATTGCGTCTTCACACACAGCAAGTTGTATTGCATCTGTACATAATCACACATACTTACATATGCGGTTACACCCAAAACAATTATATATTTGAGGGGAAGATAGTGTGCACAAACTTTTTACAGGAATTTTTCAACAATACTGGGAAGACCACATGTCCATGACAACCCTCTCACAGTAGGAGGTAAAGGCTTGATACACCGAGCCGATTGCTGCATTCCAATGATAGAGAGAATGGGTACAGAAACGTAAAACAGTCATCAGGAAATAACAACGTCGTTAACAGAAACAAGTTGCTGATAACGACAGGACTGATCTGACTACAACAACGCTTCTACTCGGCCACTGATCACGACTAACGAACATGTCTCAACTGGCCGGCGAATAATCGCAAGCTCAACTTGTGCCACACATAATTAAATGTCTTCTGCTGACCCTACCCCTCAAGAAGGAACACACGTGCCTGCATGTTTATATAATATATGTGTGTGTGTGTGTGTGTGTGTGTGTGTGTGTGTGTGTGTGTGTGTGTGTGTGTGTGTGTGCATGTAAGCATGAGAGTTGATAGTCTGTCTTTATAACTAGTGTACGTCATTATGTTTTCTGTTAAACAGTCTTTCAATGATGTTATGCATGACAACGTGTATGAGTACTTATCATACGTAAAGTTCCAACCAGAGATAAGACGTAGCTTCGTTCTGTGGTTCGAACTGTTTACAGTGTTTTGGAGGACAAAAGCCACGATTACGTAATTTAAGAGAAGCATTGCTAAGGGAGAGAAGACGGTTTATATAACGCGACATTAATTTAAGGAATAACGTTTTCAATTCAGTTCCGCTTTAATCTTCCGCTTCTCATAAGGCCGAGTGATGTCCGTCATCACTAGGCGGTCATCACTCGGCTTTGTGAGAACTTCGCTCTGAAATGAACAATGTTGGTCTCACGAAACAAGTGCAACATGCAATAGTTCAAGTGACTTGTTGATTACCCATTAAATCAATTTTAAAGTAAAATATAAATTAGTATTAAGAGGTACAGTTATATTTTATATGGGTTATTTTAGCATACGCTGGTGAATAATATTTTATTTAAGGCTGGACTGTTTAAACGAATACTTTTTTATGAAACACAGAAATACACACAGATGGTATATAAAAAAAAAAAAAGACAGAAAGAAAAATTGTAAAGGAAAAAATTAACCTATTTTCACTAACAGGCACATATACCAACACACACACACACACACACACACACACACACACACACACACCACATCACTCACACAACAAATACACACACAAACACCACACATCACTCAGACTCAACAAATACACACACAAAGAGGTGATTTTCGGCAGTTGTTAGCTTGCCTTTTATTTTCGACTTCAAAGCAAGTCGCCTGACGTTGCGGTCCGTGCGCACTAGCAGACACGAGTGTGGCCAGAAAGCGCATACATGAACAGCAAAGTGAAAAGGTCTTCGTGGGCTTAGGCACTGGCGCCACCAGCTTCAGCGTGATTAGTTAACAGCTACAGTGCTACACTATAGTATAGACAGTGCGTGCAAGTATGTACATAGAATAGATATTTATGAAAGAATTCCATACCGCTGCCCGCAAACGTGTGGCTGTCGACAGATGTCTGACTTGAAGAAGAGAACTACACCAGATGAACATGTTTGATTTCAAGAAGAGAACTACACCAGATGAACATGTTTGATTTCAAGAAGAGAACTACACCAGATGAACATGTTTGATTTCAAGAAGAGAACTACACCAGATGAACATGTTTGATTTCAAGAAGAGAACTACACCAGATGAACATGTTTGATTTCAAGAAGAGAACTACACCAGATGAACATGTTTGATTTCAAGAAGAGAACTACACCAGATGAACATGTTTGATTTCAAGAAGAGAACTACACCAGATGAACATGTTTGATTTCAAGAAGAGAACTACACCAGATGAACATGTTTGATTTCAAGAAGAGAACTACACCAGATGAACATGTTTGATTTCAAGAAGAGAACTACACCAGATGAACATGTTTGATTTCAAGAAGAGAACTACACCAGATGAACATGTTTGATTTCAAGAAGAGAACTACACCAGATGAACATGTTTGATTTCAAGAAGAGAACTACACCAGATGAAGATGGTGAATAAAGATGATGCTGATTAAGTTCCATATTAATGCTATCAATATGAATGATTATGAAAATAATAACAGTTTACGTTTATTAAATAAACAATAGCTATCATTACTGTAACAATACATTGTGAATGTTCACAACAATCACATATACAATATAAGCATTTAAAAATTAACATCACTTAAGAATTCGTTCACTGAAAACCTAGGTAAATTTTAACCTACAATCTTGTAATGCTATATACGAACACGGCTGTTTTAGGTCTACACTTAACACAAATAAACGAAAAATAAACTTAAAGTATAACATATATGTCCAAGAAACTTTAGTTTTCTTTTAACAGCGGTTTTGACTGATTTCTCCGATGTATGAACCAATTTCCCCAATTATATATATAATTAACATGACATGCATTCGTACTCTTCTCATGAAACGACTGAGATGTTTTCTAATACGATTTCCGAACTAGCATACTTAATCTTCTTGTTAAGTGATTGGGACTTGGTATCCTAGGTGTAATCCCTTTCTTGGCAATTCACAGAAGACCATGAATCATTTTTAAGCAATTAAAAATGATGAGTCGGGTAATTTTAAAATTATTTATGTACCTCGATATTTCTTATTATTTATATTAAGAAATCATGTAGGCACGACAAATTCAGTAGTTGTTTTTTTTAAAATAGACTTCATTATTTTTTAAATATATGTTTCTATAACTGTATTTAAACACATTCATACGCACACACAAGCACACATATACAACACCGAAAAAGAGAAATATGACAGACGGAACTGATAAAATGGATGGATGGATGGATGGATGTGAAGGCAGATAGATAGATAGATAGATAGATAGATAGATAGAATTCTTCGCTTGGTGCCTTTCGGTCCAAGTAGTGACATCATCGTCACCAAACCATTAAATGAGGTCGATTGTTCCCCCCCCCCGCCCCCCCCCCCCCCCCCGAGAAAGTAAATGATAAAATTTAAGTGGGTTTATCTCTTTCTGATAACACATGAAGTTATCAACTTTCTTCAATAGTAGTGCAATGTTTTTTTTAAAAAAATGTAAACAACCAGTGGATTTCATTCCACAGTGCTGCTGACCGTTCTGTGATATTTATCGTATCCGAACAAACAGTCGATTGGAGGAAGAAGTATGTTTATCAATGAACAAAGCTCACTCCATTGGACCAAATGGATACTGCCATAATTGCGACTGTTCTAAGTACTAATGTCAACTTCAAAAAAAAAAAAAAGCAAGAAATCGTTGAAAAGAAAACTGATTAATAAAACTTTTTTTAAAAAATCAATATACGAGTTCCATTTCCATTTCCACTGGCTATGTAATCTCCGCCCGAACAAAATTACGCACATGTCGCTTAGCTTTGATGACATAATCTTACTGTGGTTTCACTATATTTAACTATAATTAAATAAAGTGGATGTCGCTTAGCTTTGATGACATAATCTTACTGTGGTTTCACTATATTTAACTATAATTAAATAAAGTGGATGTCGCTTAGCTTTGATGACATAATCTTACTGTGGTTTCACTATATTTAACTATAATTAAATAAAGTGGATGTCGCTTAGCTTTGATGACATCACGTTAGAGTAGTTTCACTATGTTTAACTATAATTAAATAAAGTGGATGTCGCTTAGCTTTGATGACATCACGTTAGAGTAGTTTCACTATGTTTAACTATAATTAAATAAAGTGGATGTCGCTTAGCTTTGATGACATCACGTTAGAGTAGTTTCACTATGTTTAATTATAATTAAATAAAGTGGATGTCGCTTAGCTTTGATGACATCACGTTAGAGTAGTTTCACTATGTTTAACTATAATTAAATAAAGTGGATGTCGCTTTGCTTTGATGACATCACGTTAGAGTAGTTTCACTATGTTTAACTATAATTAAATAAAGTGGATATCGCTTAGCTCTGGTTACATCACGTTACTGTAGTTTCGTGGATAGACAGAAATATGAGTATCAGTTAGGCAATACTTTGTACACGCGTTACATCTCGCACAATTAACGTGCGATGTCGAAGAAGCTCGTATGTCCGTCGTCTGTTTCCTCTTCCATTGGACGTCGAACACACCTCGACGCGTGACAATCGGTTTTAAATTTCATTTCTTTTTCAATGCCCTCATGTGCGTGCATGCGTTTCTGTGTGTATGTGTGAGTGGGGGAGAGAGGGAGAGACGGTAAATGGGTGAGACTGCGGATGTGTTAGTGCATAAAAGTGACTTCATTTTTACGGCCAGATTATTGTATAATAAATATTCTTAGTTCGGTTTGTGTGTATAATAGTACAGTTAAGTGGCAATAGTTTATAATATTATACTAGTTCAGTTTATATCAGATTAGTTTATAATAGCTAAGTTTATTAAATTTAATTTTAGAAGGTAAATTTAGTGTATAATAGCTGAGTTTCTTTCGTGTAATATATAATAATTTAGTTCAGTTAAGTTTATAATAGCTTAGATTAGTTTATAATAGTTTAGTTAAGTTGAGTTTATCATAGTTCACAACAGTTCATGATGGTTTAGTATTTAATAGTTTAGTTGAATTTACTATGGCCTAGTGAAGTTTATAACAGTTCAGTTTAATGATAATAGCTTAGTTTAGATGACAACAGTTTAATATATAGTTTAGTTTTATTACAGTTTAATAGTATTGAATTGATAGTAGTTTATGAAATTTAGTTTAGTATTTCACGGTTCAGTTTATTTTAATTTAGTAAGAAATAATTAAATTTAGATTTATTGGTTTCAGAAGTCTGGAAAATCCCTGATAACTAAATAGCAATTATTTGTAATCTTCACTTTTTTGAACGAGTTCTTAACTGTTAAATCAGAGAGTCATTTTCCTAACACGATTTCGCAATTTTTCTCTAACGTCTTTATGCATGCATGCACGCACGCACGCACGCACGCACACACACACACACACACACACACACCTCTTTTAACATGAAGCCTGAAAGAGGGGGGGGAGGTTGGCACAGGAATCAACACGTATCTTGCATTTCGTTTTATACTCAAATGATGTTTATTTTTAAATTTTATTTTAATTTAACCAGTGTCGATTTTGCAAAGGTACACCCGTAGTCAACAAAAGCCAGGAAGAGGAAAAGTGAATGACTTATATTTCAGAATTGTGCACTTGAATTAAGGCTCGGTCACAGAGTGAACTTTATGTGGACATGCTCTCAGATGATGACAGTCCTTTGCGTGACGGAGATAGTCTAAACTTAAACTTCTCTCAAACACAGACTTCTGCAATGATACATTGTCTTTTTCCAACCGATCAACCGTATCAGACATAGCCTGGTTAAGACAAAACACTGCTGCACCCGTACGCGAAATCAAAGAACGTTGGAAGTGGAGAAGTGGATGTGAAAACGGAATCAATCGATTATTTAAAAATTGATTAGAAACAATATGAACAAGAAGACAATCTAAATACTACCAGCTTCGTGCAAATTAGACTGCAGGATGTAAAAGACTTCTTTGCCGCTGTGACTGTCGCTTAGCTATGATTAAGAAAAGTGGATATAGCTTCACTTGGGTTATATAAAGTGAAGGTCGCTTAACTCTGAGGAAATATAAAGTGAACAGCACTACTAACTATGATGTTTTTAATTTTATCGCATTATTCTCATTAAATAAAGACGATACCATTTAGCTATGATAAAATAAACTACACAAATGTTAACTAAGATTAAATATTTATATCGCATAATATTATTATTAAATAAAATGGATGTTTAATAAAGAATATATCGCTTAACTATGAACCAAAATAGAGATTTTAATTATGATTAAAGTGAATGTCGCTTAAGTGTGTTTCTATAAAGTTATAGCATTAATATGTGATTACAGGGGAGTCAAATCGCTGATCAAGGAAGAACATGAACACAGATTAATCTTGGTTATCCACTGTAGATATCCCTTAACTGTGATAACATGGTGAAAACAGATTAATCTTGGTTATCCACTGTAGATATCCCTTAACTGTGATAACATGAACACAGATTAACCTTGGTTATCCACTGTAGATATCCCTTAACTGTGATAACATGGTGAACACAGATTAACCTTTGATATCCACTGTAGATATCCCTTAACAATAGTGGACACATATTAACCTTTGTTATCCACTGTAGATGTCCCTTAATTATGATAACAATATGAATGTCTTGCATATCTTTGGTAGATGCATGCAGTTAATGTCACTAACTATCGACAACATCTGAACGTGTTATGTATATTATGTTGCCTAGACCTAGTTAGCGTCTGTTTCATGCATCAATAGTCTTTGGGAGAATAGTGGAAGGGGGCAGGGAGGTGTCGACGCACGGTTATACCTTACTAGTAACTCAAGGCTGTGTTATTCATTTAAGACATAAAAAAAGGACAAATGAATACTGATTAATACCTGTTTATAAAGCCAAAGTTTTGCATCATTAGAGTTAAAAGGTGATCTTATGTTATTGTTGTAGCTGTGTCTGTGTGTCTGTGTGTGTGTCGGGAGGGGGAGGGGACATCACTAACTGCTGATAAATTAACAAGAACAAAAAGAAAAAAAGCAGTCATTAGCTGAAATGTTACTGATGTTGCTGAATAAGATAGTTTGGAGGCAAAATACTATATTCTCTACTGCCTTTAAAGTTAAACAATTATAATAATTTGCAGTTATACATAATTTTAAATGTAAGCTATTGCAATATTTTGCAGTTAAACATTGTCCTTTAAAGGTAAGCTATTATAATATTTTGCAGTTATACATCGTTTGTAAAGGTATGCTTAATAACATTTTGCAGTTGTACATAGTTCTTTAACCCATTCGCTGTCAGGGTGTTTTGCCGCTATTGATAATTGAATGGGTCAGAATAAAAGTGACTAAAGTGACTGTATTTATAAAGGGATTTTAAAAATGTAAATTATATGTAATTATAGGCATACTAAGGAACTTAAAAGTAACTGATTGGTTGCTTTGAATGAATAGTGTCAATGAGACTCAGCGAGCGTTTATGCGTGACAGTAGTTGTCACGCTGACAGAGGTAAGCCATTATAATAAGTCTGCAGTTATGCTCTTTAAGGGCAAGCCTTTGCATTCACTTTGCAGTCGTGTATTATCCTTTATAGGTTACCTTTTACAGTAATTTTGCACTTGTATGAGATATTAATAAAGTATACTCAAACAATACGTGTGCACTTTAGAAACCATTAAATAAGAATATACACTAAAATAATTATGTATTTTTATGCACCATCAATAAAAGTATATCCTGCAATAGATGTGTACTGTTAAGCACCATCAATAACAATATACACACCAATAACCATGTTTTACTTATCGCCCTTTAAAGATAAGTCACAAGAGAAGTATGAACAGTCAAGCACATTGAGACAGGTAGTCCCTTACAAACAGTCCTTAAAGGATGGCTCCAATAAGTTTGTATTGTGATAAAGCACTCGTTAAAGATAGACGATGTATTCATCTACAATTAAGTTTGTATTGTGATAAAGCACTCGTTAAAAATAGAAGATTTATTTATCTGCAATAAGCTTGAACTGTGATAAAGCACTCGTAAGAGATAGACGATTTATTTATCTGCAATAAGTTTGTATTGTGATAAAGCACTCGTTAAAGATAGACGATTTATTTAAGTTTGTACTGTGATAAAGCACTCGTTCAAGATAGATGATTTATTTAAGTTTGTACTGTGATAAAGAGCTCGTTAAAGATAGAAGACGATTTATTTATCTGCATAAGTTTGCATCCTATTCCACGCTCCTTAAATGTCAATATTTTTTTTGCATTGTTAAACACCGCACCTTCATACAAATCATGCATCATTGGTAAAGATTAGATTCTACAATCGTTATAACATATATTAATTTATTTCATTGCAATTTTAAAGATGAATTAAATGAGATTATTCTAATTAAGTACACTAACGTCTTAACACAACCTGTATATATTTTAAGTGTAATACATTGATTTATTGTAGCAGCCAATCCTTGCTGATTAAAGTAATACATAATGTGCTGAGAGCTTTTAGTTGTTAACAACCTGACATTCATTACTGATGTGCCACCAGAACACAGCTTTTAACATCCAATGCTCACCATTAAAAATCATCAGATAAATTGCTATGCAGTTGTTAAAACCAGACGTGTATTACTATCATCAGATTAATTACTATGCAGTTGTTAACAGCAAAACGTCCAAAATTATCCTTAGTTTTAAAAAAATATATATGTGCAGTTGTTAACGAGCAAGCAGGCGTCCGTAACTATTATGACTATCATTATTAAGCAGCTAACAATCAGGCGTCCGTAACTATTATGACTATCATTATTAAGCAGCTAACAATCAGGCGTCCGTAAATATTATGACTATCATTATTAAGCAGCTAACAATCAGGCGTCCGTAACTATTATGACTATCATTATTAAGCATAGCTATCAATCAGGCGTCGATTACTGTAGAATGATGAGTATAATATTATGTGGTCGTTAATAACCAGACATCCATTACTAGTGAGTAAAATTACTATGCAAATCAACATCTATGGCTCATTACCACCATCAGTTTAAGTACTAAGCTGTTAACATCAATCATCCCCATAACTATCATCAGTATAATTACTCAACTGTTAAAAGCCAGACATCCGTGATTATCATGAGTATAAATACTCAGCTGTTAAAAGCCAGTCAAACAAGGTTTCGAAATTAGGCACATGAAACATATTCACGGTCGTTCTGCAAGTGGATTAACTTCCTGTGTCGCTGTTGACATAATGGCTGAATGTTTGTTAACATTTATTGATATTTCCAATTCATTCAAATTTATCGAATAATTCTTTCTTTTAAAAAAAAATGTAAATACTATGTTCGCATAAAAATGTTTTAAAAAGCACTGATAGTGGTGATCAAATGTGCGTGCACTGTACACTGCATTATAAGTATTACGTGTCATTGTAACGGTGTAGAGAAAACGTAGAACCGTTTTAAAGACATCGAAAAGGCTCAATTGTACAGCTCATATTGTGTTACATTGGATCAATTAGACACTGCTGTGCTTGTACACGTGCAATTATCAAATTATTGCATGTGTGTGTGTGTGTGTGTAAAACAATCAACCACTTGAGAGAATGCTAATTACATTGTCGTTTCTAGAGTATATATTTCTCATACGTGAATTTTTGGTGAAGATTATGAAGTTTCAAAACATTATTTAAAATATAACACTTGTTTTTTTGGTTTCCATTGGATGATTACTTCAAATTACTTTAATTTATAAATCTGTAGACACATTAATTTCAAACATGAATACGTATTTATGCATTTAATATATGTGAAGATTATAGGTAGTGAAATATATCTGTAATATAAATAAACTATTGCATAAATATTTTAATTTAAAAAATTAATAATTATTGAAATATTAATATAAATTTTAAAATAATTGAATGTTTGAAGAAAAGGAGTATGATCTTATAATTACCCAAATCCAAATTAATTTATTGATAAATAATACAAATCTACCTTTCTTTCTATTACTAGAAGTCTTGATAATGTTGTGACGTCACTGTAAACAATATATAAATATTAAGCAGAAATTTAACCCTGAGGCTTAATTCTGGGTAGGGATCATTTAGAGGTATTTAGTTCTCCTTGACATTTTAAGTGAGAAGATCCGCATGATATGTAATGAAAATCACTCTTACTATTAGTAAGGGCAGTGAAATTATGTTCCTACCAATTCATTACTGAATAATTAATATCATTACTAAAAATCTACATGATATGTGTCAGATTACAATATATTTGAGAATGAAATTGACATTCTTAAAATAAGCTTTACTGTATATAAACAACACGTAATATTTCACAAGGTTCAGCAAAATGGCTGATGAGATACAAATGACAGTAAATTAAAGCTGGACTGGGCTGATTCTCCTTTCTGAAATTCTAAAAAAAATTTTTTTTTTTAAATAACGTTCCACACATTCAATGGAAACTTGACGGATGTTTATGTGTGTGGATGTACGGGGGAGGGGGGGGGGAATCGACTAAGACAAGCATTTGAGAGCAATCTAACGCCTGCGTCATAATGCATTAAATTTTCAATTGTGTTCAAAATCAGACACGATAGATTATTCATTATAATTATAAATAGCAGAATGGTTTTACCAAAGGTGTACTGTACTGAAACAAAGGGGAGATTATACATTATGCGACGAAAATGGAAAATATCACACTAATAAACAAATCATGACTGACAAAGGTAATTAAACCATCCTGAATGCTGCAAAAGTAAAATTAGGCACTTCTGTTAAGTGGCACATCCTGAAAATTGCAACAGTCAGGAGGTAAGACAGTGGTCTTGTGAGTACAGTAATGCTGACTTTATGCACTCTCTTAATAACAGCCAAAGTGATGATATTTAAACTGCCCTGAATCGGACTCTGAAAGAAGAAAACGTAACTTACCATAAACCGCATGGCCGCGCCATCAAAAGATGAAGATGATGTTTCCGAGTGCCACTCCTCGCTAGGGGAAGCCATTGCTGATAGCGAATGACCATCGAACAACGCTTCTCCACCAGTCCTTGCGTCAAACGCGTCTAGCTCGGTCTTGCCGATATCCTGTGAAGATACGAACCCAAAACTATCTTTCAAAAGTAATTCAGTACAACGGGTGAGCAGGCACAACTGACGTCCAGAAACATTAGATTATATATAAAAAAAAATCGTCTAAGGAAATGTGTGAACCGAAAACCGTGCCTATGTTCATATTCCACTCACGTCCATAGGGGCAGTCAAATTAAATGTTCTGTTCATTAACGGATTCACTCTCAAGCTGATTCAACTCACGTCCAGGTGGCAGTCAAATTGAATGTTCTGTTCATTAATTAACGAATTCGCTTTCAAGCTGATTCTTACCCCAAGAATTCGTCAAACACCTCGTTTTTCTTGTATAATTACCTTCCCTCTATTTCCAACCTCTTGTGTTCACCACACTGATTTAAGAGAAACAGCAGTTGCAAATAATTCAACAGGAATTTTTTTTTTCTTAAGAGTGATTTCTGTTTTAAATTGCCCTTTAAATGTTATTATCACACTTTTGTCGTTGACGAGACTGCTCATACACTATGAGCATGAAAAAAATGTAACATTTATTGTAATGTTTTCCTGAACAGACTTGGAAAACCTACAAAACCCACTTAGATGATGGTGAGAAGGATTGAAATCGTTGCCACCAGAATTTTGGACGAGAGGGTCAAGGTAAGTCCATCCAAAATAAGAACTGTGCCTCAAAGAGCTGAGCTGTGCGACAGAAATGAAGCTGATGCTTTACGTCCACAAACCTTGTCTACCCTACCCCCACACACCCCCACTCCCGATCATGTACGAAAGAGAGAGTGACACACTGAAAAGAAAAGGGGATGTCTTTGCTTCCAGACCAGCCTTTTCTAGACTAGATATAAGACAGTCAAATTATGCACGAATGATCAATCGCATATCGATCGGTATCTCCATGCAACGCCGTGTTTATGTAAAAGCGATAACACAACCTTGGACAAGAAATGTCTCAGTTTAGGTATAGCACTTATGTCCATTTGTCAGTGTAATATGCACCTCTTTGTTACTAGTTATGATTATTACTATTACTAATCATCCCTAACTAATTACAAGTGAGAGAGAAATCTTAATTTATGTTTATTTAATAATTCTCCCAGGGGACACCACTCGTCTCTCACTCGGCGGATTATACCTCTTTTCCACAACAATAAGACAAATGTTTTACTGTCACACAATATTTTCGTAGGTGGAAACTTCTTACTAAAGGAGTAAAAAATCCGTCTTTAATTAAATTTAATGATACCCCATCCATCCACTGTCACGCCAACATATAGTTGAATAATAAGTGCCAGAAGGTTAATAAATTTAACAATAAATTTATTAAATAAAAATCTTATATACATATGACAAATACTATATTTAACATCAATATTCCTTGAAACAAAGCTCAAGTAATTCTAATACCTATTCACTCTTATATCCTAACACATGATTCAGCAGTCAGATTAGTATCACAAATAAATCACAGGGATATTCTTATCATAGATTAGAAGAAATGGAGTTATAGAGTGATAGATAGATAGATAGATAGATAGATAGATAGATAGATAGATAGATAGATAGATAGATAGATAGATAGATAGATCGACAGACAGATAGATCGACAGATAGAGAGAGAGAGAGAGAGAGAGAGAGAGAGAGAGATGGATGGACGGACGGGTGGATGGATGGATAGATGGACAGAGAGGGGGGACCTATTACAATGAAGAATAGAAGACAAAGAAAGAGGATCCATTAAAATAAAATAAATAATAAAAAAAAGAAACACACATGACATTACATGAGACAGACAGTCAGAGAGATAGAGAGAATCCATTCAGTAGGGCATCAAAAAAAGAAACAGAAATGACAAGAAAATGAGAGAGATATAAGAGAAGGAAGGACGGAGGTGAGAAAGGAAAATGAGAGAGAGACGAGAAGGAAGGAAAGACGGATGTGAGAAAGGAAAATAAGAGAGAGATGGGAAGGAAAGACGGAGGTAAGAAAGGAAAATGAGAGAGAGAGAGACGAGAAGGAAAGACACAGGTGAGAAAGGAAAATGAGAGAGAGACGGGAAGGAAGGACGGAGGTGAGAAAGGAAAATGCCTGAAAAGATAAAGGAACGTCACTTATACATTTGACCAGACAAGGAAGCGCATTGATTTTTGTTCGTCTCAACAGTTTATTTTCTTTTGTGTAATAAGTAATTAGATTTCTTAGCTGTGCTGAGCGTGTAATCCTTCCACTCTCTTTCTATCTCCAATGATCAGCATGTTCAAGCATGTTGGTGGATAGTTGGATATGCAGGTGTGTGGGTGGGGGTGGGGTGTATGCCTTGTAATATGTGTCATAACAAAGTTAGAAAGCCAACTGTATTGCCACAGACAAGTTTAAAATATACAGGGTTTTCTTTAAAATAAGAAAAGAAACGTGACATAAAGTATGGAGTGAAGTAAAAAGAAAAAAGCACATAAGAACTTCACTTGCTTCTCTTTTTTCATCCATTTTAACTATCTGCATTTAAGTACGTCTATTTATTCCTTTCTGTTCCTCTAATTATTTTTTCTGTATCTTCCTATAAGTACATTTATTTATCCCTTTCTATATCTATCTATCAATCAGTAGCTCTATTTATTCTTTTCTGCATATGTCTACCTACAAGAAGTTCTACTGATTCCTTCCTGTATATAAGTACATCAATGTATCACTTTCTGTACCTGTCTATAAATACATTTATTGATTCCTTCCTGTATGTCTACCTCTAAGTGCCTCTAGTGATTCCCTTCTGTATCTGTCTACCTATAAGACGAATAGAAATACTTATAGACAGCTACAGAAAGGAGTAAAGAGAGGTATTCTGAAGCTGTTTACCTATAAGTTCAGTTATTTATCTCATTTGTATATGTCTTCCTGTAAGTGTACATATATATGTTTATCCCTCTGAACCTGTCTAATTTTATGAACCTATTTGTCTCCTGTTTGTCTCTGTGACCCTAATCTAACTATTAATAGTGAACTGTCTCTGCCTGCACGTCTCTGTGACTCCTGATTTAATAAGGGGGGGGGGAGGGGGGCGTTATATGTTTCTATTTATCATCTCTGTATCCATCTATACATATCTTATTCGCAAGCATTACCTGTAGATGTGATTTGTGATTATCTTTTATATATATATATTTGTCTGCCTAAAGGAGCCTGCTTGACCCCATCTATTTATATATTATTCGCATGCATTACCTGTAGATGTAATTATCTTTTTTTTAATATTTGTCTGCCTACAGGAGCCTGCTTGACTCCATCTATTTATCATGTGAGCTTTCACCTGCAAATATCTATTCATGTGCACCCTACGCCTCTTTACCCATAACAACCCGTATCTATCCCTATCCACCCTCGAAGGACACACAGTACACCAAACATCATACTCACTCACACACATTTTCAGACAGACACACACACTACATCTACTCGACACACAACCACCACCCGCCCTCTCCAGAAACAAGTGAGGAGAGGAAGTTTTTCTCCAAAGGACCTCCAAAGCTGAGAATATCTCTGATAAAAGGCTTACTGCATCCTCTGGAGAAAAGTAAGCGACACACACCTATCCACCCTTCTCTCTGACCTACCTGCAAAGGTCAGACAAAACTGTTCAGCCATACAAAACGAGTCGCATTTATTGAACAGCCTTGACCCTTGATCCTTGTCGCAAATCTGGAGCAAACATCCATAAGCAATCACAAACCTAAAGTCAAGGAACTAAATTATATTTCAAATCCCCACGAGATGGCGAAAGACTAGATTTTTTTTTAATGTGTTATAATAGCCACGGACAATGTGATAAAATATGATTGTACGTGACCCGTTCTTGAAAGACTACATTTGCGACTTGCAGCGATTCAAAATTACATCTGGGCACCCTTCCCCGTTTTCTCGATTTAATATGATTGCCTATACATATTTTTTACTCTTATCAACAACAACAAAAAGTGTGTAGGGATGAGAGGGGGGGGGGGATATTTCACAAGAAACTCAAGTTATATGGCTTCGCACAATTTTCATTTTTAAGAAGTAACACACTTTAGTGCTTTTCGAAGTTTGTATTCAGCTCAAACTAAATCAGGTTAATAAAAATAAAAATTCTTTATCAACATTTATAACAACATTAAAAGATGAAGAATGCTAGTCATTTGTATCTATGACTTAACAAAGACAGAGTGTTGTGCGTCCATAGAAAGGAACACACAGTATTTAATTTTGGCACTTAACTGAAGAAAAATTGTTAGAAGAAAGTGTAGGGGAAAGGGAGAGTTTTTATATTTTACTCGTTGGTCAATCTGAAGACTGCAGACCTTAGGAAAACCCTATCATATAGCAATAAACACTTCTGCACTGAGGGACTGTTTACCAGACCAGGATGAATATCAGATTACATGGCACTGGGCATGAGGAACTGATTGGAAAAAAAAAACCCGTACGGATTGGAAATCCCAGCGACACTGTGGGCGGAATTAATGATGTCCAGATGGCATAAAGAATAAATAGGCAGGACTAATCCAAAAGTGGTACAGTATGGCAGAGTCTTTTGAGAACAGGGAAAAGTCTGTGTAACAGTTAATTGAAAAGATAGTTAAAATACTAATATAAAGATAAGAGGAAAGAATTCCTTTTCCTTCAACTGTGTGTAAAGCAAAAACCTGAAGGAACGTACATGCTAAGTTTATCAATTAACAGAGAGAAAGAGTATTTAAAATTTGTATTAATGAATTTTCTTTTTGCAGGATAAGTTAGCTTAAAAACTGGGAAAATGGGAATAGCCCAACTTCACAAATGAAAATGCCATTTATGTAATGAGAAACTTAAGATGCATAAAATCATTGCAGGGTTTGGGGGTTGGATTGGAACTGAAAAAAGCTACATGACTGTGCCTTTGTGAAAAGGGGGAAAATGTCTCAAGGGAGATAACCCTGCAATGAAATCCAGAAAGCAGAGTTAAGCGTTCATGTCAAAGTTGAACTCTGAGAATTTTGGGCTTAGAAAGAGAGAAAAAATAAACAGTGTGTTTCTACTTTCAAGTAGGACTTGAGTAAAATGAAAATTGAGCCAAGTTCATAGTGAACTTATCTGATTGTGGCCACTGGCTCCTCTACGACACATCTTAGGTAAACTCTCTGTGTGAAATCAGAAGCATTTTGTGTGCTAGGGAAATTACAAAGACACACAGAACATTTAGATTCTTTAAGTGACAATATTACATTAGCTATTTCTGTGAGACATTATTGGGCTGCATCCCTACATATTAAATTCACTTTTAGTTTGGTGTTCTTTTATAAAGTTTCTTATTTTCAATTTTAATCACTTTCTTAAATTCTTATCATTTCATATGTTTGTAATGTCATTCTGCAATATTTGTACTGTCACTGTCTTGTTAAATGTCGGTAGAGACACCATGGGGAACACATATAGAGCCATTAAACGATGTGTGAAACCAATATAATCTGTCACCCATTCATTTCCATCATCGGGCAACTTTCTTAATTAATCGGGCAAAGGAAGGAATGAGCATAAGGCACAACACAGAGCAACAATTTTTATTTACAGATTCTTCGCTTAATTAATTTTATATTCCTTTCATGTATTATCATTAATTCATTGTATGTTACCATTACTTCAAAGCAAGCTATCATTACTTATTGTTCTCTATCAACTAATTACTGCATGTAAAATTTGTCATTATTTAATTGCTTGGTATATCAATATATTGTCTTTTTTCTATCATTATTTGTTATGCTATCATTAATTTAATGTAAATTATCATTATCATATTTTAAATTAAGGTCAATTATTTCATGTTGTATATTATCACAATATCAAAATTCTTCTACTTTATCAGTAATTCATTAATGTTAACTTTATTTCATTTTGCTATGAATAACTCATTTATACTGCTTTAATTTGTTATGAATATGCTATCTTAATTTCACTTTCTTATGTCTGATGAATGTTATCTTTTATCACCTTGTTATGAACAATTTATGATATATTTCTTATGCAGTATGAACACTACATGAATTAAATTAACTCATTTATGTTGTCTTATTGTACAGTTAATATTATTATTATATCACAAATTTATTTCATTAAATATTGCATTTATATTTTATCTTATATTGCAATTATAATGTAAGAAATTCAATTTATTGCACATCAATTTTCACATAAATAATTAATTTCTGAAAATTTATTTATATCCTAAAATGAATATCACAATGCGAATTAATTTCTTACAAAGAATTTAATTATTAAAAAAAATAAGTTTTTAGTATTTAAAAACAAAAATACAAACAATATACATATAAACAGTATTTTCATATATGAAATTGTATTTGTGTGTTAGTATAAATGGAATTAATAAACAAAATTAAATGTCATAAATGAAACTAATACACAAAATTAAAATATATTCATGGTAGCATGTGGAATAAATACATAAATAAAATAATTAATTCCATAAATGGAATTAATATATAAAATTAAAACATATATATGATAGCAGAATTTAATCATATCACTAAATCAACTTCATTATATATGTAACACCCGAAACACAAATGACATGAGTAATAATTAATTATTATATTCTTTACGATTTATTTAATCTTCTGAATTTAATTAAGTGTCCTTCACTTTCAATTTTTTATACACTGTATTTCTTTCTGAACCGTTGTTAAGTCACGATACAAAATACCTGTTAAAGTGCTAAGTAAGAGTGGACAGTCCAGTCTAGCAACATCTTTATGATTATGTAATTGGCACTAAATAGCAGAGCCACCAGATGTGTACTCTATAGGTCCTCAGTCATGTATGAGCAGATACCAATCACCTGCAGCCATTTCTCTCAGCCATCGCTACCCCTGTGTAAATGGAATTACTTCACTTATGTAACTGCTTTATACAAACATGGGCCCAGAGTTGGCCAGGATTGTCTGCAATAATCATACGACTGTTAGTCTGAACATGTGTCTCTGTGAGCAAAAAGTAATTCCCCAATTGAGAAATGGAAATAATATGAACATGACTCGGGGCCTTTACATGGGTCAGTCAAGTAAAATGATATTTTCTCCAAGTTATAACAATGAAAGGTAAAAACATGTACATATATAAGCTAGCCCAAATTTGAGAACAGACACTGTCTGAAAACACACCAGTCTTGATCAGGAAGGCCTGGATCAGTAAAAGGTGCAATTTCAGTATGATTTGGAATATTTAGTATCTTTATTCTTTGTACACTTCGAAAACTATAGAACTAAAATTCTTCTTACTCTGAAATATTTAGTTAAATTTTGCCTCTTTATTGTAGAGTTGAACTGTGATGCTCTAATAATCATAGTTAAATTGTTTTCAGTAGAATTGTTTAGTTGTATAATTGTATTCTCCATTTTCAGGAAATCCTCCTAACTGTAAAGTTGGAATGAGAAACTTCTCTAGATGAAATCTTATACTTATCATACTTAGACATTTGTTTCAGCTCCATGTGAAAGATTCTAATTGTATTTTCCTTCTTTTTTTAGAAATCCATCTATTATATTTCTGCATAATTTATGTAGCTAAACAATGTATTGATTCAGAGATATGTGTGTGTGTGAATGTGTCTGAGAGAGAGTGGGTAAGAGGCCTAGTTTATTTCATCTACAATGGCTCACACCTGCATCACCTGTTTTTTTCCCCACAGTGCTTCAAAGCTTTCGTCCTTCCATTCTTTGTTTTTCCCAGTCTTCATTTTTCCAATCTACAATTCTACATTGTGCCCTCTTCATTTCTAAATTCAATATTTGTCCAGTCATCAGCTTCAAGCTCTTCATGAAAACTTTGATCAAGTCTTCATTATTACACTGCCAGTTGTGTGACTTTACAGCTCATGATGTAGTACTGTAGTACTACCGTCTGGCTGCCTACATATTAGTGTCATTTAAACGTATGTCAAAGACTGCCACAGCATAACGGCTGAGTTCATCTCACCTCCAATACTGCTGATGAGCAAAATGAGACAACTCCACCTTCACAGATAAACAGTATACCAGGTGATTGGCTTCTAAAATCTGTACCTCCTTAAATTGTCTCCTGTGATATAACCATTCCATCTCTTACTCTTATTCATATCTGCAACCATTTGTAATTTATAAGGTGTTAGACTAAATATTTATGTAATGTTTTCACTCTGCAAGAAACAAAGATGTTGGAATCTGCATGATAAACTATACTTGGTCAAAAACATTTTAAGAGATTATGAAATGTTGCATAATAATAAGTCTATTTTTTGTGCCAGATTTCAGTAGCAGATTCTATTTTAATCTTTTTTAATCATTAACTTAGGATATATAAACACTACTTCGTAATTTGCCTGCTTTTGTGACTACTACATATTATGTACCGATTGTTTCTTATTTAACTCTCATTGAATTGAATAAATTTTCTTATTTGTTAATTACACTTCCACTTCTATACTTAATCAAAGAAGGAGATAAGCATGTTTAGGAGGGGGGGGGGGGGGGCTTAATTTTAATCATGTTAAAAAGTCAGACAATCGCATGTTTTGGTAAGTGTCCCCTTGAGCCGAGAGAGTGTGTGTGGGCCAGCTACTCTGAACTGATAACGCTTAGAGATGGGGAGGGGGTGGATTAATGGTTAATGTCTCTGAGGCCTGACTGGGTTTCTCTGTCTGCAAATTACAAAGACACGTACAGGCGGGATTAAGTAGATTAGGGGTCGGGTAGCTACTCTGTTAAACTGCCTATCACAATATACTTTTTAAAAATCTTTATTTTGTTATCGCAAATGGATTATATAATGCTATAAAAACATCAGTAGTCAACGGATTGTACAATCCATCTAATCAATGACCGTAACATCTATCTAAATTCTTATGATGAGATCGCCATGGTCCAGTGAACTGGGTAAGTGTAATGTATTCCAATTAGTGTAAGGAACCCATGATAGGACTGAATGAATCATGATATAAAATTACTTTTAACCTATCCTTTATCGAGTAACAAACTGCGATAGAAATACATAATAAATCTGAAGTGACTAGTACTATATGACATGACTCTCTCTTTCCTATGTACAAATCACGTGACGTCCACCAAGTCAACCTGTAAGACTGTGACAAGAACATGTACGTACACAAGAACGAGCAAAATACTGCAGAAAATTAAACATAAACACCAAGCTGACAAAATTACATTGACGAGTTTTGCGAAGTCAGAGATAAGTTTGATTTTTTTTTTTAAATAAGAATTTTTGAAGCGTGATATATTCTATTTATGCACGTCTGTTTCCGGTAACGTCTGTTATTGACGGCCTTTAGCCAGTAGTATTAATGTCGGGAGATTTATTTTAGTTTTACAAGCAAAATGGCGGAACGGCCTTCCTCTCCCTCATGTCTATGTGTGTGTTTGTTTTTATTTCTTGCAATTTCCGTCTCCTCACTCGCACTATTTTCGTCTGTCTCTGTATGTCTCTCTCCCACCTCTTTTCTCTTTCTCTTTGTCTCTCTCCCAAACTTTTTACTCTTTAATTTTATCTCTCTGCCACCCTTTTTCTCTCTCTCTTTTCGTCTCTCTCCCACTTCGTGTTCACCTCTCTTATCGTCTCTCTCCCATCATTTCTGTCACACACACACACACACCCTTTCTGCCTCACTCTCCCATTCTTACTGTCTTTATCTCTCTTTTGTCTCTCACTCTTTTTGTTTCTCTTTTCGTCTCTCTCTCTCTCGTCCACCCTATCTATCACTCTTTGCTGTCTCTCTCTCCCCCACCCTTTATGTCTCCCTTCCCATCTGTGGTCGTGTCTTTCTCTTTCTGCTGTCTCTCTCCACCCTTTCATCTCTCTTCCGCTCTTTCTGTATCTCTCTTTTGTAGTCTCTCGCTCTCTCCCTCACCTCTCTCTTCCTATCTCTCTGGTCGTGTCTCTCTCTTTCTTGTTATCCCTCTTTCACCCTTTCTGTCTCTCTCTTTTCTTTTTCATCTCTCTCTCTCCCGCCCTTTCTGTATCTCTCTTTTGAAGTCTCTCGCTCTCTCTCCTATCCTTTTTGTCCCTCTCTGGTCGTGTCTCTCTCTTTCCTGTTATCCCTCTTTCACCCTTTCTTGTCTCTCTTCTTCTGTTTTGTAATCTCTTCTTCCCGGCTTTCCATCTCTCTCTTCCTCTCGTGTCGAATTTCTCCAACCCTTTCCCTCTCTCGTCTCTCTGCCACCCTTTCTGTCTCCCTCTCTCTCTCTTCCAAACTTTCTTCTCCCTTTCTGTCTCTCTCCCTCAACATCTCTCTCTCCCAACCTTTTTGTCTCTCTTCTTTCTTGTCGTTTCGCTCTCCCACTCTTTCTGTTTCTCCCTTGTCGTCGCTCTCCCTCTTTCTCTCTCACCCTTTTTGTCTCTCTAATTATCCATCTTGTCGTCTCTCTCTCTACCACCTTTATGCCTCTTTTTGTCGTTCCTCCCATCGTCTCTCTCTCTCTCTCTCTCTCTCTCTCGTCCTTTTTCTTCCGCCCTTCCTCTTTCTCTTTTGTCAATGAGTGCGTAGATGTCCTCTCTCTCTCTGTTTTCTCTTGCTTAATTTAGCTCGCTCATTCTCTCATCGTATATATCTATCCACCTTTCTCTCTCTCTGTATATCTGCCCACCTTTGTTTCTCTCTTTCTCTCTCTGTATATATATATCTACCCATTTTGTTTCTCTCTCTCTCTCTCTCTCTCTCTATCTATCTAACTATCTATATATATATATATATATCTTAATCTGACTTAACATCAAGTACTTTTTAATAGCTATGCTTTTAATATTTCTTGAAGTTATTATTTCTATAGATTTACTGTTTGTATCTTGTACTGTGCACTCATTAAATGAACAAGCAATAAAATTCTTTTACATATAATGCAATTTGTTTTTATTCATTAGCGAATATGCTATTTAATGGAAAATAAAACAGGATGTACACACACAAATTACTATGAGGCTTTTTTGTTTCCTAATTTATTTATTTTGTTGGGGGGGGGGGCCTTATATCATGACATTCATTAACCACAATTGTGAACTGTTGTTAATATTAACAAGTGAAATCTTGTCTTTGATATGAATTGTGATTATTTTTATTTTTTACCATTTACTACTGATAATTTTTCCTCCGTTTTCCTTGCTTCCTTTAGAAAAATTATTACTTTTAATAATTTTGACATGGACTTGACCTCGAAGACTAAACGACAAGTGTCACTGAATACAAGACCAAACGAATTAAGGAACACACCTTCTCTTACAAAAATATATTTGTAAAATGACTCTAAACTACATCCTTCAACCACTTTGACATGGACTTTGAGCTCGAAGACTCAAACTATACGCACCAAGGAAATGAGGGCCTTCTTTAAGCCCACCAAAGAGCAAAAGTTTTCATACATTACATACAACATATCGCTCTTAAATACCTCCACGCACATTTTCATACATTACTATATCGCCCTCTCAAAATTGCAAGTTTTCATACAATACTATATCGCCCTCTCAAAATTGCAAGTTTTCATACAATACTATATCGCCCTCTCAAAATTGCAAGTTTTCATACAATACTATATCGCCCTCTCAAAACTGCATGTGTCCGTACATTATATACAAATATTGCTCCTAAATACATCCAATCAACACGTTTTCATACATTGCATACATCGCCCTCTTAAATACCGGTAATAATGCCCAAGGGCTGTCCATAGACTATGTTTGTGTGGGTGGGTGGGTGTCTGAATATTTCCTTTTCTTCTCACACCTCCTTCCCGTCAAAGTC
Organism: Sinotaia quadrata; assembly: GCA_028829895.1. Classification (NCBI taxonomy): domain Eukaryota; kingdom Metazoa; phylum Mollusca; class Gastropoda; order Architaenioglossa; family Viviparidae; genus Sinotaia; species Sinotaia quadrata. The sequence continues at coordinate 55,939,371 of CM054180.1, read as the reverse complement.
TGTCACACCGATCTGTATTCCCCTTCTGGAAGTAATCACGCGCTTGCAGAACCGAGTAAATGAAACAATGGCCTATAACGTACATATTGAAATGACCTTTAGCACTGAATCTAACAGATTTTGATAGGAGGGGAGCAGAATGTATCTGACTAAAATGAGCACATTTTTTTAAAAATAACATTCCACAGAAAACATATCCGCTGACGATATGTCCAATTGTGTTAATTTAATTGGTGCAAATCACTCTCTGATTTAAAAGTGGCAATACAATTATTGTTGATAACTAAAAAAAAAAGAGAGATGAACAATAATAATGCACGTATTAGTACACACTTTTTTAAAAATCTGCTTGCAAATGGTTACAAAAAATGCTGGCTATAAGTGTTGCATTACAAACAAACTCATCATAACAGTATGAAATGCAAAATGTAAGCGTTTCGAAAGGCTTTTGTACATGGCGTGCATATCTTATAAGTTCATCAACTCTTGCGTTTGACAAAATTATAGACGGTCCCAACCTTCCCAAAACATTATCAATAACTGTCAAAGTGTTTATTTTGATTTCTAGTCACATAAAATATTTTCAAAAATATATTGAATATATATTTATATCATTCAACAAAGTAGTCTGACATTTTATCAAGCTCAAAAGCTTGTCTACATCAGTTCAATAAAATAATGTCTGATAGTTTATCTCGATCATTTTAAACAAACAGTCTTAAGAGTTATCCGATCAACTAATTAAAACTGCTGATGTTCGCGATTGACTATATTATAATCTCTGTAATTATAGTTAATCAGTACAGAGGTTCTCCTTGTGACGTCACACTAATTAGTGTGTGGTATTTTTTTAACCGTTCCTTTCGTTCGTGAAGCGGTCAAAATAATAATTTTCAAATATAAAGTTCAAACATATGAAAATGATCAGTGATAAATATTTAATTATAATGCTAGGTGACTAATATTCCTTTTTATCCGCAACAACAACGCTAAATAGGAATGTAATTGCGCAATGTCCGTTAAAACTGTGGACTATGTCTATGGCAGCCAATCGGCAGTGAGCCAAAAATGTCAGTCTTCACTATACTCACCATTGCCTTTATTCCTTTGCATCATTTGTTATATTTATTACCAGGCATACCCGAACGACAGGCGGTTGTTCTACACCTGAAGAAGTAGTGAAAAGAATCCGTTATAGGCTGTTTATTAATTTCCAAAAGTGGTGTATAGCGCTTGTTCGTTTTGTATCGCTTAGCTAGAGCGCTAAACGACCCACACAGCTACCTTCACGACACGTGACTGAATAAAAATGTTCACTTACATACACACCCCAACTGCTCCTACCACCAGTGGCGTGACACCCAGTGGATTTATAGCATTGACATCAAAGTTTTGCGTGATGAGTACGACATACCTACAGCACAGTTCCTTGCACAGATTAGCATGACTGTAAATATAACCGCCAATATCGATCTCCGAGTAGCTAGCATTGATCACTCGAGTTTTCAGTAATGCGCTTATTGATTGACAACTACGACTGCAACTGCTCCCCATTTTGCTCATTAAATGAAAGGCGACATAATGGTGTACCGGTAATCAGCAGAACGGACAGACTGACAGACACATGGACAGGCAGACAGAGGCAGAAAGCAGGTAGTTAAGGAGGCAAGTGTATATATATGAGAAGAAAAAATAGGGAGAAGAGAAACGTGGAAAGGGGAGGAATGAAATAAATCTTGTTTTACATGGATACTGATATAAGCACAATGGTCGGTTTCCAATCAGGCCTTCCTCACTACACAATTTACAAGCCACATAAATTTTAAAACGTTAACAAAATATACTAGGAATGACAATAAAACAAGAAAAGAAACAAAAGTAGATGATGATAATAATAATGATAATGATATTATACAGAAATAATTTTGTTTAATATTTAATTGGAAAAAATCCACATATAAAAGTATACTGATTCATTCTGGGGTCAGAATAATGAGAATGTGTACAACTGATCATTCCACAATGACAAACAGATGCCTCAGAATGTGTGCTAGTTGTGAATTAGTATGCATTTGTTTAAGTGAAATTGTAATGAGCCAAGCACCAAAGATGAGACAAATGTAAAATTGTAATGGAACTGTGACACCTCTGGGCACCCTTCACTCGTTATGATTATTAATTAATAACACATAGCTAATTACAAGTGATCGATAATTATAGTTATTAATAATTCTCCAACATGACCAACATGTCTCTCACTTGACGGATTATAAGGGTGTCGTAAAACTCTACTCTTTACACAATAATAAGAAATACGTTTTACTGTCGCAAAATGTTTCTGCAGGTGGAAACCTCTCTTACTAAAGGATTAATAAAATCCATCTTTTATTTATATTTAACGAGCCCCGTTCCACCTGCTATTACTCCAACATAAGGTTTTAATTAATTAACAATAAATGTATTAAATGAAGAATCAAATATACAATATATGAATATAATCGTTGACATTTACATCACTTCACAACAATGTTTGATTAAACATTAGATACGCATTCAGTTATCCTAGTATAGACATCATCAAATTAACGCGCGTGTGTGTGTGTGTGTGTGTGTGTGTGTGTGTGTGTGTGTGTAATAATCTAATTATGGTTTCATCATAAAAATGAGAGTAGAATTTCAGAGATAATTCTAATCAATGTACAATCACGCAGTTTGCAACAAGTCACTTTTTTTCTTATCAGATGATGGTCTAACATACTTCTAGGCACATTACAGTGTTCCAGAACTTCATATGCACTATCAAAACACATCATGAGGAATGTTTCAGAATCTTCGTGTGCACTACAAATGAACACCAAGAGGAATTTTCAAAAATCTTCATGAATTCTCAAGACCAAACTCAAGCCTCAATTTCTGTTATATTGAATCTTGTCTCAAACAGAATTCACAAATCAACTTACAGCAACACATTTACTGATAGTTCGATGACAATGCTGGAGACACACCAACCTGATCCAGTAAAGTACAGTAGTCACTGCAGTCTAAAGCAGACATCATGTTACAAAACATCAAAAGCATCAAAAGGTGTGCTCCCCTCTGCAAAAGTCAAATCAAGGTCAGTGCTAAGTTTCGGCATATTTCATCTCTAAACTTCTTTCTATCTAACAAACATTCTCAACTTACAAATCCTGCAGCAATTTTCATTAGCCCGAAACACATGAAGCATAAAAAATATAGTATTGATCAAAATTCACAAGTATAATGTACAATGTAATCAAATTAGTGAATATAGAATTAATGGTTCAATTGCATAAAACATTCTCCAATTCAAAATGGATCAATAGCAAACGTACAAAATATTTCCAAGTCCTTTCTTTCTTTATCAGTCAGTTAATTTACCATAAGCTAATGATCACCTTTATGCCTGGAGTTATGTCAAAATCAAAGTGATTAGAATATAGAACTCTCTTCAACAAAGTAACTTCTGGTCTATCCCCATTGGATGAAATTGTTATGAACTAGTGTGAGACTATTAGTCAGAAAAACTACTCATCTGCTTGGAACTGGTTTGGATTGCATCAGCAAGTTCTAGCATATGTTTTACCCGAGTGGCAATTTTAATTCTGGCACTTACAAAAAAATCTTCATGTGCAGTACCCGAAGGTCATGATGATATTTAACAAATTATATAACAATTAAGTTTAGAAATATGGACAGGCAAATTTACTATGCCAGTGGACCAAGCACTAAGATGAGACAAAAACAAAATAAATAGACAAAGCACCAAAGGTGAGACAACAGTAAAATTAGAATGGGCCAAGCACCAATGTTGAGATAATGGTAAAATTGTAATAGCCAAGCATCAAAGTTGAGACAATAATAAAATTGTAATGGGCCAAGCATCAATGTTGAGACAATGGCAAAACTGTAAAGGGCAAGCAGCAAAGTTGAACAATGAAGAAATTGTGATAGGCCAAGTAGCAAAGTTGAGGCAATGGTAAAATTGCTGCTGGTCAGAATCGGAGTTAGCTCTGAAGCGACTGCTGATTAATTATTAGTTCATCCAGTACAGAGACTGAAACAAATATGGTTACATTAGGACGATTCAGACAGTTACCCTGTAAGTGACTGGCAAGAGTTATCTGACTAATCATTAGTTCATCTAGTACAGAGACTGAAACAAATATGGTTACGTTAGGACGATTCAGACAGTCTACCAACCACGGCATAAGAGAGTGCGGAGAGCCAAGGGCAACTAACTGCAAATATCCTTTCTTCCTTTGGTTCGTTGTGCCTATGAGTCTTTCCAAACCATCAAGCAGAGAAAATACGAATGAGTCGCTAGCATTGACAAAAACAGGAAGTTCAAGATCGTGCTCGCAAATCTTATCCAATCACATTAACTTCTGATTCCAAGTAATGTATTTCAACTTCGCGGTTTTATCCGTAGTATGGGCGGTTTATTAAGTACCTTCAGTAAAGCCTGTGTAAAAGAAATAGATCGATTTTGTCACCCACGATGAGAAAGAGAGAGAGAAGATGCAATGAACGCGACGTGTGGTTGGTCCAGTCATCTACTCAGGTCTCCTGCTAATCTGGTCCTGACTGGTGAGGGTGGTTCACAACTTCCTGCTGGATTGTCGTGTTTCTGTTTGCACACGGCGTTTGGAAGCATCACGGATGCTGAAGGCAAATGCTGCTTTTAAGACTGAACACAAAAGCGATGACAATGCATACAGTCATCTTTATGACATGTCAATTTCCTTTGTAACTCTCTCATCTGGTTCTTTTCAGTGTGGCCAGGAAAAAAAAACTGTTTTCCACTTGGCGAGACAAATTAAAGTGACTATTTATGATCCTATTGTCTGGAGTTTAATCTGGCAAGATTTCTAAGGAAAAAAGGTTTAGGGTGATAACAAACTCTCAAGACCTGACATCACTGATGTTTAGTGGGATAAATATCTGACCTGTTTGTCGTTAAGAATCTCTTCAAATCCTTAGCACAAATGAAAACAAACAATTAAGTCAAACAGTAGAAATAAAACTAGTGTCATGACTTACCGAAACATTCAGCGAAGATCCATAGTCAATTAATTATATCTACTAGGAGAAAAATAGAAACGAGCATGTGTGTATTTTTGCAAGCATATGTATACGCGCACGTTTGTGTAAAAATGTGGGTGTGAGCATGTGCGTGAGTGTGTGGGAAAAATGAGAGCGCGTGTATGTGAGCATATGTATGTCTGTGTGAGCATGTGTATGTGTGAGAATGTGTATATTTGTGTGAAGATGCATGTCTGTGCATATGTGAGAGTGAGTGTGTGCGAGTGTGTAAGCACGTGAATCAGCATGAATGGCCGTATTGCATGTGTGTGTGGGGGGGGGGGGGTGCATAGGTGTGTATATGTATGAGCATGGGTGTGACTGTGTTGCGTTTAAAAACATGCGTGTATGTGATGAGTACAAATGGCAAGGACGGAAGTGTCTTTTAATGACGTCATATCTGGACTGTGAGGGAGAGCCATGTGATAAGATACTATCCAGACAAATATTTGCATTTGCGTTTACATGCTGACTTTAATACTGCAGATTATTATAATTGCTGACACAAATATGAGTTCCAAATAATGGTTACTTTCTCTTAGTGTTTTCCCATGACGCTTGTGTTTCAGTAACTGGATTTCAAATAAATGTTACTTTAGTGTTCTCCATGACGCTTGTGTTGAAGTAACTTTATGTTCTCAGTATTCTAAGCATTGTAGTAGCTGGACTTCTGTGACTGAACTATGTTCCTGATTTCATTATCTCAAAGATCTAAGCATGTCAGTCGCTTGACTTTGATTTCATCATCTCAACGATCTAAGAATACATGTCAGAAACTGGACTTCTGTAATTAAAGCTATGTTCCTGATGTATGGTCTCAATGATCTAAGCATGCATGGCATAGCTGGACTTCTGTAATTAAAGCTATGGTTCCTGACTTTATGGTCTCAATGATCTAAGTATTGCAGTAGCAGTGCTTCATGACTAAACTTTCCCTGACTTCGATAACTATACATTTTTTGTTTACGTAATTCGACAAGTTGCTATTCGGAGTTTTTTGACCTGGAGATAAATTCCTTTCTTAACTTCACGAACGCTGCACAAACTTGTGTCGAAGAACTTAAGCAGATTACTGTGTTTCCTGATGGAAATGGAGCGTTTGGACAGAGATCCGAGACTCCGGTTGGTATAAGGTTTCAGGAATGAAAACTGACAACATACTTTAATCTTTACATGTGACGTCACAGACAACTGATGGATGAAAATATTTATATTATTCTTTAATTTCTCTTCTGGCTAGAGTGCTTCGACAAAGGAATGTTTTTTTCTTATTGTTGTTGTTTTTAGGGAATAGACTAAGTAAGCCAATATCTAAGGTAAAGAATGAAAGAAATTTTACAAATGAGAAAATCTATTGTTAAAAGGGAAAAGTAACTGTGAATAAAACTACTGTCTAAAGGTAAAATAAAATAAAATAAAGCCGCTGCTAGTTAAACTGAAGTTGAAGTACAAAACGTCAAAGTCACCAAGGGAATTACTATTTCATTGAAATACAAAACGTCAAAGTCACCAAGGGAATTACTATTTCATTGAAATACAAAACGTCAAAGTCACCAGGGGAATTACTATTTCATTGAAATACAAAACGTCAAAGTCACCAAGGGAATTACTATTTCATTGAAATACAAAACGTCAAAGTCACCAAGGGAATTAGTATTTCATTGAAATACAAAACGTCAAAGTCACCAAGGGAATTAGTATTTCATTGAAGTGCAAAGCCTCAAAGAAAGTTACTAAAGAAATTGTATTTTGTAGAAGTGAGAAAACTCAAAGACACTAAGAGCATGAGTATTTCGTACAAGTGAGTAAGGCAAAGAAAGTAACTAAAGGAATTAGTGTTTCTAGAAGTGAGTAAAGGCATAGAAAGTAACTAAAGGAATTAGTATTTCTAGAAGTGTGTAATGGCGATGAAAGTAACATTTCGTAAAAAGTGAATAATGGCAATGAAAGCAACTAAGGGAATTGTCATTTCGTAAAAGTAACGGCAAATAAAACGACTTTTTCAAAGATGGTGTACACTGTACAGGAAAGACGCAGAGAGACGACCTAGCGACAGCCTTTCATTGCTTTCACTGGTATCAGGTAACACTCTCTCTCCATCTCTCTCTCCCTCAATTTAAATTCAACCGCATTAGTCGACACAATGGACCAGACACTACTTCATATATTCTTTGTCTGGCAACAAAGTTAAAAGATGATTAATAGACGGTCTATTTTGTCAAACCAAGTAAAATGCAGCAAAATAAAATGCGCACTGCCGAGAAAGAAATCTTTACATCGGTTACGTCTTACATCGTCAAACTATTGAAGATTACGTATCACCGAGCAATGTTCGCACACATGCTCTATGCTCAGTATGGACTCACCTGCATATACTCAATATTCACTCACCTAATGTTCAGCATTCGTTTACCTACATAATGTTCAGTAATGGCTGACTTATGTACAATAATGACTCATCTACATAATGTTCAGTAGTGGCTGACTTCATGTACAGTAATGACTCATCTATATACATGTAATGTTCAGTAATGGCTGACTTCATGTACAGTAAAGACTCATCTACATAATTTCAGTAATTGCTGACTTCATGTACAGTAATGACATAATGTTCAGTAGTGGCTGACTTCATGTACAGTAAAGACTCATCTACATAATTTCAGTAATTGCTGACTTCATGTACAGTAATGACTCATGTATGCCCTGTATGAATCTAAAATCTTTCTTGTTCTGCCCTCTACCATTAGATACGGTTACTATCGAGGGTGCCATAAAATCAAAGCTAATAGGTCTGGCAGCGTGACGTACTTTGTTTCTATAAACATATAATTTCGAGTACTTCATTAGCATGTTTGCCCTTTCATGTAGACGTTAAACTTAATGTCTCATAATCATTGTCATTTATGGTACCAGCCACGTGCAAAAAGATAACAGACTGTTTTCTTTGATTTCTACATCTGACTGTTTCATTTTAGTTCATTCACCGAGTGCTTTTCTTTTTACTGTCCTGCATTTTGATGGTGTCTCGCTCAATCCGATTTTTAATAAAAATTAATTTAATTTTTTAAATCTTGCGCACAGATTTACTCCCCACAAATATAGGCCATGGTCACTAGAGAAACTGCCAAAGAGTAACGGCTTACATTTAAAATTTGTGTATTAAAATAACGGAAAATAACATTTTCGAACCGAAATAAATCCGTCTGTGAGTCGCAATCATTCTTAAATGCGAGAGGTTCTTAGCAAAAACTTTTTAACAAAGACTTATGAAAGTCAGATTTGATCGATCTTCGCGTTGTAGCAAAACGAAACTACCCTTGATTCGAAATGTTGTTTCAAGAATCGAGTGGCAGTCACTGGACACAAACTTGTTGGTGGTTTCACTAGCATGCATAACCCTGAAACCATAACAGGATTGTTTGATACTCTCTTTCTTCAACTTGTGTCGAATCTGGAACATGTTTACGTAGTAATTAAAGAATAATGTCTGGCCATATTAAATCATACATGGCTAGTATTAACATACAATGGAACTAACTGAAGTAATATACTATCAGGAGATAAAGGAGGATATACATTTAACATACATTCTTATACCTATCTATAAGTTAGTAATAATTTCGAACATAAGCAAAGAACGATAACATTATGTAAATATAACTTATACTGCAAACTTTACTACAATCCATTTTTATTTTTTGCCGGGGGTGGGGGGATTAGTATCTGCATCTAGTAATAGCAAAAGACTATTTTGAACAAATCGATCAAATCCAACCAATATAAAAAAAAAATTTCATTGTAAATGTACGTCCAACTTTGAAATGTCCACTCAATTACATCTAGCAATGATATTTGGGTGACTTCTCAGGAATTTCACATCCTATCCGAGTTGCAGGTGTTCTAATCACCGCGCTATCTCATTATTGTAGGTAAAGGAAAAAAAGCAACATAAACGAAGCAAACGTCATAGCAAGAATTTAATTCGCTACAGTTAGTATCAAATTCATGAAATAACTCTTCCGAAGCAAGATTTAATTCCCCTTAGCGTCATTTCTAGTTGAGTTATTTTTAACAGAAAAAAGAACATATAAGAACTGGCATAACGAAATTCATATCGAAGTGTGTTTTCAATTGATTCAACCTTAACTAGGTAAACAAGCCTATTCGTTTAAAAGACGAAACAGCAGAGAAAATGTCTATAAAAATATGCATAAATATGAATAATCTATACTGACATATATTTTCAGTTGATCCTATGAATTATTAAAATGGCCATGAATGACGGTCGATTCCAAAGGCATCGTCTTGAGGTTTTCGGCAGGTTCTGCCGCCCTCGTTTACTTCAAGCATTCCGGGAAGAACAGACAAAGAAAAAAAGTACTAGACGAGCATGCGCACTGTAATATAATTTTGTCTCTACTATTAATAGAACTGAGCTCGGAGGTCCATAACTATCTAGGCCCATGAATGCACACACAGTTAACTCGAGAAATGATGTCTGACAATCTGTCTAATCAGCGTATCGCTACATTTCATATCCAACTTCAGCTGCCCCTTTCCATTATCAAAACTGACAAAAGTGGGATTTCTTAGGAATGCACAAAGGCGTATTTGGACCCAGTTTTTGAAAATAAATATAAACAATATACTTTTAACAACAAGTAATAGTTTTTCATTCCCATTTCAGAGGAGAAAGCGTACGCATTCATCCCCTAATAATGAATATTATGTGATCTCCATCTGATTCTGAGCAACGCTAAATAGACTGTTAAATTCACTGATCCGGAAACAATGAAATCGCGAGACAGAATTTATTTTTTAATCAGCAACCGTACACACACCACACGATTTACAATTTTGGGTTAATTTTGATGGAAGTCGCGTCTGCGGAGTGGTGTTTTCTTTATTTTTCTCTTTTCCTGTGTGCTGTTTTTAATTTCCCCCCGTTGTGTGAGAGAAAATTTGACAAGCTGCACGTCGATTTATCATCAAACAGAAACTGAATCTAGAAGTGTGTGGCATGCTTGATACAATAGGACACTTGTAAAGAAACAGCTGCTCCTTCGTCAAGAAAGAACATGCCAAATCATTTCGCCAACAACAAAATATCATCGCGCACATGTTGCATATGCACGTGCGTTTTTGAGTGTGTATGTACTGATATAATTAAAACAACAATATTTAATATATGATGGTAGTAGTGATGGTGGCGGAGGCGGCTATAACTCTTCAGGAAGGTCTCACACAAGCGCAAATGTAATCTCTAACCAGTAGGTGAAATGTGAGGCAGGTGACCCAGGAAAATTCCAAAATTTATCCAAATGCATCTGAATTAGCAGGCCAAGACATGCCACTGGCAGAAGGAAAAACAATGGAGTAAAACTGCAACCTCGAGGAAGAAAGACGCCAAGAGGGGGGGGAGAAACCTGCAACCTCGAGCAAGAAAGATGCCAAGAGGGGGAAATAACCTGCAACCTCGAGCAAGAAAGATGCCATGAGGGGAAAAGACCTGCAACCTCGAGAAAAAAAGACGCCATGAGGGAGAAAAAACTTGCAACGTCGAACAAGAAAGACGCCATGATGAGAGAAAATAACTAAAACCTCGAGCAAGAAGGACGCCAAAGGGGGTGGGGGGAGAATAGACCTACAACTTCGAGGCAAGAATGACGCCAACAGGAGGAAGAAGAAAAAGCATCGGCAAACGAATGGATGCAGAAGCTCCATCCATGTACATGTGGGACAAGCAGCTGAACCGTCACCATACACCAGGTGGCTGAGAGAGACGGGATTAAATACCGAAAGCAGAATTAGTCACCATTGCAACGCTAGACCTAGCAATGAATTCAAAAAAGTTTCAACAGGCTAAATAAAGCCAGATCTAAAAGCATGCTAAAGTCGTCGAGTCTGCATAAGCGAGATCAATATAACAGCACTACGTGTACGCTGACCTGATGTCGACCATTGGCTGAAATAAAACGTCAACGGGCAGGGTGAACTAGCAAAAAGCATCTAGGAATCTTTATGAGAATTGTGAGAATTACAGTTTCAAAATCGACCATAAACAGAAAAGGTGCAATGAGAAGAACTAACTGAAACAAACTAAAGCAAATAAAGTGGACTTCAAGACAAGGACATCCTTCATAACTGTTGAGAATCACACAATGTTCTCTGAAAAAGGAACAAGACAAGGACATCCTTCATAACTGTTGAGAATCACACAATGTTCTCTGAAAAAGGAACAAGACAAGGACATCCTTCGCAACTGTTGAGAATCACACAATGTTCTCTGAAAAAGGAACAAGACAAGGACATCCCTCATAACTGTTGAGAATCACACAATGTTCTCTGAAAAAGGAACAAGACAAGGACATCCTTCCTAACTGTTGAGAATCACACAATGTTCTCTGAAAAAGGAACAAGACAAGGACATCCTTCCTAACTGTTGAGAATCACACAATGTTCTCTGAAAAAGGAACAAGACAAGGACATCCTTCCTAACTGTTGAGAATCACACAATGTTCTCTGAAAAAGGAACAAGACAAGGACATCCTTCCTAACTGTTGAGAATCACACAATGTTCTCTGAAAAAGGAACAAGACAAGGACATCCTTCCTAACTGTTGAGAATCACACAATGTTCTCTGAAAAAGGAACAAGACAAGGACATCCTTCCTAACTGTTGAGAATCACACAATGTTCTCTGAAAAAGGAACAAGACAAAACAATTGCTCGTGCTGCGGTCCCTGGAAAACAAAGAAACAGTTCATTATATTGTCAAAATAGAGTAAAAGATGGTGAACAGAGGAAGAATCTCAGATTTAAAATAGAAAGGCTGAGGAGAGTACATGAATATATAGTATTGCTAGGAAATTCGCGTGGATAAAATATGTCTGGAGATCACCTGAATAAACAATCTCTGAACCAAGGACAAGTCCAACTTATGAAAATCTATTTTAAAATAATATGAAGATGAATTTCTCAAAACTACCTATTCCCCATATAGTAAGCTTCGTGTTGATACAGTGACACTTCCAGTAAATATTCCCCCCACCCCAAAGCACATTCTTCGTGAAGGCATGCTGAATCTCCTAAATCACAATTTTGTGGATACGCTGGACCTCCAATAATCCTAGAAAGAGTAGGAATCTGATAGTAAAAAATATAACCAACTAACCATACGTTAGAGAAATGTCATGTGAAGATAATACTAGTGGAAATGTCACGAGAATGTACTAATTACACTTAGCAACGTCACGAGAATATACTGCATCTAGTAGTAGTAGTAAAATTGTCACGAGAATATACTACTACTAAAAATTTCACAAGATACTACTAGAAATGTCACAAGAAAATACTACTATTAGCTACAACTAGAAATGTCACAAGAAGATACTACTACTAGAAATGTTACAAGAAAGTACTACTACTAGGTAATATCAGAAGTAGTATTTTCTCGTGATATTAATACTAGAAATGTCACAAGAAGATACAACTACTATTACTCGAAATGTCACGAGAAAATACTACTGCTAGCTAATACTAGAAATATCACACAAAGATAATACTACCAGCTACTACGAAAATGTCACGAGAAAATACTACTGCTAGCTAATACTAGAAATGTTGTCACACAAAGATAATACTACTAGCTACTACTAGAAATATCACGAGAAAATACTAATAATAATACTATAAATGTCACTAGAAGATACTAATACTAGCTAATACTAGAAATGTCAAAAGAAAATACTACTACTAGTTACTACTAGAAATGTCACGAGAAAATACTACTACTAGTTACTACTAGAAATGTCACGAGAAAATACTAATAATAATACTATAAATGTCACAAGAAGATACTACTACTAGCTACTACTAGAAATATCACAAGAAGATACTACTACTAGCTACTACTAGAAATGTCACAAGAAGATACTACTACTAGCTACTACTAGAAATGTCACAAGAAGATACTACTACTAACTACTACTAGAAATGTCACAGGAATATATTATTACCAAGTACTACAGTCATTACCACTACTAGAGATACTAAATGAATACTCAAAAGAAAACGACAATGAGATAAGACATGGAGACAGAAAGAGAAAGCAAGAGAGGTGCAGACAGTCGGTTAATTTGGGAGACAGAAATGCCAACACTTCAAACTAGAAATCTAGAGTACACGTTTGTGCATATGGGTTTTAACTGCACAAACACAGTGCATGATACACTGTGTATCATGTAACAATGCACAGCACACCAGCTATGAAAGAACACTGATACCTGAGCAAAGTAGTCAGGAGCCGTGTTTATCCGCAATAGAAACCCCACACCATCCGCAAAACACTTGAATTTTCAAGATCAGGGTAGGATACTGAGTCCAACGTACAACCAGTTAACCCATCAGTACGGAAAGATTTAGTCATAATGTGAATAAGACTAAAAATAGTGCCTCAGTTTTTAATTATCTTGCTTCAAACTGCATATGTTAATATATACTGCCCATAAAAATATTTAAATCTATCCATGTGTATAGCAGTGCAACTAAAGTCTCTCTAAGTAACTTAAAAGACAAAGAATAAGTAAGCAAAGATTCATTACTGTGTTCCCAAAGTATACTGCCAAAATAGTTACACAATATTCACATAGATTCTTCACGAAAATATATTGTCAAAATAGTTACACAATATTCACATAGATTCTTCACGAAAATATATTGTCAAAATAGTTACACAATATTCACATAGATTCTTCACGAAAATATACCTGATTGTTAAAAAGTCACTAGCCAGTACACAATAAAAGATTATTTTAAAATAATAATAACATATCTTGATTGAATACATGTATAACCAAGAAACCTAATTTATCATATGCTAGTTAGTACAATTCAATCCAATACACTGTTAATGTCTTCTTGCATAAACTACTCCCTACGCAGCTTTCTTGCACTAACTGTTCTCCTGCTAGAAATAATTAGTTATTATTAGGCAAGTTTGAGAAATAATTTAGCCGTATAAATAAGAAATTGTAGAATCAAGCCTCAGAGCAAGGAATTCAATATGGTCTCCCTAGAAAGGTGTTTTATAACATCTATGGAATCAGCTACTACTATCACTAATAATATTCAGCAATATTAAAACTCAACGCCACCGTTAAATTAGCGCGTGAATTACAGAGACTTATAAACAAATTTATAGGCTTTTTCTTTTTACATAAAACTGTTCTAATTAACTTTCATTAACACAAGAGATAACTCAGTAAGTTTGTTGCCCGACTTAATTTTCATTCTAGGACAACAGAAAAGGTGGATTTCTCCTCTATGTATGATCGGTGACAGATTCAAAAATTCTTGTTTGAGGAAATGTATTGCGGGTGAGGGAGGGAAGAGTTCAAGTTAGTGATTAAAAATAGTGGATAGCGTACAATAAAAATTGGTCACAATACGTGTGTTTATGTGCCGACTAGATTAAGAGTGGGAGAGGGTCAATGGCGATCGTCACCTCTGTCCCATGTTCTGGATCCGACATTGAATGTGATATTTATACGCGCGCGCACATACACACACACACACACACACACACACACACACACACACACACACCTACGTACATAAACAAGTGGGAAACACACTATTTACAAGCATTTAGAAAACTAAACAGATTAAAGCAATAGTGCTTTACGGTGTCACACACTGACGTAACTCGCACAGATATCCACCTGAAAACTTTCCATAAGCGCTTTTAATAAAGGACTGTTGTATGGCTCAGCACTTTGGACATTATTATTTCTTTACACTGCTGTGATGTCTAGGAACAAATATCTCCCATACCAAGTACCACCCCACGTTGCCAAGTGAACTTGTTTCTATTTCTAACATTAAATCAAGGGCACTTAACTTCGTGATAAAACGCGACAATAGCCTTGTTCTTACTGCAGAGGTTAGAATGTCCGCGCACCTCAAGTTTGATTTATTCTTGATGAAAAGGCATGAAGGATTTCCGGTCGATGTTTTTAATTATAAAGTGACCATTGAAACCAAGGTCCTTACCTCTCGAGCTAAATCAAGGATGCACACACACACACACACACACACACACACACACACACACACACACAAATACACTTTTACAAACTCATTTAAAATTTCTTTTCTTTGCAAAACACTCCCGTCCATTAGTGTTTCTTTGACAATAGTAGGAAGACTTAACCCTCTCATAGTCATACCACACAGTACATTCTGTCCATATTACAAATCTTCATATATCTGATAGCACGACAAGCTACTCCCGAGTCAAGGACAACACCTCAGTCATAGCAACTGCCAAACAGCCATAATGGTGGCGTGATGAGCAAAACTTTGAAACTTTCAATGCGTTCCCAGACACCGTTTCAACTTTGACATAGAATCCAAGAACACAGTTTCCGTGCAGAAAGCCAGCTAATTCAACTGTGAATTGTTAAAAGTTTGAGAAGATGTTTATTTTCTATTATTACTTTACCTCAATGAGCAATACAGCTACGAAGTTATTATCCCAATCTAGTTAATAAAGCAATGTGGCGCTGCTTCGAAAGCACTTCGAATTTCTTAAGAGAAAAAAACGTACTTTAACATTTTGAATATTGACATTCAATTATAGAGTTAGTTCATAAAACTATAACACACACACATCTGCCACCACCCCATTCAATTTAATTTTTTTTCTCTGAATGATTCAAAGCCGGTCGGGCACCTGCTGTCACTTTGGTCGTAATGTGTCCGACAAATATAACAGACGTTGGACCGGTCTGGGAATAATGTAGGGAGTAGCGTTCATCTAATGAAGGACGTGATAAACCAACAAACAGTGCGTTCCGCAACACTTCCTTGGAAAACAGCTTGTAGCTTACCACGCTCACAGACCGTGAAATGCAGTTTGAAATTCACCTCTAGGTTAGCGAATTTGGAAAACAAACTTGGTATGTGCCGTACACGAACATGATCTGTGACTGTGCAGTCATGGAAGGGCAATGTTGTGTGTTACGTGCACAAAGCCACCATTTACATAATAATGCGTAAAGCAAGTCACGGAAGAGCAATGCTGTGTGTTAAATGCACAAAGCCACAACATATAATAATAATAATACGTAAAGTCAGTCATTACTTTAAGGACTGTCTGGACAGTACCGGAAGTAGCCAATGGCTGCAGCTGAAAGAGGGTGTCTGGAGATGCTGCATTTATTTACGGCATAAAACTGTCTTTCCGCTTTGTTGCATAAATAAGACTGTTTAAAAGTAATGACAGAAAGGTCTTCATTTTAAAAAATACAATTATACTTTTGGAAATATAGTTGGGGGGGGGGTTCTTAAGTTTGTCCTCATGTACTGTTATCGAAATTTTAACATTCATGAACAGTAGTAAGCAATACTCTTCTTTTTTTTTTTTAATTATTAATTTTTATTTTAGCACCGCTCAACACTCAATATATTTCATATTAAAGCATTTTATGTGTATTTGTGTGTGTGTGTGTGTGTGCCAATATTAAACAACAAAATAAAGTGCAGTTTTATGGAAATAGCTTTTAAATTAATATTATTATGAACTCTAGGTTTGTTTGAACTGCATCATTTATCTATTTGAAGTTTCATAATGTGCTTATAGCCACTGTGTCATGTGTGCACTTTCAAGAACCATCACGAGATTTTGCCTTTCAGATATTGGTTCAAACGAAAGTTTGAAGAAAACGCCACAAGGCGTAAGGCACTAAACAATTTATTATGTACAAAGAAGAAAGATGGTGTCAGAAGGAAAGACAATAATCACTGATGTTCTTTATTACACTCAAAACTTGTTTTGAGCAATATGATAGAACCAATTATCTTCGGTCCACCCTGAAAACCCTGCCTCTTCTGTGTGTGTGTGTGTGTGTGTGTGTGTGTGTGTGTGTGTGTGTGTGTGAGCGCGAGCATGTGTGTATAGGTGCGTAGTGTAAATGTGTGCAACCAATACGTGATGATATGTGGTTAATTCTGGTGTGTTTTCATGTGGTTTGGCGTGTTGACTGATTAACCGTGAAATATTGTAGTTAATACAGGTGTTTTAATGTGGTTTGGCGTGTTTAATTAACCATGAAATATGTAGTTTTAACATTTCTTGATAACTTGCAAGATGGCTTTACCTCAGGAGAAAACTCAAGATGGTAGATCTTGACAACAACAACAACAACAAAAAGATAATGTGTCCCCTATACATACACACACCTCCCCTTAAAGACGACGGCTGATCAGACTGAAAAATCCATTAATAAGTTAAAAATCGACTATTTATGATTAGTAATTTCTAGTATTGTAGGTTTCAGTAATTTCACACACGCACACACACACACATTTGCGCAAACAACAGCCCCCTTACCGGTTTATAAAAGTCAAGCGGTGACTATTAATCAAGACCCGGAAAAGCGGCAATACTTTTCTGACAGTGCATTCCAATGAAAAACACACGAGTAGGCCATTCCTGGTGGTTAAGCAGCAGCAGAAGATTGCAGTCGCATTTAAGTCAGTCGGCAGTAAAGTCCATGTTATTAATAGAACTTAAAAAAAAAAAAATTAAAAATAAATCTGCTCTCTGATTATTTGCACGTGTAAACTATACACTGATAATCAATGTGCTAATGACACGATGTGTAACCATTAACAGATAAACAATATGTACTAATGACACGATGTGTAACCATTAACAGATAAACATTATGTACTAATGACACGACGTGTAACCATTAACAGATAAACAATATGTACTAATGACACGATGTGTAACCATTAACAGATAAACAATATGTACTAATGACACGATGTATAACCATTAACAGATAAACAATATGTACTAATGACACGACGTGTAACCATTAACAGATAAACAATATGTACTAATGACACGATGTGTAACCATTAACAGATAAACAATATATACTAATGACACGAGGTCATTCTTTATGGAAATGTTATTTCAAATTTTCACTTTGCACATATAAATAAATGTATAATCTAAAATAAGTTTCACAAATTTTTATTTCTTTTCTTTTATTTATTTATTTTTTTTTGGTGGTGGTGGGGAGAAAATTAGTTCCAGTTTTATTCAAAGAGTACATATATGAAATGTACTAATGCAGAAAACAGTTATTATGCGTTCTTTCGACTTTGCTGTTCTTTAATGCATTTTAAATATTTTTTTTTTTTTGGGGGGGTGGAAATTGGATGGACGGGAGATGGCGGGCATGGGCACTGAGGTAATCGTTAGTGGTGAAAGGCTCTAGTTGGGACTCCGTGCGTACGTGAGTATATGTGAATGAATGAAAAGTGAACGAGAGTTGATGAACAAGGTCACTGGAGTGATGGTGAGTGGTGAAAAGTTCAAGATTTTTGTTTGGACTGCTGTCTGCAGATAAAAAGTAAATGAGAGTTGACGAACAAAGTCACTAGGGTGATGTTTAGTGGTGAAAGGTCTTTAGTGTTTGGTCTGCGTGTCTGTGGATGGATGAAAGTGAGAGGGAATTGATGAACAAGGTCACTAGGGTGATGGTTAGTGGTGAAAGGTCTCTAGTGTTTGGTCTGCGTGTCTGTGGATGGATGAAAGTGAACGGGAATTGATGAACAAGGTCACTAGGGTGATGGTTAGTGGTGAAAGGTCTTTAGTGTTTGGTCTGCGTGTCTGTGGATGGATGAAAGTGAACGGGAATTGATGAACAAGGTTACTGGAGCAATGGTTAGTGATGAAAGGATCTAGTGTTTGGACTGCGTGTGTGGATGAATGAAAGTGAACTGGGGCTGATGAACAAGGGCAACATGTGGAGTGATGGTGAGTGGTGAAAGATACCTGAACCAGAGTTGGGACGGTGCGTGAGGGATTTCTGCTCGTTATTAAACATTGAGAGATGGGTCCTATTGAGAGGACGGTGCGCGAGGAATTTCTGCTCATTATTAAACATTGAGAGATGGGTCCTATTGAGAGGACGGTGCGCGTGGAATTTCTACTCATTATTAAACATTGAGAGATAGGTCCTATTGAGAGGATGAGTGTTGAGAAATGGGTAAGTATTTTTGAACGCTCTTGTTGTTGAAAGTACTTCATTCTTCTTAATTCAAAAACTCAAAGTTGCTTATGCGTGTTTTCAGACTGCGTCTGATTTGCAGGTGCTGAAGGATGCAGTGGCTGGGTAGACGTGAAATTAACCGTCTCTACATTTATCAAAACATGAAGGATGGCTGCGAACACGCTATTTGTAGATATCAATTTCATATATCGACGGCTATATTGATGATAAATTTCTGAGATCCTAAATCGCGCAGGAAAATGACAGCTGCTTGCAATGGAATTGCAATATCATGAATAACAGAGACTATTTAAAAGTTTAGCTCGAGGGTCCGACTCTGTTGTGCGACCACGTGCAGCACCCTATGGCAGTTATGCGCACGGTTAGACTAAATAACAATGGCTCCTAAGTAACCGAAAGGCGTCTTCTAGCTTACCATACCATACTGTAAGCCAGTGTTTCCCAAAGGGCCCCGCAGGATTATATTTTATTTTTACCTAACCTAACCGCACTAACACAAATGGTAGGTGTTTTCTGACTTTGGACGCCGTTGAACAAATTCCAGTACACTAAGGGCACCGTGAGCCGACAAAGTTTGCGAGCCATTGCTGTAGGCAACAGCGTTTGCAAGAAATGCAACTTCAGTGTGCGAAAAGTTACGAACGATAACTCGAAAGGAACATTTGTGACGTAGATGTATGCAGCTAGTGCTAATCGCAATCAGATCTTAAAATCAGTTGCACCATGACAGCTTCTGTGTCTACAACGCACGGGAAAACAAAAATTGATTTTATATTATGCACTGGATATGCTCCGACGTTTTGCGTTGCTTTCAACGCACGCTATATTTTGGGGTGTAAAAGGTGGAGAAAGATGACATTAGATGCAGCAATAGTAGTAGTAGAGATGGTAGTAGTAGTAGTAGTAGTAGTGCTGTGGCTGCTGCTGTTGCTCTTGATGCCGCTACTGTTGACAATGATGTTATTGTTCTTTTTATCAATAATAATTTTAGTATAATTTTTTTTAAATATGTCCATGCTGTTTGTTTTGGGGATTTGAATATCATCTGTTACCATCCGCTAAGGTTGATTAAAGTTTTATTCACCAAAGTAAGCGGCTAAAATTATTTGTTTTCAAAATAATTATTTGAAAAATGTTATTTCTTTCTTGACAAATAGAAACTCTTTACACCAATACCATTTAACATCTTCTCTGGTTATGATAGTGAAAGTGTACGTCAATAAACTCTTTACACAAAAACCATTTAACATCATCTCTAGTTATGATACTGAAAATGTGCGTCAATAAACAAAAAAAGAAATGGTTCGTTTCCAATGAATTGAATTGCCAGCCTATCAGAAAATTATTTCAAAAACACCATTTTCAATTAAATTAATGCCCAGCCAATCAGAAAATTATTTCATAAACACCGTTTTTAATTAACTGAATCACCAGCCTATCAGAAAATGATTTCAAAAAGACCATTTTCAAAGAACTGAATCGCCAGCCTATCAGAAAATGATTTTTCAAAAACACCATTTTCAATTAACTGAATAGCCAGCCTATCAGTAAATGATTTCAAAAACACCATTTTCAGTGAACTGAATAGCCAACCTATCAGGAAATGTTGTCTAGGTATAACTCTAGGCCTGCTTAGGTTTTAATGTCACCAGACTTACATGGACTATTCAGATGCTGATGACAACACTCTCCCATCAGAGCCAATTAGACACTATTTTAACAAAATATTCAACCTCAACATTCACAAACTTAACATTGATTGTGTGTATGTATATGTGCGTGTGTGTTGGTATGTGTTTCGCACACTCGCAACTGAGAGAATGTGTCAGCAACACCATGAGAACCGGTTGGTAGATGTCATGGAGTCAGGGGCAAATTATGCCTATCTTACTAACAGAAGTTTAATCTTCATTCATTTATTAAACTCTTTGATGTTTTCATTTTTTGTGTTATACATTTCTTTACACTGGCAATTGTGACCAGGTGATGTAGTGCCGCGCATTGCGCAGTAAGCAGATTACTGACTTTTAGAAGGTTGCGGGCATGTCAGTCACCATAAGCAGATTACAAACTAAGCTCGAATGGTTGTACAGGGGGGTATTGTTCAAACCCAACACTCAATAACCTTGCTTAATGGAGTTTTTCTGCCGCTGATTCATAGAATGACATAAATAGTGAGAGATTCAAATTGGGAATTCGTTCACAATGAAAACTTTGCCTAACTTACAGAGGCTGCATTTATTTCCGTGAATCAAAAATAAACCTGCCAAATATTCAGATAACGTAATACAGCAATTTCCTAATACTCATTAACTGTATTTTATTAAGAATGTTGTAGTGTGATTATTGTATTTTCTTACTGTGATTGATATGAACTGTTGCTATTTTCTCCTGATGTTGTGGCCAGAGAACAGAGTGAAACCAAGATGACGTGTTCCATAATTGTAATAATTCACTGAGAAGTATAATGATGTTATGGGATGCTATTTTATCTCCATTGAAGTAAATATTAATTTGACAATTGTAAAATGCCTGTGTGCATTTGAAACATTTGCTTGATGTAATAATCATAACCCAAATGTTCATGACATATTTTTATTTTAATTGTAACATGCATGTGTGTGGTTTAGACCATTTCTAATTTCACTGTAAAAATACGAAATGAGGTCAAATTATAATAGGACACCTATTGTCTGTTGCCACTACATAATGATTGGCAAATTGTAGGTTCATTGCTCGTGGAAATAATTATTATTGTTTCAGAGTGGGTTTCTAGCTTCAGCATTTCAGTTGATGTTGAGCTAAGAACCTAATGCCAAGGTGCACTATTCATGCAGGACAAGTTGAGTGAAGTCCAAGGTTGCCAAAGTAGTCAACAATGGACTGTTGATGTGTGAGTTGCCAAAGGACCCTTCCATCAACTGATGATATAGATAAGTGGGCGTCTGACAGACTCTGAGATCAGAATTTGTGTTACAATCTATTACAAGACAGAATAGGTGGTCCAGATGACCTTCATATTTATATGCATTGATTTATGGATTACTATTTTGTTAAATATTAAAATTTTATATTTTTGTTAACATAATAATGGAAATTGACTAATTATTAATGAGAGAAAGACCAAAGGGGGCTGGGTTGGGGGTGGAACTATGTATGAGTGCTTTTACATGCATAATTAGTCATTATCAAGATAACATGCCCAATTCACGCAATATTATACAGATTCACCTGTCACTAGAAATATCTAAACTGAGAGAATTAATTTGAAGAGACTGAAGGGTGAGTCTGGCAACCAGTCTGTCATCAGCATAGATACACCATTAAAATTAACAATCTTTAAATCTTCATGCTGAGATGGGGTCTTTAAACAAATGCTGGAATGTAACAGTAGATATGTATGACAAAGAAGTCAGGTAATAATTAATAAGGAGAAACACATTCCTAATATCAAAAACATTGTTTCTCTCCTATCATCATATCTAATTCTGTCAGTGTTAATGCGAACTTCGTGACAATCTGTAATCGGGTGATGACTCTTGAACTCTAGTACTGGTAACCACAGAATTTTGCAAATGATTATTAGACTGGCTCAAATAGACTGAAATACCAGAGATCAGATTTATTAATTTAGCCTGATTACATCCAATAAACATTAAATAATATAAAACATTAAAAAATATATAATTCAAACAATATGTACAGTAATAAAAGCTAACAGGCATATAACATTAAGTTTAGCCATTACATTACAAGGAAAGGCAGACCAGTTGTTTATGATGTGGCCTGACTAAGCATGAATGGAAGTATTTAAAGTTTACAAACTGAACTATAGCAAGACCAGTAGATAGTAAACCCCTGGAAAGGTGTCAAGGAGAGTCAGAAGTGAATTTAGTCAATGTAGCCATTGGCAGTAGGGAAATCCAAGTATGCTTCTGTCTGTAAATGAAGGGGGGAGGGTACAACTCACTAGCACTGGTGACTCAAGGGTCAAGGTGTGATGTAGGTATCATGTGACAGAGGTGAAAATGTAAACTGAAATAGGAATTAAAAATCACTTCTTCTAGAGACATCCTAGATCCCAGCCTAGAAACAAAGATAGTCCGATTCATCAAAAATCATAAACATTTTGGTGTGAGTGGGAGTCATATAGACTCTAAATAAAAGAATGAATAATTCAGGAATCATCAGTAGGCTTCAGTGTTTCTTTCACCCGTTGTTTAAGCAGAAACTGAAGGTATGATATTTATTTAAGTACTGTGTGTGAGAGTATAATAATTTTAAAACCTTTTTGTATGTAAGGTATGACTATGAGTATTGTAAATTGTAATAATATTAGATAGGACACTATGTATATTTTAATCTATTATTCTTTTCCAATTTAGTGAACATATGACCCAGAGAATCTGCCTCTGTTACATGTTCACAGTTCATTATTTGTTGCAAAATATTTAATACTGCATCCATTGGTTGAAGAGTTGTTTCTGGTTTCTGGTTGGTCCTCATGAAACATTTTAGATCCAGTATCCAGTGTAAGTTTTTCTTGGTTGGAATTCTTTCCATATGTTTAGAATGTGTAGAGCAGACAACTAGATACTTATTAGCCATGTCAGCTAAACCATGTATAAATGTTACCAATGAACATTAGAAGGGTGTCCTTTCCCCTAGAAATTTAGGTCAACATATGTGTTACTTCAAGAAAACAAACTTCATAGATGAATGATAAACTTTGGGAGAAATTATTTGCAGATAGTAAACAGATTTTACAGACAGTCTAGATCCCTCTTAGATAATTAGGCTAATATGATTTAAATTGTAATTGATATGTACTTTGATTGATTTGTTATTTATTTTCTTTCATTGTGGTATAACAGAGATAGGTCATTGTGATGTAACAGCAATTGTCAAAGTGTGTTCAAGCTCAATGCAAAAGTCTGCATAAATATAAGTTATAAAGTATCCTTATTATATCGTCAGATTATGTCAAGCTTCCGATGAAGTCGAGCTCACTACAATACGACAAAGTGATGTGCTAGATCTATTGGTTTGCATGCAGAGAACATACGTGTACATGAAGAGGCAAAGTGATGTGCTAGATCTATTGGTTTGCATGCAGAGAACATACGTGTACATGAAGAGGCAAAGTGATGTGCTGGATCTATTGGTTTGCATGCAGAGAACATACGTGTACATGAAGAGGCAAAGTGATGTGCTGGATCTATTGGTTTGCATGCAGAGGAAATACGTGTACACCAGGGGTGCACAAACCGCGGCCCGCGGGCCGCATGCGGCCCCCAGAAGACTTTAGGATGTTACCATTATTTGTAACAGGCAAGGAGCTTTTAACATTAATCTGAACAAGGGAGTAGAACAGTGGTTTGCTTTCCCGTGGAAGCATCTTGTGCTGTGCTGAAAACAAACGCTGGATGCGGTATTGAGGTGAGAGGCTGTGTATTGGGCACTTGTTCAGTTCAGCTGATCAAAGGTGTACTGTTGAAATAGTAGTATCTGCACATCTTTGATGTATGGCAACATCAAATAGCATTAGAAAGAGGTCTATATCTAAACCCAAGTCGGCAGGCAACCAGCTAAAGTTCAGTCTGGGGATGGGGTGAGGTGACACTGGGGGGGGGGGAAGGATGGTGCAGTCAGTGTGTGTGAATATGTGGCTGTGGATGTCTGGTTGGAATGAATGAATTACACTGTTTCGGAGTGAAGTTGTTTTTAAACTACTGCCCTTTGTTAATATGTCAGAAACCTGCCATATTGAAGACGAAAATCATCAGTTTAAAGAAGAGTGGAGGCTAAATACTTTATGCGGCATTTTAATGGAGCAGCTATGTGCTTAATTTGTTGTGAGTCTGTTACTGTGATGAAGGACTTCAACTGCAAGCGGCATTACAAAACAAAGCAGCTGCGACTTTTGATGACTTAAAAGGCACTGGAGAAACAACAAAATTGAGCAACTTTTAAAAGGTCTGTCAACACAGCAACATTTCTTCACAAAAAGTCTGAAGAAAACAAGTATTTTGCTCCTGCAAGTTGCAAAGTAGCACATATTGTTGCCAAATCATCAGGGCCTTTTACTGACGGTCATTGATCTTCAATGTTCACCTGAACTGAAGTCATCATTTCAGCAGAACAACATTTTAACATTTTATGGAAGTCTCAGCTCGAGCACAAACAGAAATGTCAAGGACTTGGCTTGCAAGTTGTTGTCAGAATTCGGCAGCACATACTTGTGTGAACAAACGTTTTCAGTAATGAACATGAACAAGAACAAGCTGAGATCGAATTTGACGACAACAATCTCTGTTCGATTTTGAGGCTGGCGACTACAAAACTCTAACCAAATATTGATAAAGTTGTTAACAACATTCAGGCTCACCCTTCTCACTAATAAAGACTAAATCTAGGTTAATAAGGCAAAAACGAATGTATTTCATTATTTCTGTTGTCATCCATGTGCAATCTGACTTGCGGCCCTCCATGCACTATCAATTGGAAATGTGGCCCTCTGGCCTAAAAGGTTTGTGCACCCCTGGTGTACACGAACAGACAGAGCTCGCGATATGTCTACTGCTGTACAGGCAGGCGAACGTACGCGTACATCTACAGGAAGAGTGACGTGCTAGATCTATTGGATTGCAAGGAGGCGAAAGTATATGTACACGAACAACAGACCTAATTACTGGAAAGAGAAAGCAACGTTTGCATAGTACATGCATTTAACCCCTTCACTACCAGATACTTATTATGGAACTCTGGACGTTGTGCTATTTGTATTTATCTGTTTGCCCTTTCCACATGATTATATCTCAATAATAATTAAGATAATTTGTTAGACGTTGTATTACACTCTCTCTCTCCCCCTCTCTCTCCCTCTCTCTCTCTCTCTCACTCTCTCTCTTCGTTTCCGTAAATTAAGGACATATTTATTTTAGCACTTTTTAGCAAATATTCATCACAGAAGGGGAACAAAAATAAAATGAATACAAACTGTGGTCATTTAAACAAAAGCAAACTTCGGAAACCTACACAAGCAAATTCTAGCAACTGACGACAAACACAACGACAAGAAAAATATTAACAGTCAAGGCAATCAAATTTTTCATCATTGAAAATAAGCAAAATAACTGACCATAGAACATTGTGTCCACTAAAGACAAGCAAATCTAGTCGATGAAGATAAGCAACTGAAAACAAGCAAAGCTAATAGTGTGAAGTCAACTGAATTTCATCCCAAAAAACATTTTTTAAATCTCATCACTATAGACGAGGAAAATCTCATGAATAAAGACAAGTCTCATCACTAAGACAAGTAAAACCTCATCACTAAGGCAAGTCTCATCACTAAGACAAGTAAAACCTCATCACTAAGGCAAGTAAAGTCTCGTCACTACAAGTAAAGCCTCATCAATAAGACAAGTAAAACCTCATCACTAAGGCAAGTAAAGTCTCATCACTAAGACAAGCAAAGTCTCATCACTTTGGCAAGTAAAGTCTCGTCACTACAAGTAAAGCCTCATCAATAAGGCAAGTAAAGTCTCATCCCTAAGACATATATAGTACAAGTAAAATCTCATCAATAAGACCTCATCACTAAGACAAGTAAAGTCTCATCACTAAGACCTCACCACTAAGACAAGTAAAGCCTCATCACTAAGACAAGTAAAGCCTCATCACTAAGACAAGCAAAGTCTCATCACTTTGGCAAGTCATCACCAAGTAAAGTCTCAAAACTAAGTAAATTCTCATTAATGAAGAAAAGTGAAATCTCATCAATAAAAACAACAAAATCTCATTAATGAAAACTAGCCCAACCTGATCAATGAAGTGAAGTAAAATCTGCTCACCAAAAGGCAGGATTGAAGTGAGAGAGGAACGAAAATAAACTTTGCTCAACAAACTGGGCCAAAGCCTTCCTGTCCTAGGGCAAATGCAACTAGCTGGGTCACATTATCTATGAGATTAAATGCTTGTAATCTACCTTTACTTGGAGACAAATTATCGTGTGCTCTGGTCCAGTTAGCACTGCAGTAGGCTAGAAGAAGTCGTAGATATCGAATTCTTCCAATAAAGCACTTCTTTTCGTGAGCTTTTTTCTACAAACTTGTAGGTTTTATTTGTAATGTTTGGTCGTGAGTGTGCATAGTTGATAGATTGCGAAAG
Source organism: Sinotaia quadrata (assembly GCA_028829895.1). Taxonomy (NCBI): domain Eukaryota; kingdom Metazoa; phylum Mollusca; class Gastropoda; order Architaenioglossa; family Viviparidae; genus Sinotaia; species Sinotaia quadrata. The sequence goes on along the minus strand of CM054180.1, from coordinate 55,912,004 downwards.
TTTTGTACAATTCTGGGAATCATTTTCCAGTGGAAATATCTCCCCGGGGCTGCTGTTTTAAACATAATCCTCAAAACAACTTTTCTTATCATAATCATCTACATGATTCGCAGATCACTAACGGTTACAATCCCGAATTAGGGAGAAAGTGTCTCGAAAGCGGCTAGATATTTCGAGACAAGGGACAGCACCGAGCTTGGGAAAGTGAATGTCGATTGAACAGTTCACAGACAGGGTACAGTCCCGAATTAGGGAGAAAGGATCTCGACTGGACAGTTCATAGACAAGGGACAGTCCCGAGCTATAGAGAGTGAATGCAAATTGAACAGCCTATTGATCGGGTACAGTTCCGTAACTAGGAAGACAGTGTGTCGACTGGAAAGTTCAGACAGTCCCGAATTAATGAGAGAATATCTCGACTAGGCATTTCAAAGTCCCGAATTAGGAAGGCAGCATCTCGACTGGACAATTCACAGATAGGATACAGTCTAGAATTGGGGAGGCAGCATCTCAATTAGTTCACAGACAGGGTATGAGACAGCATCTCGAGTGGACAATTTATATACAGTTAAGGAGACAGCGTCTCAATTTAAAGAAGGATAAACGAGCTTATGAATGTTCACCCTTAAGTCAATTCTAAAGCCAGTGGCGTCACAGATTTGAGAAAAAGATTAACTAGTCAACAGTGCCGAATACAGTGTACTGAGAACTGAATGTGGTATATTTTGCAGGTAGCGTGTAACCGATGCCACAGCACACAGATGAATAGCGCATCCATTCTCATTTAATCTTCAATACAAGATCTTTAATTAATGTTAGTCTGAAGTTAAATCAGTTATCAGGTGCAGTGTCTATCCCTATAGAATTGCAATGCGTACGCGACATTATTATGCGTACCGAATTCCAAACCCAGCATAAATAATACATCAGGTAAAAAATAAATGTTAAATCCAGTGAAATTATAGAATATCGAACACTTAGAAAAAGTCAGAACTGAACACCTGTAAATAACGCTGAGTTCTTTGATTCTGAATTAATACCTACACGTGAAAATTACAAGAAACTTAATGCTAGGCTCGATCACGGATACTGATTCCTGTAGTGAGTTGTACAGCTAACTAGGTAAGGCCGTGTTTTGGGGAGCATTATAAAATAATTCTCATTTACTTCCTTTACTTACTTTTAGTCATGCACACCTGAAATATGAGCATGCTATTTTTGGCAACGTGATCACGTATCTAGAGTTTACGGTTCCCAGTAATACTAATAGTACAGTCCCTGTAATAAGGTAAAGCCTAGCTGGCACTACACTGTTTACTAAGAGAATAAATATGGTCAACAAAACAAAAAAAATAAGACCAGCATGATCAGTGTAACCTCATGACTTCGAATATACTTAATTTTTAACTAGAAATTCAAAACTTTGGGTATATGTAATTCCTTAAATAGAAATTCAAAACGTGAAGTACATATCAATCCTAAAACAGAATATCAAAACTTGAATACAAGTAATTTCTTAACCAGGGATTTTAAGCCTTAGTACATGGAGTTAATGTGATTCCTTAACTCGGGACAGGTCACAGGTGGTGGTGACACAAGTGGTTGGATACTAACCCAAGTTCGAGCCTACATCTCGGTGAGAAAAAGAACTTACCTACCCGCAAAGTTTGCGTCAATGCAAAAGGTTTTCAATGTTGCTTACTCATATGTATCGAAAACATTTCAAATCAGTCGTTACACGGTGACCTGAAGAAGGGAGACATCGCCAGACAATATTTAAAATCCTCTTCGGAAATGAGCACAGATTTACTCTCCTTGTTCTCTTTAGAAATTGGGCCAAGTCAACTGATGATTTTAATTTCCTCTGAAGTCACATTTTTGCCAGCAGTGCCTGTTACTGAGAATAAAGCAAATGCACTTTTAGCACTTATAATTAAGATTAGAATTCGATATTTAAGAGTAGTATGAATTGCTTTCTATTAGACTGCGGGCTTAATTATTTAAGGCTGACAGCGTGCAGTGATCATTAGAAACGTGAAGTGACACAAAGAGGCGCCCATATTTGACTGATTGGAAGGCCGGAAGGTAACTTCCCTTCATCTGTTGGAAAACTGCAGTCAGAGTCAGAGGAATCCTAATAAATTACCTTGAGGAACTACAGGGTTAATCATTTCCTAATTCATATATGTAAGCCTTAAAATGTCGAGTGTTATCTGGGACGATAAAGTCTATGCCGTGTGCCACAGGTAGTGCATTTTTCTTTTTTTTAGAAACAAACATAAGCAGTCGACTTCCGCTCAGACAAAGACTGATTTTACCGAATCTTTCATTTCCAAAAATTAAATCTATCATCGTCATGCACACAAAATCTGTGAAATTTGGGGGCTGAATTAAAATCCTAAATCAAAATAAGGTTCCTCAAACATATAGTTTACAATGTTATTAACTGAAATGTAAAGGTATAAAGGCTAGCAAAGGTAACCAGAACCAGATAGCAGTATGTAAATATGTTCTTTAAAAGGTAACCAGATAGCAGTATGTAAATATGTTCTTTAAAAGGTAACCAGATAACAGTATATTCTTTAAAAGGTAACCAGATAACAGTATGTAAATATGTTCTTTAAAGGTAACCAGATAACAGTATGTAAATATGTTCTTTAAAAGGTAACCAGATAACAGTATGTAAATATGTTCTTTAAAAGGTAACCAGATAACAGTATGTAAACATGTTCTTTATGTTCTTTAAAAGGTAACCAGATAACAGTGTGTAAATATGTTCTTTATGATCTTTTAAAGGTAACCAGATAACAGTATGTAAATATGTTCTTTAAAAGAGCATGCCAGCACCAAAACAACTCGTGCAAATTGACACCAACAGATGACATGATTGTGATCCAAATAGCTGTCTCCAAATGCCAAAATTACTTGCCATAAATTATTAATAGAGACCTTGCATAAAGATATTTAGGGTCTGGACTGATTCGACCCGACCTCTAAACTTTCGCATGTCTCGGTAATGATGTCAGAAGCGATAATTACAAAATTCAAAGTCTTACGTAGCTATGGGGAATTTAACTGAAGTTATTACGCGAGTCAAATGAAGTAATGGGGAAATTACACTTATCCCTTTCAATCTCATTCTTCAAATGACAACTCCTTTCCCGATTTAAATCTTGGAAAATGGCAGGGAGAAGGAGAAACTACGGGTCTATAGAAAACGACCTCATCCAAACGCTATTTACTCACGTAGCTTCTCTAATCCTGTCAAAAGACTCAATTAAACTCCAATTTCGCAAGGTAAATCTCATTTAATTTTTAATCTATACATGGACAAACAGTTCGTCAATGAAGTGTGATAGGTAAGCTGTATTATTTTCCCTCTTATATAACGTTGATTTTTAACGCCACCTTAGGTCAGCTTCTGGAGCTCTGACTTCAGACTGTTAAATCAATCTGTATGGTTCGCTGCCTCCCCTAAGAAATTTTCTCTGTCGTAGTAGTTAGTCAGTAGGGTATGTGTCCCTGTGTGTTTATTGTATTTGTATGTCTTAACCTCGGTTTCTCTGTCGTAGTAAGTAGTCATTAAGGTGTCTCCGAGTGTTTGTTGTATTTGTGTGTCTTAACCTCATTTTTAGTCCATTAAGGGAGTGTGTATATATGTGTATATATCTATCACTTATCGCCCATTTTTCATTGTCGTAGGATTCTTTAAGGAATGTGCATGTATGTGTTTGTATGTGTGTCCTTAACGCTGTAGTGGTCCTTTAGGTAGGTGTGTGTATGTGTCCCTATTTAATTTGTCCTATAGCAGTCATTTAGATGTGTCTCGCTTTCTTCGTGGGTGCAGCAATGAGCTTTACTCTTAAAATTATATTCTTATATTCTGAAGAAGTTAGGTTTCCATTCGCCTTACTGCAATATTTACATTGCTGATTTACTGCCCTTTAATAAAGAGTGGTAAATCTACAGTTTGGCGCTGCAGTGGAAATCGCTCTAATTACTCAGTAACACATGGGAAATAACTTCTACCAATATGATATTATTACTATATATTATATATAATTTCTTTCAACAAACTTTCTATTGTAATATGTTATAATTTTTCATTTTATTAAAGATAGAGACAGAAAATAAGAAAGTAATAAGCATATCAATATAAGATTACAATATCACCAGTACAAGAACAATGCAGTAAGATTATCACTAGTACATGACATTTCAAAATAATATTACATGTAGTTATCATCAGTATAAAATCACATTAAGTTCAGATATACCAGTAGAAGAAACGTCGGAGTAAGATCAGTTATTACCTGTAGACGCACATCACAATAAGATAAGGGGTTATTGTTTCTCTTTATTTCCTTCACCCGAAGACATTTGTAACAGTAAACAGAACTGAAACGTGACCAAATTTGAGCATCTCCCTAAGCTCAACAATCAGGGAAAGAGAGAAAAATACCACCAAACCATCGTGCCTTACTCCTTTTTTAATTTGCTCAATTACCACTGAACCACAGCTAATTTTCTACAACAAAAATACAGGAAAAAATAATTCATTGCAAAATGCTAGCAATCGAATAAAAAAATAATTCGGTGGAGACACGAAATCTTAATAAAATCATATTTATCTTCTAAAGTATGCAAGTGTTTGGCAGATCGAATGAAAATAATTAACTCAACAACAAAGAGGACTAAAAATGCTAAGAATTATATATCACTGCTGACAATATCTGAAGAGAAAATTAACTTGCAACAATTTTTAAAAATCCAAGATTTGACAAAATATTAAATCTGGTTGCCGGGTTGTGACAGTAAATTTGCCTCTCCCTATTTTTAAATTTAATTGTTATATAAATTGTTAAATTGTCAGAGTAACCCGATCTTGGGCACTCCTTATGATGGTATATTTTAAAGTGTCTGAGTTTGAAGTAAATGCTCAAGGCAAGAATATTCTAGATTTGCTGATGTAATGCAAACTAGTGAGTAGTTTTTATTATCTAATGGCTTTGATTTATGAGAATGAGACCAGCCAATAGGCTGAGATCAAAAAGTTTACTTGCTGTAGAAAATTATTCTCTGGTCACTTTAAATGTGGAGTAACAAGAAGTATGGTTTTGAAAGGCAGCCATTAGCTTGATGGTGAGTTAACTGACTGGTTAAGTGAGAATGGACTTTGAAACATTTCATGCATTTTTGTTACTGATATGTATACTCGTGTTTTATGTAGAGATGTACGATGTGAGTTGACTTTTATTTCTACAAGTGTTTGAACTAGGCTGCTCACATATAGTTTGCTAGAAACTTGACACTTTTAATATGCTGTATTTATTATGTTGTGTGCATGTATCGGGCTAATAAATACCATTGCAGAAAATTGTAAGTTGAAACTGGAATGCAAGAAAGAATGGAGTTATAAACTGGAAACTTAGGTTTGCTCCTATATTTTTGCAGTGAGCAAGCAGCTTTTCCAACTGCCTATTTTCATGTGCTATTTGAACCTCCTGGTTTATTATTTGAAAACCACTATGACTGACCTTGATAAAGGCAGGAACTGCATGTAAGTGTAAGAACATACTGCACTCTACTGGTGTGTGGTGGCAAGACTTGTTTACTTGAACAATTTCTGATGTAGAGAAATTATTGGACGTTGCTACATTTATTGTTCTGTTTGAAGGAATTGACATTTCAAAAAGAAGTGTCCAGGTTAACTGTAAGTAGCAGAACAGCATTTTTCATGTGGAGCTGGTGAAATTGAACTGAACTACAAATTGTGACCTTGTGGCAAAGTGTCTGAAAGACTGTTAAGACCATGCTGAATCAGGTTACATAGTCTAGTACTTATCTCTAATAACCCCATTTCTGTCCTCTGATAAGACTCTCTGTGATTTGTATTGACTCTATTGTTGAATTGTAATTATGATAGACTGTGTAAAATGCAGAAATTATTCAAACTAGGTTTCATGAAAATACTGATGTCAAGTAATCTATTTCATTGTATTTGTCATATGTATATTATTTGATTGTTGATTTAATATGAATATTGATAACGTTAAGCTGGAGAGGAAAGTGGGTGGATGGGGGCTTGCTAAATATAGATTAAAGACAGATCTGTCCTCCCCTTTAGTAATAAGTTTTTCACCTACGGAAATATTGTGTGACGGTAAATGGTTATCTTTAATGTTGTGGAAGGGAGAATATGTTTACAGCGCCCACATGTTTGCCAAGTGAGAGACGATGGTGTCTGTTGGAGGATCATTAAAAAAATAAATTAAGATTCTCATCACTTGTAATTAGTTTTGTATAATTAATTAATTATAGTAATATCCATTAACTAAGTGGCAATGGCGTCATAGAGGTATACTCACTCAGAATATCGCCTTATTGTGGAGGAGTCATTATCAGGCAAACATTAAGTGAATGCCGTCCAGTCACTTCTCTATTCACCTTGATTAGTACTCAGAACTCAAAATACAGAAGTAAAAAGAACACACAAACAAAACACACAAACCTTAGGCAATTATTATATGCATATAACTCTGTCTCAAACTGAAAGGCTACCTTATAATAAATAAATGTACTGTTCTGATAACGCTGATTAAGTTGAAATGTCAACTCTTTCAACTCTTGTAGAAAAAATAAAGTAAACAGAAGACATCTGAAATGTAACTTATCATACCTGTAACTAAGGAATGTTAAATCGTTTCTTCTCTTCTCTTTCCTCTCACTCGCTTTCTCCCTTTCCTCTCTGCGGTTATTTAATTGTATGCGCATGGCGTGATGTATGTGCGTGTGAGTGTAGTATGTGTGTCAGCATTCGCCAAAGCGCATATCGACAATGACATATGTAAAAATAGTAACAGAAAAAATAAATTTAAGAGTGATACAGGGCATTCAAAAGGGTGTGCGGGCCATGGGCAATGCATGTTTATTAGTAAAGTACAAAACCTGCTGAATAATGTAGGCCATCATGTTGTGCACATAAATATATCCAATGAATCATGTTATCCAACATCGTTTCAATAATGATATTTCAATAATAATAAATTATTATAATTTCAATATTTGTATAAACATTATAAATGGGTTGCGTTTCCTTTCCAACATTGTGTACTAAGAGATATGGATGGGTATTCTGTTCAGTGTATATAGGCTCCTGACATAGGTACACGACAAATTTTTCAGTAAACTAGGGGTATTAATCCTTTCAATATGGATCGTGCACCAAAACAGTGATCATCTCATCCATTTCATGCGCAAAAGTTAGAGAAAGTTATTTAAAATGGGACTCTACATCTCTCTCTCTCTCTCTCTCTCTCTCTCTCTCTCTCTCTCTCTCTCTCTCTCTCTCTCTCTCTCTCTCACTCACACACCCATTTTTGGAGGTGCAATAGTAATCACTGAAATTATTAACGCACATAAATCTATGATGGTCTATATTCTTAATCTTAAACATTCAGCTCCTCTCTTATCCAACAAGTTTTTCTGCAAAAAAAACACCACAGAGCTCGTCATAGGTCACCCAACAAGGCTTACGTAATTCCAACGTATAACCCTCTCATTGTATTTTACTATTGATGAGCACAAAGAGGGCATAACGAGTGCTCATTGGTTCTAGTACCAATGAACTAAACTGGAAACTACATGGCATAACGAATGCGCCTAGTACTAGTACTCATGACCTAAACTGAAAATCACAGGGCATAACGAATGCGCCTAAACTGAAAATCACAGGGTATAACGGGTGCGCCTAGTACTAATACCCATGACCTAAACTGCAGGAAATCGCTGGATATAATAGGTGCACGCTCAAACTGTAGCACTGAACAGTTACTTGTAATTAGTGAAGGTCTGTGCGAAAGATGAACTATCGATTGAAGATCGCCAAGGACGGATTGTCTAAAGAGACCCAACAGAAATGCTGACTTGCTGCTCAAAACTAATACAAGCGCGTCAATCTGTGGTGTGAATGCACAAATAACACAATCTGTCCTAGTATGCCCACAATCTCGTTCGGAATATAGGTCACTCTGAAATCTTCAGTAAGTTGTAAGTTTTATTGAAGCACTATTACAAAATACATCTTACAGAAACTGCATCACCTCCCACCCCCACAAAAAAAAATAAAGATAAGAAAGTCTTTCCTTCATTATAACTAGCAACAGAAAATCAATATCAATATTCAAGTGAACGAATTTAAAGGTCGCCTTTACGTACCCTGGAATGTCGGCCAGGGCGGGATGGGGAAGGAAGGCTTGGAGGTGGGGAGAGTTTGAGAGAATAATAAAGAGAAGGGGAGACTGCTTGTAATGAAGAATTGTACAAAATCATATTTATTATTTCTATACATTTCTATATATCACCTAAGTGATAAATGATATAAACTGTAGGTAACCTCAGACGAATGCAAGCCAGAAGGGCTAGCACATGAGCGTTTTGATTCACATTTCTGTAAACCCAAATTAGTATTAAACTTTGATGTAGAAAAAATTTGAAGCACACGTTGCACATATCTAATTACTACATTTCTGTAAACCCAAATTAGTATTAAAACTGTGATGTAGAAAAACTTTGAAGCACACTTATTACTACTATTCCAGCAGTTCCAACAGTGACTTAAACAAACTGATTTATAATTTGCAAACAGTCATTTAGACTGTATTCGGTGCTAGCTTCTAAAAGAACATTGATATAGACTATTTCACACGCCAGGATTACTAGAAGAACAGTGCTTTAGACTAACTGATGTAGCTTTCGCGCGCCAGTATTACCAGAAGAAAAGTGATTTTGACTGTACTTGATGTAGCTTCCACACGCCAGAATTACTAGAAGAACCGTAATTTAGACTACTTGGTGTAGCTTCCACACGCCAGAATTACTAGAAGAACCGTGATTTATTAGACTACTTGAGGTAGCTTCCACACGCCAGAATTACTAGAAGAACCGTAATTTAGACTACTTGGTGTAGCTTCCACACGCCAGAATTACTAGAAGAACCGTAATTTAGACTACTTGGTGTAGCTTCCACACGCCAGAATTACTAGAAGAACCGTGATTTATTAGACTACTTGAGGTAGCTTCCACACGCCAGAATTACTAGAAGAACCGTGATTTATTAGACTACTTGAGGTAGCTTCCACACGCCAGAATTACTAGAAGAACCGTGATTTATTAGACTACTTGAGGTAGCTTCCACACGCCAGGATTACTAGAAGAACCGTGATTTATTAGACTACTTGAGGTAGCTTCCACACGCCAGGATTACTAGAAGAACCGTGATTTATTAGACTACTTGAGGTAGCTTCCACACGCCAGGATTACTATCACTGTTTAGAATGTCTTGAGTACAGCTGTCGCACGCTAGCTATAATGCCACCGAACGCATTTCGGAACAACACACTCCTGCTACACACATTGTCAGAAGTCGACTGCATTTCATATAGTCTCGATTTGGAATAGCATTCACACACACACACACACACACACACACACACACACACACACACACACACACACACACACACACACACACACACACCACACACACACTCCACCCCAAACTCTGGGCGTCTTCTTATATCACTGATGGCAGCTAAGCTATACCTCAGAAATGAAAACAGATCATAACATTAATAGGCGTTCAAAGTTGAACAATTACTGCATTAGTTTTGAGTCCTAACTCTAGGCTAAATGGAAGTAGGTCAGAACAAACAAAACCAAGACATTATTTTTATTACATAGACGATGTAGAGAAGCCCTATCGATCGGCAGCAGTCGCCTAATCTAACGACTTATTATCTTCTTAAGCACGCGGGATTGTGACAAATGTAATATTGTAAAAGTTTTAACAGTAGACAAGCAAATACTAAAAGTCACACATTTCAATCCAGTTCAGAACATGAGTACAAGAATGCCCCATTTCTATCTACAGCGGCTGTCCACAGTAAATGACGCGAGATATACAAGATTGACTGTCCACAGTAAATGACGCGAGATATTCAAGATTGACTGTCCACAGTAAATGACACTTAGTATACAAGAACGACTGTCCACAATAAATGAAGTGAGGTATACAATAATGTCCACAAATAAATGACGAGGTATACAAGAACGGCTGTCCCCATTAAATGTCGTAAAGTATACAAAAATTACTGTCCACAGTAAATGACGTGAGGTATACAGAACGACTTCCACAGTAAATGACGTGAGGTATACAGAACGACTTCCACAGTAAATGATGTGAGGTATACAGAACGACTTCCACAGTAAATGACGTGAGGTATACAGAACGACTTCCACAGTAAATGACGTGAGGTTTACAGAACGTCTTCCACAGTAAATGACGTGAGATATACAAGAACGACTTCCACAAAAATGACGCGAGTTATACAAAAACGACTTCCACAAAAATGACGCGAGTTATACAAGAACGACTTCCACAAAAATGACGCGAGTTATACAAGAACGACTTCCACAAAAATGACGTGAGTTATACAAGAACGACTTCCACAAAAATGACGTGAGATATACAAGAACGACTTCCACAAAAATGACGCGTGATATACAAGAACGACTTCCATTAAATGACTGGCTGTCCACAATAAACGATGGAAGAAGGTACAAATGAAACACTTTCAAGCGCAAGGTCAAGATAACATAAATAATCTCTTTTACATGACAACACTCACTGTACAACAAAATGTGTATTGGCTAGCTATAAATATTGTCTAGGCGTAAAACTCCATTTGTACATTAAATAAATGTGTTTATATATGGCACAATATTAAAAAAATGTGACGTTGGTTGGTATGGTGGTGGGTTACTGAATGGCGTGTATTGAAAGTATGTATATAATGCATTAATGTATGTAATGTGATGATCAAAGATTGTGTGCTGATTGGTGTGGAGGGTTACCGAATGGCGCGCACTGAATGTTAGTATATGTTAGTGCTTGCATTAAAATCATGTATATAAGGCATGGCTATTTATATATATGCATGATGCATATATATTTATGTCCTATACATGCAACTCTATATTACAAAAGCATATATCTAAAATGTACAAAAACATTTTTTTTTTTAATGTTTAGTTGTTTATGGTGTTCGTTTTCTTTGATGCTTCTTTAATGCGACAAACGTTTTTTGGTTCCGCCACCCCCCTCCCCCGGAACAAATGTCAACATCAATTATTCAGAACACGCGATATGTTGTTAAAGATGTTAAAAAGTTCAGTTCTGACAAAGTAGTGTAAAAGCATGAAACTTTTGTTAAAATTTAACTCGGAAATCGGTCAAAGTCAACTACAAATAAATTACTACACACACACACTCAATCACTGTCGAGTTACAGACAAGAGAGTTCATTCATTCTATAGCTACTATTCACGCATGCAGACTCGAATACAGGCTTGGGGTGTGTGGGAACAAACAACAACAAAAATGTCGACCTTCAATACTACAGCAGTATAGGTAATCTGTGACATATTTTACGTTAAATAAACACTCGATTGACTAAACCGGCTTAAACAGATTACAGGCCACACAACTACCTATTGTCCTAATCTCTCTCAACAGAGAATACACTCAAGATGTACCCTTAGGTTCCATATAGTAACGACGAGAGGAGGGGGGGTAATGGAGGGAGGGGGGCAATGGAGCGAGGAGGGCAACAGGGCGGGGGTAGGGGCAAAAATGAAAAAAATTTAAAGTATATACTTTTTTTTTTAAAGCATAAAGTTTCATATCTTTGTTATGCCTTTGTCTCTGTAACGTATTTGAGAGAACAAAAAAAAATTAAAACTTAAAAGTAAATAAAGATTATTTAAGTATTTTTTTAAACAGCATAAGTTTCTTTTTTATAATGTCTTTCTAAAATATTTGCGCTAAAAGGTTTATGATTTTTCCTTTTATATTCGTACTAATCCATTATCGGGCAAAGATTAGTTTGGAATATTTCATGCTTCTTGAACGTGGGTATAAATGTCCAATTAGAGTCTTGCACACGACAGATATAATCCAATCAGATCTCCACGCCCACGATAATACAACAATGCAAGATAGATAATACAAAGTTACATATTTCTTACCTCACATACTACAGAATCTATTGCAGAAAGAGAGTTGTACAAATGATGCCGTTTTACGCTCCTACACTAGTGCTTGAGAAGTGTCAATCTTTGCCAGAGTTTATCAGTGAGAAGTGATAATGACATTAGGACTGAGTGTACTTGCTGGCACTGGGTAGAAACTTACCGGTATTTTAGTATTGTTTACTCTTTCCACGATAAACTTGTAATATTGAGAGTGTAAGCAGTACAGCATCCTTTGGCAGCAGTGTAAAAAGTTAAGCAGCATCAGAATTTATTATTTAGGGCAATATCTAATCAGTGTTAAATGATTTAAACAGTCACAATGCGTTAAGCAGGGATATTATTTAAGACACTGTCAACAAGAGTAGAAGATAAACAGAATCAAAATGCGTTATGCAATGATAATGCATTGTTATTTCAATCAATGTCAAATCAGTATAGAAAGAGTTAAATAGAATCAAAATGTGTTAAGCAGTGATAAATGCATTATAATTTCAGACAATGTCAGTGTAAAAATATGTTAAACACCATCAGAACGCGTTGTTCAAACCAATGTAGTAAAAAAAAAAAAAGTTTAAATAGCATCAGAAAGTCTTATTCATTTAAACAGTGTCAAGCAAGTTTTAAAATAGTTAAATAGCATCAGAACACATTATTCATTTAAACAACCAGTGTAGAAAGGGTTAAATAGCATCAAAACGTCTTATTCATTTAAACAGTGTCAAGCAAGTTTTAAAAGTGTTAAATAGCATCAGAATGCGTTATTCATTTTGACAGTGTTGAACCTGTAAAGTTAAATAGGACCAGTATTTATTTAAGCAGAATGCTTTATTCATTTAAACAGTGTCACACCAGTTTAGAAAGCGTTAAGTGGTGTAGAATGCTTTATTCATTTAAACAGTGTCACACCAGTTCAGAAAGCATTAAGTGGTATAGAATGCATTATTTATTTAAACAGTGTCAAACGTTTCCATACGACCAAACTGTGCTGACAGCTTTCAATGTATAGTGTTAAATGGAACAGAAACCTTTCATCTAACAGTTTTCAACCATATAGTGCCAAACAGAATGGAAATTTGCTAATAACTGCCGACATTTTAATCAACATTGCTAAATGAACAGAAACTTGCCAAAACTGAACATATAGTCTTCAATCATGAAACTGCTACATGGGATAGAAACTTGCGGTAACTGAATTTACAGATTTCAATCATGAAACTGCTATACAGAACAGAAACTAGCCATAATTGAACCTACAGACTTCAATCATGATACTGCTCTAAGGGACAAAAACTTGCCATAACTGCATTTACAAGAACAAAAACTTGCCATAACTGCACTTATAAGAACAGAAACTTGCCATAACTGTGGTTACAAGAACAAAATCTTGCCATAACTGCAGTTACAAGAACAAAAACTTGCTATAACTGCGGTTACAAGAACAGAAACTTGCCACAACTGCAGTTATAAGAACAGAAACTTGCCATAACTATGCTTGCAGCTTTCAACCATACACTGCTAAATGGAAGGAACATCCAAGATATTTGTAACAAAATGATTAATATATACTGTAGTGTTCCTGAGAATCTCTCGGGTAAATTCACATCAGCTCTGGGTGGTCCTAATCAAGTAAATCATGAGCAATTGTTACTCAGCAGCACAAATTTGGAAACTGGGGGGTGGGCATAGCATATATTTGACTGCCCTATCATCAGTAAGAAATAATGAGATACAATTTATTAATGAAAAATATATTTTAAAATTTAAATAGATTTTACTACTGCTTAGAGTTCGAATGTAATGTCTAAGCACCTTACATTAGAAGCGCAACATTCAAAACCTGAATGCGTGTGTGAAAGAAGAATCCCACTACTCCTAACCTCGCCATTACAAGGTGGACGACTAAAACTCACGGCCAACTTCAGTCAATGTATTCATACTCAACTTCTAGCTGTTATAATGTTATATATTCATATTGTCAACCACTCCCCAGATCTCAGAGGCAAAATATTTTCACTTTCACTTATACTGCCAACCACACCCTAGCCCACAAAGGAAAAACACTTTCACAGATACTGCCAACCACACCCTAAGGTCACAAAGGAAAAATATTTTCTCTTTCACATATACTGCCAACCATACCCTAGCTCACGAAGAAAAAATACTTTCGCTTTCATGTTTACTGCCAACCACGCCCTAGCTCATAAGGAAAAAACACTTCTACTTTCATACATTCTGCAAAAGATGACAACTAAACTGTAGCTACTACTGTTCAGGTGACCATGATTAATATTAATTAATATAGCTAAGCTGCCTGAATCCATTTACAACAGAAATCTAAGTGTTTAGCCACTAATATTCAGGTAAATATAATTGATATTAATTAATATAGCTAAGCTGACTGATTCAGCGAATACAGAAATCTAAGTACCTAGCCATTGCTACACTGGTGCATATCATTTATATTAATTATTACAGCTCAACTCACTGAACCCATGAAATCTAAGTTTACTATTCCTGCTTGTGGATGCTAGGTTGGGTGGAAAAGGCCAAGTTACCTGATGGAAGCTGTCAAAAGTGTTAGCTGTCTACATCAATGAATAGTGAAAAGGACAGTGGGCAGTAATGCATCAAGCATTTTGTACTATAAACTATGTACTATAGACACTTTGACATATCAACACACTGTTTCCCACAGACTTACTTCAGCATGCACTTTGAATAATTAAAGGAAACTTAATACTGAACACACAGTACTTTGGGGCTTACTAAAAACTCTTTGGTAAACAGTACAAAACTACAACTGTTGTTTTGACAAACAACAAACACATTATGGTGCTAAAACCAACACTCTTGTACCACTAAAAAATCTTACCACAGACATACTCTAACAGAGTACCATACTAGTTACTACTTGTACATCAGCAATATATTCAGACTCTGGCCTAGTGATCACACCATATTCTAGGCCCAAATACAATATTACACAAAATACCATAGATTTTGGCAAAGTGATCAAGCGATATTATAGGCACACTTACAAAATTACACTCAATACCAGAGACTTCAGTCTAGTAATCACACCTTATTAATATTATACTTATAGGTCCACATGCAATATTATGCACAATACCAGAGCATTGTCTAGTGACTACACAGTATTATAGGCCCACATGCAATATTACGCACAATACCACTTTACCAGAGACTTTATCTACTGACTTAGTGACCACACAGAATTATAGAACCAGTTTGCCATATTACAGATATCTGGCTTACTTATTACATAACATTATATTTTATAGGTCCACTTTGTCATAACTCCCCATTGTACCACATCTTTTGCACATTAATATAAATCACATACAATCTCTGACATCCTTCATACAGTTTTATTATATACCAGAACACTTCAATATGCTGCAACAACAACAAAACAAAGGGGCAGAGGTAGAGACAATTTAGATTTTTTGCAGGGGAGGGAAACCAGCATTCAAAGTTATGCCATTGACATTCAGACATACTAATTACTATACACAAAGCATTAAATAAAGACCTCAGTATACATAAACAGATATGCCCTGATAAACAATACATACAAGATGAAGGAATAAATATTTAATTATTTATACTGTACCTACATTTTATGCACACATAATTGTACAAGTACTAAAATTTATAAAATATACTTGATTGGACGGGGGGAGGGGGTTAAGACAAAGATTTTGTCTTTTAGAAAAAGATTAGAACCACATGATTTCTCATTAGATGTCTTCAAAGAGTGAAGTGTTTTATCATGCCTAATTCAAAAAAATGAAAATACAATAAGAATTAAGATGAAGAACCCTTAAAATATTTTAATTGGAATTAAATGACAGCCTTTTAAGTAAAAATAAAGGGCATTTCTTTCAAAAGTATTTAGTTTGTATAATATACCCTGCTACAAGAGCATGTAATCACCTGCACTTTCACAAAAATAACTACATATTGTCACTACAAAAGTAAAAAGCAAAACTACTTTGAAAGACAAAAAGAATCTATAATAAATACACATCATTATTAAGAAGAATAAAACATTTCTGCCTTCTGCTTGAAAAGGGCAGACAAATGGGAGTGGAAGTGCCAGGGAGAGAGCTTTTTTCTTCTAAAGCTAAATAACAAAAGTCATGAATATGTTCAAAATCAACCAACCCTGAAAAAACACAGGAACCCACCCACTCACACTGCACAATACATAAAGAGTGGCAATGGCTCTGTAACTATGAGAATTTTTTTAAGTTGCTTATTTTTCTTTGTCTTTTGTTTCTGAACAAAACAACCATCTTCTTTAATCTTCTGTTCTCCATATGGTTTGTAATCTCGCCTCTAATGCTTTCTGTGTTCTTCATACAGTTATTACCCTCAATTCAGTACCGCACATATGCGCAGTCATGCTCAATGACACGGAAACTCACCAAGGAGAAATAGGTGACTCTATTTAAAAAAACAGATAGTGCCACTAGGTCACAGAACTCTAGTTGTTTTTTTTATTTTTATTTTATGGAGACTAGTTGAGTATAAGTATCAGACCATACTTCTACAAAAGAATAAAGCAATTATTATTCATTGATTTGATATTTTTCTTCATGCAACAAAGTCTTTGAAGACTTGTTAAAATTAGTATTTTACATTGAAAGAAAATTGTTTATATTAAACAACTAAGCAGTAATTTAGTAAATAATAATTACATGTAATGATGTATCTATATTATTATTCAAAACAGGAAGTTTTTTGCAAGGAAAATTCTGGAAAAGAATGGTTCAAAATGTCTTTTAAATAAGCAAGAATTTTGAAAATGCACTCACTCCAAAATTCAGCATGCATCTCTTAGAGAATCTAGAATAAAATATTCAGTAAAAAAAAATATTGCCTCTATCAGAACAATAAAAAAAATGTGTTAATTCTACATTTAGTAATCATCTACTTTTTTCCTATGGAAGAAGGGGAGGATGCACATTAATTTATAATGTTTAATGATAACTTTGGCACTGACATCAGATATGTGGAAGACCAATAAAATTTAATACAATGAGATTTATAAACTACATACTTTCAGTTTCATGAGTTACAGGATTCATATTTTTCAGCTCTATAAATACATTATTTTATCTTATCTATTACTTTAGCTTTTGTTTTCTTTTCTTAAGCAGACTAGTGACATGTATGTTTCAGGTAAAATACTTGTTTTGTTCTCTGTAGAACCAATAAAAAATGCATCTTATTGTTAACTTGTTACAAAATGTTGGTAATACTAGTAATAGTTTGCATATATAAATTTATTAACAGTTAAATTTACTTGATTTTAAATGTTCAAGACATGTTTATTCATCAACTAGTCCTTCTTAGTCTTAGTCAACACCAATAATATAAAGCAACTGTAATTGTAGATAATTATATAAAAAAATGTATGTTTTACACAAACAAGTCTGCTAAGCTGTAGATAATTAAAATTATACAAAATTTATATTTTACACAAACAAACAAGTCTGCTTCACAGTGAAATCTACAAACTATATATATAAACACCCATTTTACCAATTCTCTTATAGTTATAACTCTCTCTCACTCTGAATGCAGACATAGTGAAGCACATCAAACTATGGAAATGAGAATAAATCACTCCAAGCAATAAGGGCTGAATTTGTAAAATTTTAATGGAACAGCCCTAGTATAAGGTCAAAATACTGTCTTCTATTTCTACAGTTAGAGTTTCTGTTCCATTAATTATACAACATTACCCATCAGAGCAACATGGCTCTGTCCTAAATTTCTACTCAATTTCAATTTGTTCACTGACTCAGGCATATTACAGATAAGATATGCTAAGTTTAGTGCGGTTTTAATACAATTTTTTCTTTGGGGGGAGGGGGGGTGTTTTTGTTCTCATTATTTAAAATAGATTAATTTATTACTTTCAGCAGTGATTATGATAAATGTTCTATAGCCAAAAACATTTTATAATTACAAGTGTATTAATATGGTAATAAGTAAATAAGATTCTATATTCTATAATATTCTATATATAAGATTTGTCTGAGTATTGTTTATCTTTTATGAATTCATAGTTTAATTTTGATGAATTTTGAAAGTACTGTTTAATGAGAAATCATTGCCTTCATTTAGATAAAGGGAAATAAAGTCAACCCTAAAAATTGGACTTAAATAAATAAGACCAATGCGGTGAGTGCTTACGTGAAGATAGCGTGCAAGAAATTATAACTTATCCTCTCAACAGTGCTTTATCAATGACTGCACCGCAAGTAAACAGCGTTCCTATTCCCGTGAGGAGACCCCCTAGGCCTAAGTTTTGTTCTAAATGCAAGCCAATTTGTAATAGAGTTCACAATTTTTTTAAATTTTTTCTTTAACCTTTTATTACTAAAGCAAAACCTGTGTGAATCACACTGCTTACAGAGTAAATTACAACACTAAACAGTAACGACTATTGAACGTATAGCCTAAACAGAATCTGTGACGTAGGCTGATCGATTATTTGTGGTCAACAATGCCGTCCGTTGTCTAGACGAAAGTCTTAGTGGCAATTCATCACAAAATTAATTTAAAGTAATAAAGTTTTTGATAATGGTATTGGTAATAAATAATTAATTTTCCTTGTAAATGTACAAAGAGCAGCTTGAGAATTTCGACATTGACACGTTCAGTGGTTTTCAACACTTAAAATGAAGTACGCTTATAAAAGTAAACAAACAAGACACAAATCAGTGTCTGACTTACCTTATTATGTAATCAATTATGTAATCGATGAGCACCCTGTAATATCAACGAATCATGAAAATTTAAAATCGTCCACACCTACGGCCCTGACCCAGGCTGTAAGCAGCTGGTCAGTCAGGTTTGAGGTCACGAGCGATGTTTTTCAAGAACTAGAACCTTAGTCAAGTTCATTTCTTAGGTTATTTGAAGAATAAAATCCGAGTAGCACCCATAAAATATTCCAGTGTCAAATTATTTCAGTAGTCTTTATAACACGTCTTAAATCTAAAGAACACCCATCAATGACATAAAGTGCATCAAATCCCGACTTTTACACTATAGAGCTGTGGTTATACTGGTTGGTTATTTCCCTTGGCCACTACTCTCCGACAGAGTAATCTTTCCCTTTTAGAGGAATGTGTCAACGAGTTTTAAATCTGTAGTTACCAATGCATCAATAAATTTGTCAATACGTCAAAAATAATTAGGGAATAAATGATAAGTCAAAAACATTTGATAAGCCTTTTTATTGACAAATGTCACGACCTACTGTATATACTAAGTAACTGACAGTGCAAGGTCACGGTCGACCGATATAATCTAGAACAGACATCTGTAAAAAAATATATATATATTAAATGTTTAACTTTCCAATGGAACGATCATGTGTACAGAGCAAATCCCTCCGTTACTAAGAGTAAGCTTTTTCTTGACTTTTGACCTAGATATGTTGTTATTAAATTTCAGCTTTACAAGCAAAGAGAGATTCGAAGAGATATTTTTTTTCCCTGTCAAATAGGCCTACTTGTATTTTTCTGCACTCTAGCCAGAACGAAAAAAATAACTGTTAAATGTGTACGCAAACAATAGCTTGAAATGGCGTCTGCTTTCACTGAACACGTGTGGATTTGATTTTAAATTAGAACTGTAGAGACCAGAACAATAGATATTACCAGTACTTCAATTACACCTAACGAGTGACCACGAAAATATGACAATATTATGCACTACTCTAATAGTAATACCGCTCAACCTGTGTATAGGCCTACAGAATATACATAAATACTCTGAGAGTATGCATGAAAAAACTGACTTAGAAGTGTGCATGTATACAACTGGACCAAAAAAACCCAAATGGATAATATATAGGGGCTTATTCATATATTGTTAACAAGAAAAGATAAGGTTCTCAAAATAAATCTCTCCTCATTTATGCTAATTAGCACTTCTAATGAATTACCCAATCATACGCGAGTACATGTGTGTAAAAAAAAAAAAAAATGTATAATATTGGCAATTATTATGATAAAATTATCATTCTGTCTTGCAG
Source organism: Sinotaia quadrata (assembly GCA_028829895.1). NCBI lineage: Eukaryota > Metazoa > Mollusca > Gastropoda > Architaenioglossa > Viviparidae > Sinotaia > Sinotaia quadrata. Next base: position 55,891,831 of record CM054180.1, on the reverse strand, counting down.
CAAAAATTAGACTTAACTTTGATATCATAGACATTTAATAACGTATGTAAGTATGTGAGACAGAAACCTCATGAATTCTTGTTAACACAATAGATTGATCTACTGAATGGTTACTTTTTCACTATACCTGATAATTGTAATTATATACAAACCTTGTCATAGATTTTAGTAAATTTCTTTATTAGTTTAATAAATAAAGTTAAAACTTTGCTTTTACTTAGCTTACCATCCATTTCAGCATTTTATTTTGCTGGTGGTTATCAGAAAACTTTTTTGTCACTTTGTGCAATATAATAATGAAACAACTAACATTAATGTTTTAACATGCAAAATAATTGTAAAATAGTAATAGTAAATCATGTACAAAGATAAAGGCGAAAATTATTTAGAAATAATAATTTTTACTTATATTAACATCTTGATTTAAACAGTGTTGGAGTTGTTGGTTTGTTTTGTTTTGTAATACTACTTACCAGTACTCGGCAGTAGGATTCCTAATGAAAAATTAGGTGATGCAGGATTTTGGCTTTTTTTTCCCCCTCCATGAATCAAAATATTTTGCATTAATGTACTAGAAAATTATAAATATCATGGACTAAAATTGAAATTAAAAATTCAATATGTGATTTTAGATAGTTAATCAACTTAATGTAACTTTATTTTAGTGACATCTTCAGAACTCAGTGTTAAATAAATATATGTAATGATTATAGCTATTACATTTGTACAAAGGAATTTGGGGGTTTAGTATTCTTCAGACTTATATATAAGCTGTAAAACTGGGTGTTAATTATGCTTTATATGTATGGGTTTTGTATGTGAGTTTTTGTATATGTTGTGTGAAAGTGCATCTGTGCATTATCATGTATAATCATTGTTAAACTATACACACTTCCTACCCAAAATGCTTTATATTATTACAGATATTATGCATTCATGGATACAGGTAAGTATCTTGTTTTATAATCACACTCAAGCATTTTGATGCAAATTTAATTAATTTACATTTTTTGTTATTTATTTATAAGTACATGTGTGAAAAGATTACTTTTATTTTTTATATGTGGAGTTTTCATTTGTAGACTACATATATTTAATCTCTTTTAAAAGTAAACAAAATTTTCTTTATATTTTTTTCAAACTGAATCATAGCAATGGTTTCATTACTAAGTGTTGAATGTGCTAAAAGACTGTATAGTGTAATACTTATTTATATATATGTATGCCCTTTTTTTATAAAAGAAAAACTGTATTGATACTTGTAATGTGTTGTTAGCTGCAGATCTATTTGACAGACATGACAAAATCACATAAAAAAGAAGTTTGCATCATGTCTCTATGTATATGTCATTTCTAAACTCAAGATATTTCATATATGGCATTAAAATATACAAGTATCCAGTATCATATTGTGCTGACTTTGTCACAGTGGTAAATATACAGATTAGATCTTTTTCATGAATTATGGTCTTGAGCATTATCATGACCTGCATACATTTCTTAAAATTTCCTTTTGCACGATGATTTTTATTGGTAGGAATTTAAGCTTTGGTCTTAATTATTTCACTATTTCTTCCTCTTGGCATAGTAACTTAGGTTAAATGAAATGTTGCACATCTGTCTCCCTTAGTGTATGATAGTTGCGAAAGAGGAATGGGCAGACAAATAGATATATGTATATATTAGTTACTTGGTCAGATTTTGCCTTAATTTAAAAAACGTTATTGTAACTGTAAGATCAGATGCACATTGACAGGAAAATATTAATATAAGTATAATCTATTATTTTTTTAATTTGTTCAGGCAAAATGCACTGTCATTCAGAGAGAAAACAGGTGCCTTTCGGAAACTTCTTAAGAAGCATGCAGAATTGGGTATTTATATGTAATATGTGTATCATATTCTTATTTTGTTTAAATATTCCAGATTTTAGATGTTAAAGGTACAGTAAATCAAGTAAATATGTTGTCACATGCTGGTTAAAATGTTTCATACCTTAACTGCTCAATGAGTCCAAGTGTATTGTTTAAAACCAGTTTATTTCACTTTCTCTTTTGCCTGATAACTTTACTAGACATTTGTTTTCTTGACATTCTGCTTTTCAAGCAGGCAGTTAGTTGATGATACATACTTGCAAGGTCAGAAGTAAGGGCAATTTATTGAGTCATTCTATAACTACAAGTGTACATTCTCAAAGACAGTGGTATATAATACTGTTAATGTATGTTTTAATATATACAAAATACAAATATTTTTATTTGTTAAAGCAAAGTTTTGTGTGTGTGTATCTTGTGCATTGTTTGTGTGTAAGGAACCTTGCACTTTTATTGCATTAAAATAGTTTTGTGGTTATGCAATTTTTGTTTTGGTAATAAGAATAAATGTGGAAGCATTTATAGATGTACATGCATACATGAATTATTTAATAATTGAACAGAATGTAATGGGTACAATGATATAACTTAAATATGTCATGTTTACCAGATTTGTGCCTTAGTCTGATAGGTGTGTGTGGGGTGGGGAGTGTAACTAAATATACCTACTGGACAGTTTAATTATGGTCAGGGTCCAGGGTGACCAAATTTTTTGCCTTTAAAGGTGGAAATTAATTAAAATTAATTTGTTCTATGATTTTCATTTTGTCTTGAGAGATGTTAAAATGTTTGACTTTATTTTGGACAGGATTCACAAAAGTGAAGTACAACTCATTCATTCAACCCTTTATTTCATTGTGTAACTAATATTTCACATGTTTGGTTAGTGTCTAATAGCTGCCTTAGACTCTGAATGATCTAGTCTCAATATCTGATTAATTATCATTATGAAAAGGGAGAATTAGAACATATTTCATAAGAGATGATATTCTGAGAACAAAGCCCTGATTATTATTTCAGGAGCAAATTTTTAATTAGCCTGGTTGTGCTGTTTATCAGATTGAGACTTCTTTGATTCAAGCATTGGACCGTATGAGTTAGTGCTGACAGTGCAAATCACTAATCTCCTGATATGTTTTACTGTAAGCTATATTACAGGTTGTAGAAATGACACACATGTCTCTGCATAGTGATGACAACTGTAGAGATTGTAGCTTCTAATAGTGTCAGTAACATTTAGCTCAAGAAAGTATAGTGTTGTTCTGTTTTTTATGATGTCTGTGATGTCTGAACAACTTTTATACTTGATTTGGTGATTAAACCACAAGTATGCTTGCTAAATATAAGTTTAGATTAAATAAATAATTATTAATCTTTTGTATATATTACAAGATTAATATATAGATTAATATATAACGTTTTTCTTCTTTTTTTTCGGGTGTGTGTGTGTGCATGCGTGCGTGCGTGCATGCGATTGTCTGTCCAGCAGAAAAGTGGATGTCTGGTGGACATCAGAACTTTCTATTTCAGGTGGAAGAAAAAGAATATTAGAAGAAAGGGATACTACATTTTTCATCTTTATTTGTCAGCATTGCCATATACAACCCAATTTTTTATCAATCTAGTTGGAAAATAGAGACCTATAAATAGAATGACAGATTTGAACTTAGATGGTTTGAATAAAATTTTTAGCTATTAAAACAGTTAAATTTATGTCAAAACATATATTTAGATTTTTTTTGTCTGCATTTAACTATATTATTGTCATATGTGCATGTGTGTGTGTGCATGCATCCTGCATTCTTATACTATACATTGTTTATGCAAACTTAAGACAATGTGCTTATGATTCTTTGTAGATCTATCAATGTAAGATCATTTTAATTAGATCATTTATATTTCATTTTACATCAAGCATATGATGAGAACGTAAATATTTCTCCTTCCTAGTTTTTATTACTGCACCCAACCAAGTCCCACCTTTAATGTCAAGTGAAGGAAATGGTGATTTATCTTCCAGTGAAAACAGTATGTATTAAGGCTTTATTTTGGTTCATTTCATATCGTTCTGCTAAATTATGATTGAGCTATATATTACATTTATTTATTTTCTTATTCTTTTTACAATTATCTTCATTTTACAAGTTTCTGAATTAATATAATAAATAATCCTACTTTAAATTACTACAGAAATATTCCTAGGTGAATGAGTTTAAATATTTTTTTATTTATCATTATCAAAAATAGTATTTTATGTGAAGAAATGTCTGTATATCATTTTAACATTTCTGAAAAATTTCCTATTTCTTGCACTTTATTGCTTCTATAGTAATTAGTTTTTTTGTGCCACAATTTTTTCTGACTATAACTATTCGTTATTTCAATATCTTTCTCTGTATTTACGTATGCTACATCACCATAAAAGATTTTAAATATTTTTCTCTAATCTTTGTTTTAATTTTTTACTTGAAATTTAGATCCGATGGGTTGGTGGTTCTCAAGACCAGATGATTACTTTCAGGCTGATGAATATACAGACTGTTGTAAAGGATACAAGGAATCATTACAACTAATTATTGAAGTCATCGAAGAACAGGCAAACCTCACTTTTTATTTACTTTTTAAAATCTGTTATTTCAGTTTCAGATTAATAATGGTAGTACCACTTTCTTTCAAATCTAGAATAGCCAATTGTTCATATTTTTAATTTAATTAAATAATATCTAACGATATGATGCTTATAGGAAAGTGGAAAAAAATAATTAAAATAGTGAACCTCATTAGTTTGCAAAGGATTTTGTCACGGTCAAGGGGGGAGTAATCGTTAAATTTTTTTTTTATTATTATTATTATTATTTTCTAATATATCTTTACTTCCCCTTGCTGGTCTCACAGTGCGTTCATTTTCTTTATCTTGGAATGAATGCTAGCATCGATATATGTCAGGGGTAAATAGGAATTGTTTTTAATCATTTAAATTCTTTAATGTAATTTTGGGATAGGGATTATATTTTGTTATTATAAGTCTTGTGCCCATAGATGTAATGCGTCCTCAACAATAGAAAATGTATAGCTGGAAAGTCAAGTTGCATGCTCTTGTCATGCAGGTTTTCTAGAAGCCCATGGAACGATAGAAAACTCAGTAGTTACATAAAAGAATTTGACGCAACTTTTTGCTTCAGTGTATGTGTGCGCAAACTCCCGTCAAAGTGTGGTGAAGCACAGAATTGATTTTTCTTCCCACTGAGCTTTAGTGAGTCCTTTTACAGTTTGTGTTCATAATTCAAAAAAGAACCTTCGAGTGTTCGCTGTTGCCTCTCTGTGTTTGGGTGGTTTCCGATTTCCCAGTCTTTCATGATACAGATCTTGCGGTCTCTGTCTTGCCACACAAGGGGTCAAGTCCCTTTGGCAGCAACTTCCAATGTCCCAACGTGTAGAACTGGCGAATAGTTGGCCTTATAGAGGAGAGAGAGCATTCATCACTGCTTTCAACTGATTTTCACCACCACATTTTCTTGCTCTTCAGCACAAAACTCCAGCGTTTTTCAAAGGGGGCGCTGGTTGCATTTGGGTCTTTTGTGAGCAGTCCACACATTAGTGCCTAGCTCATCACATGGTTTGGTATATTTCAGTGCATCTACAAACGTGGTTGTCACTCATCAGCGGCGCCACATTGTGTATATTTTGCTTCACCAGTAGGTGCTTTTAAACATTTTTCAATGTTGTGTATGCTGATGTTCGTCGTTTGTAAAGTGCACCGTCATTGCCATTCATCAACATTCATCAGTACCGTTCTTCAGATTAGTAAGTAGGATATATTAAATTTAGGGGCACATTACTCGATAGGTAGATTATTCATAGTCTTTTATTTTATTACTCATTTAGAGTTTTAAGACTAATGACATTTTGGGTTTTTCACTCAGAACTTTTCATGAACATTTGTTGCTAAAACTTTATTAACATTCAGTTAACATAATTGTATTGTGACATTTTTGTGGGGTTATTACCGCCATCATAATTAACATTTAAAAATTTGTATTGGATTTTCACCTGCATATTTATGTCATGATTTGACTGGCATTGAATTGATTGTGCTGGGTTTTCTCCCAAGTATTTGAGCATATATATATATATTTATATATATTGGTTCATGGTGATCACCGCAGGTTATTATATATTTCGCTAACGTTACTAATAATGTTTTATTTCTTTCATTTTTTTATTCTTTTTTTTTAATTCATATTTCATTGCTCTGGTTCCCCACCCCATGAATGTTATGTGTGGATGCTTCTGGATGAATGACTAATGGCCATGCGAAAGTAAACCCATAGTGTTGAGAATAAATTCTTGTTGTTAACTCTTTTTCAAGAGTCAGATTTTCTTTGGTTTGTGAAAGTGAGTAGTGTGTTGTTTGTCTGTTCATCCCATTTGTCCTTCATTTCACATTCACACCCACACACTCACACTCACAGCTGATCTTCACACTTTACTCCGCATGCAGAATAAATGTCTCACACACACACACACACACACACACACACAAGAACATCATGATGTCTGTGTGTGAGAGTTGGTTTATTTTTCATCTTGCCACTCAGTGTGTCGTCGGCCTCACTGCTGACTCTACTAATCCAGGAGGGAAGGCCATGACAGATTATACTAGGGTTACATTAATTTACATTTGAAAATAATACTTTTATCAACTAAGCCACCATTTAGACTTTGTAAAAGATTGCACTTGTGTTATATTTGTTTATGTTGGAATATTGCTTATGGACTATAAGTTGTGGTCATATGCTAGTAATTTTGTACCTGGCCTTTAAAAAATCCCATTTCCCAGGGCTCCTGAACAAAAAAAAAAATGTACAAAACGGACACAAAAACAAATTAGTTACAGTGATAAACCATGAACTCAGATTTAATTAATTATTCTATCTCAAAATAACTGACCAGTATTCCTGCTTATTGTGCCAGTCTTCCCAGCATGTAGACCCTTCCTTCAGGTACAGATAAATTTTACAATATTGACACCAAAATATAGTCTTCACTTTTTTAATGGAAGTCAGCGATGTGTTTGTTGAACTTAAACGCACATACAACACAAATTTTATTGCATCTAGCTTGTGGAGACATTTGAGAAGGATGCAAGCCCACATTGGGCAGGCTCTGATGTGCCTTGACATGGTTTTGAAGCTTCTTTCTGTTGCTCTTCTGTAATCACCAATAAGCGATAAACAGACTTCATTCATTAACATACCAAATGTTCTGTAGGATCTTCCACTTATTTTGTGGGATTTTAGTGATTCATAAATATATAGACATTATTGGTCTATCCAGACAAAACATACAATGTTATTGTAACAGACAAACTCTGATACCCCATCCCCAATTTCTTTTTTCTTTTTCCAATTCTTTTGGATAATATTTCTGATTTGTCATTGTTGTCCCTATTGTACATGTTCCACAATCACTGTGTAACCTGTCAAATAGAGTTACACTGTTATAAAATCAGTCCATGACAAGAATATGATTTTTGTTCACTAAATCACATGAAGTCAAATCCTGGTGATGATACAACCAACACTGAGTTCTGGAAAAACACCCTCTGTTTTTTTCCAGTGTAAATTTCCATAATTCAGAACATAACACAAGCACATGTCATATAAGCCTTTATTCCCCAATTTGACTTTATGTTCTGTTTTGAAAGCAAGTCTGCTTTTAGAGGAGATCATATCTTCATCTAAACTCAAGTGATGTGAGGGTGAATAATAATATCAAAATCTTGGAAGCAACATATTCAATATGGATCTTATTTTTGTGCAGTTTATCTGCTTTACCCAGAGCAGGGTCCTCTTCATCAATAAGATGAAGAAATGTCTCTAAAGCAAGAAAGCAATTGCATTCCATTACGGTGCAAAAACCAGGAGTTTCAGAAATGAAGGACCTGTACAAGTTGGACCATTAAACCTTTGTAACATTGGTTTACTCGCATTGTGCAGTCCAGAGAATGCTTTCAGCAATAGCACTATTATATCTATATACTTTTAGCATAGTAGCTTGTTGGCTTTTTGCTTTTTTACTTGCTTAGCATGTCTATTTGCCTGCTCACAGAAATTGTGCCAGAAATTATTGTCAAAGTCAAAAAAGTTCAATGGCTTTACTCTTAGGAGAAATAGATTCTGGAATGTTCTTGGGGCCTCTCTGTTCCACAAACTGTGTCTCCTGTATCTGTAGTTCTGAATATATTTATGGGAGACCAACCTATATCAAATTTACTTGATACATTATGTGACATGCCCCATACCATAGCCTGATCCTCCCAGGGACCCAAAACAGGACTAGATCTAGTATGATCATTATGCAATACACACAGTTCATCACTCAGTGATTGTCAGATTTCATTTTGATGTCACTTTCACAATAATCATGATCTAAATCTAATTCATCATCCTCCGAATTATTGAGCACAAATTTAACAATTTGTTCCATTCTTAGCCTTTTAAAACTGCCATTGCCTGGATTTTCAGCACACCTTTAAATCATAAAATGGATTTTAAAATTGCAAAATTAAATTTATGGCTGATGACATTAAAGTAACTTACCACAAGACATGTAGTATGGTCACAATGTGAATATTTTCCACACTTTTTCCAAGTCCAGACTACCAGTCTAAGGTAAGGTGTGTGAGACCTAAATATCATTTGATCAGGGAATAAATTATTTACACACAGACTGAAAAAGCGGGATCTCAGATTCAAAGGGTTAAGCAAACTAAAGCATAATTAGAAGATTCTGTATCAAAATTTCAGTTTATACCAAGGCATATATATTTATTCCAGTTTTCCCACTAGGCAAATAATTAATCATGTTTAATTAATTTTGCTTGTATAAGATAATCTGAGTTGCAGAAACCTCACTACACAATGTTTACTGTTTAGTAAAACTAAAAGAGTTAAGATCACTGTTTACCATGCTTCAGTTCAATATTCAAAAATCTTACTTTTTATTTCAGGGGCCCTTCCATGGTGTGTTGGGATTCAGTCAGGGAGCAGCTATGGTGTCACTGCTTTGTGGAATACAAGAGCAAGATCCTGGTAGGTTGTACTATTCTCAAAATGTTATACATAGGACTCTTGACTATCCTGGAGTGGATTACAGTATTATAATAGTGGGTATTCATGCTAATTCTCAAATGAGCTAAAAGCTCTTACAATCATGACTGCTAAGTTCACATTTATAAGCCAGGGTGAATAAGGATCAATTGAGAAAAATCACTGCATTGCTTTGAAGTTATTGCAACAGCTACTATATGTGCACTAAAAACCCTCACTGATTATGGTGATATTATAGAGCTACATTTTATTCTGATCATTTAGATATTTACTTCATTGTCTCCTATTTTATTTTCTTCATTTTCTTTATTAAATTCTTTTTAAATTATAATTCTTGACTCTCTGGATATCGTCCCATTATGTCATGTGTGTATTTGTTATGGGAACTGTATTCATCAAGTTGGGGGAGGGGAGGTAGAGCTAGTCATTAATTATTATGTGTTTGCCCTAAGACTAGACAATTCATGATGTGTCATCTTCATTGTGCGTCCTTGCATCTGTTTACTAATTGGGCGCACATGTGGCTGAGAGATGGGGTTAGTTTCCAGTATGTAGGCAAGGGAGTAATTAATCAACACTGAATTTTTCTCATCTTTCTTCCTGCATCCATACATAACAACACACCATAAAGACAAATACATTAAATGGTGCAAGTTGTAAGAAAATCAAACAAAAAGCCACTGAGCAATGATCATGATAAAATTTTCAGATCTTCATTTTGGGGAAAAGATGAAAAACAGTTGGTTACAGTCAAAAGTTAATTTTCCTTAGTAACCAGATTCATAGAAATACCATGTTTGACACAAACAGACAATATAACACAAGTAAATAGATTCCAAAGTTTTGCTGTGGTGCTTCAAACACTTGTTTACTTTTGAAGATTTAAAATATAAATGGAAAGTGGACACTTTGGTAAAATTGAGAACACCTATTAGACATAGATGCACATTACAAATGAGTAGATTTATAACACAAAACCAATGAAAAAATGAATAACTGGTAGAATTGATAAGTAGCTTCATTTTCATGACATTTTTTAATATCTAAAACAATGGTGACTGTAATATATCCACCACAGTACCATCTTCATCGTCATGAGAGGCTTGTCTGTCACTGTATCCATTAACATAAACTTGGCAATCTAATGTTACATAACTAATCTTGCCAAAGAAAAATCTGCTATTCTGACATTGTTTTATTTTCCAAGATTTCATTGGACAACCATTTTAAGGTCTCCAATGAAATGTGAACAAATATAAACATAGAAGGGTCATAATTGTCCACTAATGCACAATTACAGTCACATCATTTCAGGGCAAAGTGAAACAAGTGTTAGAAAAGTAGGGCTACATGACCCCTTTCATTAGACAAAAAGCACAGTTGTTTTTGGAATGCTTTCATTTTAATATTTAGAGGTCAAGCATAACCAAAATATTATAAATTCTTACAGAAGATATGTTAAACTTTCAAATTAGGTGAAATCTCCAAATCAACTTTGTCACCCCTCTGGTCTAGTTTAGCTGCTAGCTGTATTTGAGAACATTTTGTGGTGGTGGGTTATATGTATGTTTAAGAATTGCACTAAAATATAAGTATATGCACATCACTTGGCTTCTAAATGTATAATTGTATCAATAAAGCATTATATAATTGTAATACATTGCTTAGAAACACATTCACTATATTTATTTTAATAAAATTGTTATTTTGGTAGAAATTCTTAAGAAATTTGTTGTAAATATGTTTGATATGATAAATATAAACATATCCAAGTTATTTTCTTTTTCCAATAATATATATATATATATATGTAAATATCTTTGGGTGGAATTAGATTATTTTCCCATGAATACAATAGGTCAGCTGTGATTTATTTTCTCTGTAAAAAACAACTATATTTTATTAGTTTGAGTCAGATTTTTAAGATGGCTTATTTTATTAATTTGAGCCAGATATTTAAAATACTAGCAATTAATTTCAGTAGCTGTGTGCGTGCGTGCGTCATGCATACATTCTTGTGTGTGAAATTCTGCATTGTCATGAATTGCTGGGGGGGTGGGGGGAATCCCCTGCACCAAAATTTTCCAAAGTTGGCATTTGTGTATATCAAGGTTTTTCCCCATAAAATGATCATAATATTTCTTTAATTCATCCACTAACTTAAAGATTTGGAAAAGTAAATTGTTCTAAATTGTATTGATACTTACACACTAGTTTAGTGATTATCTCCCAATATTCAAACAAAAATCTTAGGCATGTATGTCAGAGATATTTATCACTAAGTAATTCATTAGGACCTTTGTTTTCTTTTCCACAACTGTCTACTCTTGCTTTCTCCTAAGTACTTAATATAAGTTAGTCCTCATGCAGGCTCAAATGCCACTAATTTCTAATGGAAAATGTGTATCAGATTTCTAATCAGCAGTGTTTGCCAACATCATTCTGATGAATAATGTTGTCTTAATTATATGCTTTCAGACAAGAAGTGGTTTGATTTTGCCATCTTAGTAGCAGGATTCAAAAGCAGAACTTCATCTCATGATAACCTATATGCAAAGAAAATTACCATTCCAACTCTACATGTGTTTGGAGAAATAGATAAAGTCATACCAAGAGGTAATGAGTGGTGACTTGGCATTGCAATGTAATAACTACTTATCGAGTGAGGAAAAGGTAGTTTACTGTTAGACATCTTAACTTTACAGCACATATTTGTTCAACTATCAGATTTTATCAAGAAAATTATAAGTCTTCACTGAACATGAAGTATTGTCATCCTGAATGAGCACAACTTTAATAAGTTGGATGTTTATTTTCTCTCTGATCTATTTCAGAAATAGTTGAAATAGTTTAAACGCTATGCAGTTCTGATAACTATTAAATGAGGCTATCTCATATTTAAAGATTCCTGATCTCTAACCTTTTTCAGATAAGATTATTAATGATAATTAAAGAGAATAGATTTTTTCAGCAATTGCAACATGCTAAAATAAGGTAAAATAAGCTAATGTGTTCTATCATAAAGTTTAAAGATTTTGTTCCTTTTGATAGCACTCACACTGTACCAATAATTAAAGGTTTTATGGTAATAATAATACATTGCTTTGTTTTCAATTAGTGAAAGTATTTTCAATTTCTACCTGACATTCTCAGACTATTTCTATATCTACTATTTCCATTTGCAATACATTCTATATCACTTAGCAAATGTTTTGTTTAATACTTTGTTTTTGTTTTAGAAATGAGTGAAGACCTGATGCAGTACTTTGAAGATTGTGTCACGTTGAAACACGCTGGTGGACATTTTATACCTGCTAGCGGTCAGCAGAAAAATGTTTACTTAGAATTTCTTGAAAAAATGAAACAAAAAGTAGCCTCACTATAATGTCACTGAATTCTTGTTATAATAAATTGCCTAACTTATCAGTAATCATTAATTATTAATAATCATTTTATTCTCTTGCATGTACAGTATTAGAGTTTTCATGAAATCCAAATGTTTTAAATACTTCTGAATAGAGCATTTCTAGGTGCCATAAACTGTACTGGAGGAATATGCAGATTGGGATGAGATTTTCTTTTTTTTTAATAATTGCATTTCTGTAACTTTCCTAAAGAATTAATTTCCCAACGTAATGAATGAAATTTGTTTTCATGGTCCAAACAGCAGATTTTGTTCACAATACACTGACAAATACAAAATTTTTTAACAAATTAAATAGTACACTTTTTTAATAGGAAAAAAGTATGAAATAATTAATTTAAAAGAAACTAGTTTATAAATATTTGCACACAAACATTTTATCCAAGAGAGATATACTCTAAATATTTATGTGAAGTACTAAAATAAGAAAATTTGTTTTAAAACTTTTGAACTCCTAAGTGAAAAAAACTTAAGATACTTTTTAATATTTTTTAATTATAGAGAATAGCAATTATGTAATGATGTTAAAAAACAACAAAACTTAATCTACATAGTTTCATTAATACACTTATAAGGACTAAGTAGCATTTTTCAATACAGCTGATTTTTTTTTTTTAAATAGCAGTAAATGGGAACTGGCTATATATTAAATAAAAAATTAATTAGTTGGATTTTTTGTAATGGAATTGTAAACATAAAATAACTTATGTGAAAAAAATTAAATGACAGTTTTTATTCAGCATATGCATGAAATTTTAGTACAAATACAATCAAAGTAATTAGCTGCAGAAAATTCTAAAACTACAACAGAACGTTTAAATACCCTTCTTAATGGATCATCATGTGAAAAAAAACTTAAATGAATTTAAAATTAAAGATAATGTCATCATGTAACTTTATGATAATGAAAACATCCAGAATATACATAATCAAAAATATTTCACAAACGAGAGAATTTTAAGAAAATGAGAAATTATATAAATCATGAAAGCCACTACTTGTATCCAAACCTGAAAGTGGACTGGGTAATGGTTTTGTCAAAGAAAAACTTTTATGTAACATTATTACCAAACCAGCAAAACTACTATTTTCAGTGACTGTTTCTAGGCTAGCACTTTTCTTAGCACCTTTGGCTTGGACGATTCCAGCAGCAACTTTCGATGAGGACTCTGTAATCCAAGACGAATATGTGGAGGTGTATGTGGCTCAACAACATCCCACACGTGAGGATTTGGCAACTTAATCTTTAATAGCTCAGCTGCCTCTAAGTGACCTGAAACAAATAATGTTTATTTTGCCTTCATGATGTAGAATGCAATTTTATGTACTGTAAGTTTTTATATGAGTTTTATAGCAATCATGATTAGAATATTTTTTTTAACCAAACACACAATCACAATATCTATTTTAAGTGCAATTTTTTGTAAAAAATAATCAAGAATCTCATAATGCATTTTTTTCCTAGAGAGCATAAAAAAAATGTTTAAAAATATGTGGTTTTAAGGAGTATCTCATTTTATTTATTTTTGTCTTATATTATTTCAGAAATGAATATTATATCAGATGTTTATTTTTTTTAATTTGCACTATAAACTGCAGATACAGTTTATGTTGCAAACACAATACTAATGCTACTACTTAAACATAATCCACTGGTGTTTGATTTCTGATAAACAAATTGATTTCACACGCATAAAAAGAATTTTAATGTGCTTGACAATGCTGACCAAAGGGAGTTCGCTTTCAGTGTATCATTCCCAAACTTAGGTATACCTATTAGAAATATAACTTTCATTTCATTATTTTTTAATACTATTTCATGTTGCAGATTTTTATTACTCTACTTTATTAAATGCAAAGGGTATATGTCAATACTTCCACACTGCTTTCTATTTAGATAAAAGTTTTTGCTTGAAAAGTGATTCACAGCTTGACTCTGAGGAAGAACAAAACTAACTTTATAAAGTCATAGCTTTGGAAAGTTCACATAACTACTGCAAGTCACAGACATATATGCTTGCCTACCAAGCACCAGTCAAAAAGGAAACAGTTTCAAAAATATATAACCCTCTGACTCTTCTACTCTCTTGGCCTAACCTTTGGTTTTCTCCTTGAGTTAAAAATCTACCATTACTTGCTGGGAAACAAAAGAAAATTTGTAATTATCTGTTCTTTTTAATATTCGGAGGTGGGGAGGTGGAATTTACATTAAAAATGCATTTTTCTTGTAAATTAATTAATAAGAAAATAATAAATTTCAGAAGGGCATAAAATCTACATAAAGTAAAATAAAAGTATGCTTATAAGTCCATGCAAAATGACAGCACTAGTGTCATGAGTCTTTTATTGTAAACACATCATCAACAAGAGAGACAAACACTAAATTAAAGATACAAGTAAATACTTTAAAATAGTAGTAAAACCCAAATCAGTTCACCCAGATTAAAATGAATTCAGGATTTCTGTAATTAGTGTAAATAAACTCATTGATAAATACTAGTTATTTATAGATATTTACATTAATGATCATATAAAATATTTTAAAATCACATAAGAGTACATAATAAAAAAAGTGACAAGTTCAGAGTTATTAAAAAAACAAAACTATTTAAATAATCAGAAAAGCAGATAAGCTTGATGTTGCTCATTGTAAAATTTACTAAGCAGATGTAAGGGTGGGGGACTTAATATATGAGCAAGCATATGGTACAACTTAATAATAAAATAAATGATCGTTCTATACTAGTTTTTTTAAAGTATTTTATAGGCAATATTTTTATCTTAATATATTTTTCATTTGTGTTTAGTGAAAGAATGTAAAAGTTCAGTAAACTTTTAAGTGTTTAACTGAGATCTGAGGAATAACATATTTTTCCACTACAATTTTGTAAAACATATGAATTTTCATGAACGCAACCCCAGCAGTTGATGTTTAACTCTATTTATCATTATGTTAAATTCTCAACATATTATTATTAATAAAAAATAAACAAAGAAAAACATAGATATCACTGTACCGATTACTGTCCGTATATTTTATAAAAATCTCACCTGCACAAATGGCACTATCTATAGGGTAGGCACCAGCATTGTTCATGATGTATGGATCAGCACCTTGAACATTAATTTTCTTGTGGAATATGGTTGTTAGAATCTCTAGTGAGCATTTGTTTAGCATCAAAAGTAAATTTTTAAAATTTTAATTAATTTTATAAAAGTAAAAAGAACTTTTTTAAAAACCAAAATGGTTATTTTGCTCAATACTTGTGTTATTATTTAGCAAACTTTAATTTAAAGCACACTTTTCTTATTCAGAACAACTTAAACATTTTTCCAAAAAATATTTTTATTTTTACAATATATGAATTGCTTACGTTTTCTTTTCTTTTGATGTTATTAAAACGTGTCATTTATAAAATAAATAAAACAATTATAGATGTAAATAAATAAAATTACAATTGTAAAATAGTTGCTACTCTTGACTGATCTACAAAAAACAATACCACAAAGGAAAATATGTACACATTTTTCCAACATACAATCGATGTGCATACCTTTTATGATACCTTCTCTACAATATAGAAACCCATCAATGGCAGGGAAATTAAAAATAAAATTGCTGAAAGCATAGCCTTAATCAGAGTAGGCTCCTCTAGTATCTGTCTGCTTGAATACTGCAAAATTGTTTTGCGAGCCAGAGATGTGCCATTGTAATTTTCTTGAGAATGCCAGCTTCTTCAATATTTGTTTTGATTTTTTGTTTATTGTCATTTTTTACTGTCTTTATGGTAAGGTAACTATTTTCCTCATCTGCATCTGCTGACACCCTCATTATTTGATCTTTAAAGCAGCATGGTTTATTATGTATGATTTGAATGTTGCCTTCTGAAAGACCATTTCAACTCCAACCCATTTTGTGTAACATACACTAACTGCGAGAGTAAAAAGATATGCTTTTGCAAACAATGATCAAATGTTGAGATAAAGTAGCTTGTAAACATGTCTCCAGTCTAGTGCCATGGCACAAAACATGTCCATACTATTAAAAGGCTGACACCCACTTCAACACCAGTACATATGGAAGTGACAAACATAAAAAAGGTTGATGAGTCCTGTCAAATTTTAT
Source organism: Sinotaia quadrata (assembly GCA_028829895.1). Taxonomy (NCBI): domain Eukaryota; kingdom Metazoa; phylum Mollusca; class Gastropoda; order Architaenioglossa; family Viviparidae; genus Sinotaia; species Sinotaia quadrata. The sequence continues at coordinate 55,875,295 of CM054180.1, read as the reverse complement.
CACAATCCTCTCATTTTCTTGATGTAAGGGTGTTAAGAGTGCAGGCTTCCTATGGTTGAGATGATTAATATTCTTAGTGATAGTGTTTGTGACACCACCTAAACTGAGTCAGTAGTATATATAGATTCATATAGCTTAGTAATGTGCTCTTGCAATGGCTTATATGCTGGCTTCTGGTACCACATATTTGGGGTATGGGAGCACCAGAAAACAAAGCCAACTAGCAAAATGGGTATTTCCTCCCTGTCTGCTATGTTAGCCTGCATGCATTGAAATTATCTAGAATAATAATGATCAAACAATTATAATACTACTTAACGTTTACAAGCTATCAGTTAAGTGGAATGTTCTAATAAGTATACCTAACAATTATATATTTCAGACAAAGCTTTTGGAAAGATTTGTTTACATACACACACAAAACGTGTATAAGATATCAGAAAAACAGTGTTGGACAAGTTTGTTTACATATACACACACAACTTGTACAAGATTTAAGAAAAATAGTGTTGGACAGTTTTGTTTTAATATGCATTCCAGTAGTTACGTATGGTATAAATGACTGGTACAATAACAAAGGATCGTTTTCAATGCTTTCAGTTCTATGTATCTGATTATGATAACTCACCTTGTTGGAGTAAAAAAAGAATGACACTTATGTTTCCTTTACTGGCAGCTCGGTGAAGAGGGGTATATCCTCCAGTATTTTGCCCATTCACACAGCAACCTTCAAAGACATTCATTATAACTTTTTAACTCTCATATATATTATCTCGTGTAAAAATAGTAAGGAATTTTAAGGAATCAAATATTTAAAAGATTCTATGGATAAGAGAATTTATTCGTATTATAAAAGGCTCAAAATGATGATAAATTATTTTGCTATCATTCGACAATATCATAGTTTTTAAAGGTTTTATATGCCATTTTCTATTTCAGATGCAAAACATTTACATTTCTTTATATCATTAGCATATATGTTAATGTTTTGCTGTTGATGACATGCTTACATTAACATCAAAATGTGTGTGTAGTGTCATCTCCAACCAATAGTACAGCCTTAAGTACAATCCATAAAATAAAAAAAATTATACTAAACTTAAATAAACTTTTATCATTCTCTTCCACAATAATAATAGAAATAGTATTAATAAAATAAATGTTATTATTCAGATATGTAAGATAAAGTTTAAAAAAGAAAATAATAATTAATTTGTCTCTACATCTTTTAACAGACTTAGATTTATATTTTAGAAGCACAATATCTGAATAAAATTTACAAGCAAAGATGACCATGTACTGTGTATGAACAATTTACACCAAGAAAACTAATTCTTGTCTGCTATAGGTCTTTAGGGTTGACTTTAGTATATTTTATACAGTTGGTGATACAATGCAAAATGCAGATATATGATAGGCTAAGAAGGCATCAGTATGTGTAGAAAGAAAGCAGTGATGTCACATCTGACAAAAGGGTTGAAGCCGGTGTTGGTTTTCATGAACAAAGAGCATTAGGGAGTCAGTTATGTGAAGATGGTGAGTCAGCTGTGATACCCAGTTAGTAGAAACATTATGCACATCAGTAAATTGGTGATAAGCCACACCAAACTTCATCAACGTCAAAAGGGCACTAGCACTGAAGCATATATTGCCCAAGATGGGGACAAATAATGTGACTGTGCAAAAAGTTGCAAGTTCTCATGTTTACTTTTGAATCCTGTTCAAAGGCTGCTAGCAACAAGAGTCATTCTGCTAACAGTGCAGGTTTGGGCTTAATTACACCCTGTCTAACAAAAGTAGTTCCTAATAACAAGCCTTTCCCAGCAGGAAGCTATGCTCCTAGTCACATGTCTGATATAACAATAATAGTATGTGAGTTATCCTAAAGTCAATGCCACAAAAATAGTTTTGAATTTACTGTCTGCAAGCTAGAGCACCACTCTAAGACTACACCAGACTATACTATGTCCTTTCATATGCTCACACCTGTAATCTCAAATGCTGAATAATTAGTAGATTTTGTTTTAACATTTTCAATTCTACTGAATACATGTTAGACTCATTTACACAAAAAATAATTTTAACGAAGAGTGATAAATTTAGCATGTAGAGGCATCCAGGTCAGACTGCTCTATTCATTAGGTCTTCACATACTTATTTCCATCACAAATTATCTAAAACACAGCCAAAAGTTCAGTAATAATTTTTTTTCCTCTAAACAGTCAAAAGAATTGGACTCTCCAAAACTTGCCCAGAAGCAGATCTAAAATGTTTCAATCAACTCTTATACAGAAACAAAACATTAAAAATTCACAAGTACAGCAGGAAGGATATCACACAACAAAAATGCCCCCAAAATATGTTTTTGTTGACTGGTTTCTGGTACATCTAAAATGCTGGTTTAAAGATGTCATACTGGCAAATTAGTTCTAGTTTCATTTAAGTAAGACATACATTATGCTATTAGAAAAAGTAGACAATATTCATGCCCTATATATTCTGTGACATCAAGAATATTTCTGTTAGATTATTATTAAGAAATTTAATAGTTAAAAAATAATACTCCTTTTCTATGTATATTCTGTAGAGTGCAGTGGAGGCTTTTCTTAACTATTGCATGCTGCTAATTCAGATTATGATTAATGCTATTAGTCTTAATTCATGTTGAAAGAGGGAATGTTCTGATAGCACTCAAACTATCCTGGTGCTTCCCAACCTTTATTTACCTTTTGATCATATAAAGAACAAATAATTGCTGTTGCTTTCCCTGTATCATCTCTACCAAAAATAATTTCTTCCAATTCAAGATGTCATAAAGTATTTTAAATTAAGTAAATTAAAAACATATACCATATATAAAGTAAAATTACACACTTCATAATGATTTAGCTGATTACTTCATTGTTAATAGTTTTCCTATCATGCGTTGCTGATAAATTTGAAACATTCACAAAGACTCATTTTCTTAATTGAGCATTTATATTTCATTGCTATCTTCTTTTAATATAGTATTTTATTTTTTAAAATATACAAAATTAAAGTATTTTTTAAAATACTTTTATATTTCTTCTTATCAAATAACACAGTAACAGATCTGTAAGACTGCAGATATATCATTCAAATATGAACACAACTAAAAGTCAATAATAGACCAGAAATCATGCTCTAACCTTGTAAAGTAAGATTTACTAGGTTATGACTAATGCTATTTGTGGAGTCTGATATTGTGACTATGTGTCTGCATTTGCATAAGTAATATTCAAGCACTGCTTTTGTTCAAAGGATACAGAAAGAAATGTGTGCTTAAATATAGTAAAAAATTGTTGCTAAAGTTATAATGAAAATGATTGTAAATATCAAGCATTTACACTAGCATATCATAAACCTGCTTTGATGAGCACCCTTAAACCTTCCAAATCGCTGTCAACACTGTTAAGAACTGCATAGGTGGCAAGGTAGAGAGCTGAATCTCCATCCACAGTCTTAGCATTAATATTTGCACCTGGTTTATTTAACAAAAAAATTCAAATGTTAACTAGTCACATTTTTTTCTTTGTAGTGATTTTGTTTAAAGTTGTTTTTGTTGTAATTTTTATTTTTATTTCTTTTTTGGGGGTGGGGGAGAAGGGATTTTATTTGTCACTATGGGTTTGTTTTAATTCTAAATGAAAATCTTAATAAAATTTAATGAAGATAACAGATCTAATTTTATAAAGCATGTATTCGTTTGTAATATTTGAAACTGTAAAATATTCTATGCATTTTTACCATTTCTAACCCCTCTTTTCCTTTCAGTTTGTTTATCCATCATTTACTGTTTCAGTACTCATATACTAGACCTGTAATTAATAAAACTAGTATATAGTATTTCAGATCATGAATAATGACAATATATCTATCTCCTGATTAACAACGCTGATCTGATTACCTTGTTAACTAAAGTTTTGTATAAATTGTACCTAAAATGTATATAAAAATAAAATTAATTTTTAAATATATTTAATAAAAGAATTTCTTATATGTTTCATATTACAATGTTGTTATACAAGAAAAATAAACACTTAATAGTACAAACATCCTATAAAGCTAAACTTTTCAAAAGAAACCAATGCAACATAAAAATTTGAAAATGTTTTCGAGATAGAAAATAATTACTAATCTACATTTTGTCCGTATCTCATAAGGTCTGTATTTACTACCAAATATAAAAGATGAACAATGAAAATATGTATGCCTATTAAGTATTATCTAACAAATCTGAATAAATGTGGCCAACAATAAATTAAAAAAATAATAAAAGTCAGTCTTTAATCTAAAGCCTAGTAACCACTATAAGTATAGCAAATATAGATCATTAGCACAATAAATAGGTAGGTAGTAGTACAGTCTGAAGATGGATGAGATGTGATGTCATATCAAAATCAATGGGAGGAGGGGGGAATAACTGATGGTATGACACATATACTCTAGCATAACTACTCCATTAAATATGAAATAAGAATAAAATGTCTGTGGAATAGCATCTATCAAATTATCCCCATATGACAATGAGATCATTTAAATAAGTTCATAAAGCAATGGGTTTACACATTTTCAGTGTTCATCTATTAATGATGTTTGTAAATGTAATGCCTTGATGGATATTTAGATGAAAAATCAATTTATGTGGCTGTTTTAATATTGTGAAGTTTATCTCATTGTGAAAAATGTCACAGATTATCTAATAGTAAAACAAAGGTGATATATACATAGTTTGTCATTAAACCAAACAAATTGTCAAAATGAGAAAAAAATGCTTTGAAGACCTATTACACTTTAGTTTGCCTTACCTTTAGTTAACATGAATGCAATAAGATCTCCCTGTCCACTTAAACAGGCACACTTGTAAAACAAAAGAGATACATTTCTTGAATACTGAGCAAAGTTAACAACTACAATAAATACTAAATAGTTCGTCAGTTAAAAACGAAGTAAAGAGGAATCTAGGTTAACTTTGCAAATACAAATGAAGAGTTTTTAGGTGTTCTGATTGCATATAGTAAATCTGAAAGTCATAGTCCTAATGAAATCTGAAACATAAGCAACTGAATTAATGTGTTTCTGCAAGATTTTCATAGTTGCCAATTATGCAAACAAGCTTGATGATGACAAAGAAAACCCATATCCACCCTTTTATAATGAAGATATGATACCTGACAAAAACAAAAAATCTTCTGCACTAATGTTTTATGCTAAAGTACAATTTCCCATTCAACAAAACATACTAAAGTTCAGATATGTACTTGTTTATAAATATACTGATGAAAATAAAACCAAAGAGAGGGCTCACCAAAAAGTATGTTAAGCCTGAAGGAGACACAATTTCATTGACATCTATGCTCTGATTGCTAATATGATTCTTTGCAATTTCTGCATGCCCAGGCAGATAGGCAGTCTGAAAATTATGTTTTGAAATTGTGCACTTAAAATTTAAGTTTGGGCAAAGAAAACTCTTATCTTACAGTACCAGCAAGCACATGCAAAAACTGAATTTTGAAAAATAAAAATAATGATAACACTTACCGGGTTCAATGATGAAAGAGTCAAGAATGTTTTACAAATAAAATAAAATAAAAATAAAATGATATACAAAATGGAGACCAGAGTCTATCTTACAACCATTAAATCATCCAAAGTTACTCTGTGGTCCAATCCTGGAATATTGACTGCCTGTAATACTAACTACCATTTATTGTGACCCTCACTCCACCAGACGTCACATCAACGGTAATCATGAAGATGAAGGTTTTGAAAAATATCCACTGGTACTTGATTGATCAAAATGGCAGTGCTTAAATTTGGAAAATTTTAGAAAAAGAGAAACTCCATCAAGATGCTGCTTTGACAGTCCTAGTGTTACCACTGACTCAAAAGTCACTGTAGAACATTGTTTTCTGCCTTCAGAATTGTCAAATCTGGTTTGAGAGCAGCTATAAAGCTGGAACTATTAAAAGTGATCTTTTTTTAAGAATTTAGATAAATATTATATTAAATATATTTTGATAGTTTTTTGTATTATATTATTATGCGACTGAAAAATAGTTTTAAAATGAAATCTGTGAAAGCCACTTCTTCATTTATTTACACCTATACCATACTCAGACATATAAGTCCATATTATAAGTATATAATTTTATCCCATATGATATTAGTAATAAACTACAGTCAGAATTAGGAGTTGGGAGTCTTGAGTCGGAAATGGAAATTTTTTTATCGTTCCATAGCCCTGCTTGAAAGTAATATTTATGTCTGTGTAAACTACAATCCACATAGATAACTCTAACAGGCAAAAGAATCCTGCCCTAGGATTTAGTTTTAACCTTGGGAATGTTAAGAATTAGTGTACTATGCAATTTCTAGCAATGTACTTGTGAGTGCAAGATCTTGGTTTTGATCTACTGTGAACAAATATACAAATATCAAAGACTGATTTCTGCTATTTTACCTGTCATACTCTCTTCAATTAAAGAATTGATTAAATCATCAAATATAAATGACTAGAATATATATCTCATATTTCAAGATTAGAGAATTTAAATTAATGGGAATTTTTTGTTTTATTTTAAGTTGTGCTATTAGTAATTTATGTTGTTTGTAAAGCTTATATATTTTATATTAGAAGAGCTAATTACCTTAATAAGATCAATCAACTTTCTCTGGAAAAAAGTATCTTTTATTTCCTGTGGTTTCAATGGATTTCTGTCTAGAAAGAAAAGATTAACAATATAATTAATAGACACAGAAATGTTCTATTCTGCATATAACTATTTCATTAACTATAAGATCCCAGTTTCATTAAATTATTTCTTGGGATTAAATAAAACATTCTATTTCTAATATATAAAATCTATTTATGATACTATAGTATAATTAATATAAACTAGTAATATAATTTCTATGACAAAATAAAATACTTTTGAATATAGGTACATTATATTTAGTTTAGTCCAATTTCAAAGAAAGTATTCCATTCCTACTTTGAATATAGCACCATATCTCATTCTAGAAACTCATAATATTAAACAGATATTTCAAAACATTCCATTCCTACTTTGAATATATCACATCTTATCCTAGATGTCTCAACATATTCAAATATAAGTAATTCATTCCTCTTTTGAACATATCATATCTAATTCTGGATGACTCACAATGCTGTGCAGATATCTCAGAATATTATTATTAATTCAAACAAAGCATTGCATTTCTGCTTTAAACATATTGTATCTTATTCTAGAAAAAATATAATATTAAATAGCTATCTCAAAATATTCAATAATGCATTCCATTCCTACTCTGAATATATCACACCTTATTCTAGATAACTCATACTGTTAAATCATATTCCACAGTCCATTATAACTAATGACCACGATATTGGATAGGTCTATAAATGAACATGTTTATGAATGAGCTGCTACTGGTAACACATAAGTGAATATATCATCCATGAGTACAAATACTATGACTTTGTTCTTATGATTTAATACAAGAATTGAAAAAAATTAATTTGTTTTGTGGGTAAAAAGTAAGAATTTATTTATAATATATTTTAATATTCAGCCTTGGGATTTTTCCCACTAAATGACAAAATAGAGTAGCTGCTGTCTTATAAAAAGACAGGATTAGATCTTCACTCATATGCTGAAAATAAAAGCATTTATACATGTAAATACCAGCTAAATATGTTCAAATAAAAAGAACAAAGGTTCAAATGTTTTAAGTTTTGCAATTAAGATGAATGAAAACAGTAGTACTTCCAAAAATAGATCTACTAAAAAAACTTAGCAGGTATTATACATAGATATTATAAACAGACAATAAACACAGACAGGAAAGCATACAGATATAAACAATGATAAAACTGAAGTCATGCTTATATTAAGCCACAAGAAGAATTCATAAATCTCAATTTTGTGATATTAAAGTAACATTTAAAAATATAAAAAAAAGAGGGAGTCTTTTATTACAAATTCTAGAAAATAAAAGTGATAAACAATTAGAAGAGATTAACAAATGATAATTAAAATTAAAATAGCTATAAACTCAGCTGCAATTTGAGACATATATAATTGTATAATATTAAAATTATTATTAATAATTCATTATCTTTGTACTAAAGCAAAACAGTATATTTTTGCTTAATAAGAAAAACAAACTATCTTACAAATATTCCATAAGGCAATGGCAACAAGAATGCAAGCTACTCCTGTGGCTGCAACCAGTGAATACTCTTCAGTAATATTTTGTCCTTTCAAATCTAAATCTGTATTACTAATATAATTAAATGCCCTGAATATGTAAGTCAAAGCATCTGAAAATTAAAAAAAAATTATAATTATTGTAAATATAATATTCATATGATGCACAACAAACTTCCCTAATCCAGGTAAATTGTGTGGTGTGAGTGTGGGTATGTTTGTGTGTGGTGTGTGCATGCGTGCGCGCACATGTACACATTCCTCATTTTAAGAATTATTTTCTCAAAAGATAAAGTTAACAAATTTGTATTCAGGATTCTCCACCTTTTTATGTCAAACCATAATGTCTATTTTTTTGTATTACATACTTGCATACAAAGCTTTTGATTTCTAACTAATATCAATGCATCCATAATTGATGCAATAGTTACTTATCACACCTGAACAGAGCTCATAAGAGAACTACTTAAAATTTAACATAAAACTAAAATAAATGTATGGCACTAAGAAATAAGATAAGAAAGCAACCAAAGTTTCTGTTCAAATATCTATCCCGCCCTTCAGCTAATTAAACAGTGTGAGCTCCAAGAACTGTAAATCAGCTATAAATTTCTCCAGTTGTGTAAATAAAAGTAAACTGTTATTTTAATATAGAGAATATACTGCACACCATTATAAACTATACAATATGTTTTGACAAACTATATTCATTCAGGAATTCTTTAATTAAAACTATTTTTTAAAGTGAGAAGTGATATATATTTGCTCAAATCTTATTTCTGACAAAATGGATAATTAAATATTTGTCAGGTGTTATGTAATTAATTCACTTGTATGACAGTTATATTTAGCACACTCTCTGCAAACCTTTCTGTACAGTTATGACTTAATGTAAATATCTAGATTATTTAGAAATCTTCTGTTAACGATATTAGTTACTGATTTATCTAACTAATATGTTACTTTTCACTCTGTACAACAAAAAAAACAAAAAATATGTCAACTCTTTGCTGCTTTTCATGTTATATTACTGACAAGTTTCAGATCAACCAGTTGAATTTGTATGTGTGAAGATAAATAAGATGTTCAGTACATGAATATTATTGTACTAGTACTACTACTACTATTAATTTATTATAAAACTTGCAGTTTTTATCCTTATGTTTATAATAATTAATATTTACAATGACTTCCAAGTTTTCCAGCTGGAACATAATCCTGGTTGTGCTTCAGTTAGTAGCTAGAAATTTAATAGTGAAAACAAAAAAAATACTTAAATTGACAAAACATACAAAGTTCATCCTATATAGTAAATGCAATAAGCTCTTCACTGACTTTATTAAATATGTAGTATCAATATGTTATTGAGTTCACACGAATAAATAATTAATTCTTTCACATATAATTATATAATTTATTTAGCAATAACTTTAAGTATTGCCTTTCATTTCAAAGAAAATTGTTTGTGGCTACAGTTATCAGCATTTTACTCTTTGGGTTTGATTTACTTAAATAACGACACTAATTATTTAATATAACTAATCTTGTTTTTACAAGTACATAATGTACAAATGCAAAATTATTATTTTTAAGTATTTAAATGTGCATACTTCCGAATAACGATGATATGCCAAAAAATATTTTGTCGGAGTTATCAGTTGTTGTGTTAATAGTGAGAGCCTGAAAATATGTTTCAAACATTGCTGAAGCACCGAGGTATTACGCCAGATCACAGGATCATTCGTTGACTGAAGCAGACGACAAGTTGCTGTCGTGGTCTAAATTGGACCTTTAAATTAAGCCACTTAGGATACTTTAATTAGTTCATGATTGTTTGGGTGCATAAGTGGTTTTTCGTATTTTTCAGGTTTTAAATGTTAAAATTGTTAACATGCAAATATAAGATTTTATTTTAATATATAGAACGTATATTTATTTAAAATGTACTAAACTGGTGACGTATGTAGTTAGAATGACGTCAGTCCATTCCTGAAGAACTGATGTCAATCGGCAAGTCCTGTGCAGGTATAAAGAAGTCATCCAAAAAAAAAGAAAAACAATTTGCATTACTATATCAGTAAATTATATGCAATGTTAAAAGAGGGAGGAGTTAATGAATTGTCAAACAGAGTTCACTGTATTGAAGACGGGCAGAATCACACAACAAAGTTTATTTGGAGATGGATCATGTTTTAACTTTCTTGAACTGTTATAAAAGCTAAAGCATGATTAATATCAGTCTGCAAATAGAAATGTGACCAGAATTTTTAATGTTAGTTTGTGGAAGATATATTTTTATGTATTTTCTTAAAGGCATTGTCGCCACGAAATTAAGTTATTTAAAATAGTGAGTGCCTCTGCTTACTGTCGTGGACGAACCCAACGCGTACATAACTGCGGTTTTTTTTTTTAGAGAAAAGTTAAGAGTTAGGGTTTTCTGTGATAGTCTGAGGTTATGGATTTTTAGAGTTAGGGTAACAGCTAATAATAATTAGAAGTTAACAAAAGATGAAAGTAAATCCATACACTAAATATTTTTACTTAGCGTTATCTTTTCATTGTTTCTGCTAATTTCTTTGTGTTAATAACTTAAATATTGCGGTAAAAACAACATTTAACACTTTCCAGGTGTAACTGTTTTCTTTCGGCATGACATATACAGACATACAACTTGTTATTTTAAACATGATGGTCGTGAACTGTCTCAGTGTCTGTCACTTATAAGAACCTTTTGATTCAATGACATATTTCATTTTCCTATTATTATTATTCCTATTATTATGCTATGACTTTTTAATACATGTGGATTAAGAGGATTGGCAGTGACAGAACGTAATGAAATCTAAATATTATCCTCCACTTGCCAATAATATTATTTTGTCCTTTTTGAGCTGAGTTATTCCTTTACTTCAATTGAAGTCAAACTCAAAGTATGTTATCTTCAGCATTCCAGAATAATTTGTATTTGAATATATTTTCTTATATCAGTGATTTTTTTTTTTTTAAAAACATCATTCTTGATCACTGATAAAAATTTGGGGAAGCAGTTTGAAAGTTATATTCCAATAAATGGACAATTTCTTCTTACGTTACCTTTTGTAAAGATATTATTCCCCGGTGGTTAACTGCTTGTGAAAACAGCACTTCGCAATCCTGATTATAGGAAGCCTGTGGTTAACTGCTTGTGAAAACAGCACTTCGCAATCCTGATTATAGGAAGCCTGTGGTTAACTGCTTGTGAAAACAGCACTTCGCAATCCTGATTATAGGAAGCCTGTGGTTAACTGCTTGTGAAAACAGCACTTCGCAATCCAGATTATAGGAAGCCTGTGATATAACCAACCTTGACGCAGGGAAAATATCGAAGAGAGAAATATTTTATATTATTTCTCTCTTCGTTTTTTTTTTTTCTACATGAGATTTCAGGAACAATGTGAGAAGCTTCTTACCCCCTTCCCATTCCTGTTTGCAGTAGATAAACTACTTTGCAGTTCAGTGACCCCTCTGTACTTTCACTATAGTGATAGCATGACAAGCTTGACCTCGACATCATTTCTATGTCCATCTTTTTGGAATACCTGGAAGCACTTGGTAACCCTGTCCAGATGAAAACTATTCTGATAGGTCATCATATAAGCACTACTCTTTTTCCACATTTTAAATAACATAACAAAATCAGACAGTGTACAACAGTCCAGAATCAAATGCCTAAGATATATTAATAGTCTGATTCTGAATAGTTGTTTGTCTTCACATAAACATGTATTTGTCAGTTGCACAATATCATTCGACCATTAGCTGTCTGAAAGTGTATGTATTAGTAATCATTGCTATTTACTGATTTGATCTTAATGTAGAAAGATAAAATTATTTTGTCTATAGTACTTCTCTCCCAACCATGCTTCTGAAGAGATATTGCAATGAATATGTGTGTACTTTTCACTATCTCAGATTATTTATCACTAATGATAATGATATAATTTCATTCCATCATTCTTCCTATATCTGGTGAATAGCAACATTCCATTATTCTTCCTATATCTGGTGCATAGCAACATTCCATTATTCTTCCTCTGTCTATCTGGTATATAGCAATGCGCATACTCTGAACAAAAGATTTGTTTCCATATGTCTTAGGAATGACGACTCGTAACAAAACGTCTTCCAAAATTATCCTAATTTATACTAAGTACTATTACTAGCCTTAGCAGTTAGGACTGAAGCTTCTGTTCATTTTTTTTAATTTTTTTTTTTTTTAGATACGCATGACTTAAGTTAGGGTTTTTGTTCAGGTTTTGGGTTTATTTGTGATAGCAGCATGGCTGAAGTTAGGATCAGAGTTGGTTTAGGTTTTGTGAGAACAGGGTCTCCACGTGTTCCGCGAGAGGGTTGCTAGGGCCCCCACCCGAGAGATCGTGAATGAAAAAAGAAATAATTTTTGTTTTTTATAACATCATGTACCGCACGATGCCAGCGCTCGCAGTGATCAATCCGCCGCATTAACAACATCGTTAGATGTCTTTCAGTTGGTTGTGATCATTGTCAGTTTTTGATGCAGATTTGGGAGGCCTTGATAGTTGGTAAGCGCACAGAGGGGAGAATGGTAGGGTGATGATGTCAGTCTCCCCCTCCCGAATTACAAGGTGTATAATAATTTATAACTGAATGTCTATATTGAAGCCCGATCATGTCACTCAGTAAGAAAATATTTTTTCAGAGTCTTGTATAAATAAAATAGTGTCTTAGGCTATATTTTTATTCATATTGCTTTGGCTTGTAACTTATTATTCAACATTGTCAATAAATTTGCATGCTGTCAATAGCATTAATTAAAATCATTTTACAACCTCAAATTAAATCTACCGAGCTCACCTTTAGAAAAATTAAATCCCTTTTTTGGCTTTTAAGCTAACAGAAATTTATTACGTTTGTCTTGTGAGATTTTACAATTAATGAAAAGAATAATTACAAAAAAGGTAAGCTAAACTTAACCTACTGTTTGTTTTTTTTAAAATGTTGGATAAAAAGTATTTTTTGTTTTCAGTTTTAAATGTCTGTGGTGTAGGAGAACTACTCCTGTACATGCCATGTACCTCATTAGCATCTTGTAGAAATTTATGATAAGACTTTTAGGCCTACTTTGATGAAAATTCTTTTTTAAAAAGTAAAAACTGATATTTCCTTTATCACAAGACTGACTTGCATTGTAATTGATATACATTTTGTTTGTTTGTTTGTTTGTTTGTTTTGGGGGGGAACCAAATAAAAAGAGTAGGCTAATAAGTTGGCCAAAATAAACAGTTCCACAGAAAAATATCATTCTCTACTCAAATATATCCCGCAACTTACTGATGAAACTAACGTACCGTGAGCTGATGATATAATAATTTTTATGCAGGGGTTCCCCGAGACCTGAAAATTATTCCACCAGGGTAAAAAGGTTGAGAAGGACTGGGTTACAAGAATATGACACGACATGTCACCAAGGCAACCAGACCAACATGATTACATATCAAATGATAAACTGTTAATAATAAAAGATAAATGGTTTTATCAATGACTCAATAACGACATTTAAAATTTTAAACTCTTTCAGATATATTGATATAGTATCAGTAATTTACTTAAATTCACCATCGATACTCAACATAAAAATTAATTCAAGTCCTTGATCATGCTCTTCAAGTATGGATCACAAAACAGTCTATAGACCTTACATATTTTATATTAAAAAATAATATGTACGTTGTCACATGTCTGGTTAGGTTTAACGACTCTGTCCCATTTTAGATTCTCAGATATCAATATTGGTTATTGATTAATCTCTAACAATAGTGACAGCCGGATGGCCTGACCTATCTCCTACGAATATGCCAAGGACTCAAGCTATTGCACAATGACACATCGCCAGATAAATCAGTTGACTTACCCCAAGCTAGCAACGCTATCTTCCCCTTTATTTATTAATTAGAATTAATGATTCATTTAGCCCTGGCTCGGCCCCCAGATAGCTAATCTACAGTCCTGTTACAAACAATTATATAACGAGTAAGATAACAAACAAAATTTAACAACAAATTATAATAAAAAAAGAACATTGGTTGTACATGGATAATTAGAGTTATTCTATCCTGCTTAGCCTGGTCTGAATTGCTATAGATTCACCACTATCATCTTGTTCTGTTCATAATTGGGTTCAATCCAATTAACTAGAGTCTGTGAAGTGATTGAAGAGTTGCAGTCGTCTGCTCCACTGTACAGCCCTAACGTCACACGGCAGTTATCTTCCATCTTCCAACGGCGGATATGACCCCTGGCGTAATCCTCAAAAGATTGTTAGAATTTGGTGACTCCAAGACCGGCACTATGTAAAGTCGTACACGGTCAACCTGGACGCGATTTATCTACCCTTGGACACGGGCACTGTGAAGGAATATGGGCGTCTGAGGAATTTTGATTCATTCACTATATAACTGAATGACTCCAGGTCAGCTGGCAGATTAACACTACGTCACGATATGGAACGCAAATGACCAAATATGGGCATCTCATATCCAGTTAATGGCCTTTCCCTCATCTCTAGAGCGACCTACATACTACGAACTCGTAAACAAGTATTGCATCATCTAAGCGCAAGTCGACTAGCGGAAATACCTTCTCATAAATGAAATAGATAGTTGATGAACAATTAATAAACTGAAAATAATGTTTCCATAACTCGGCATAATTTGCCTGACATACGTTTATTTCAATATTTTCAAAAAGTTAATACAAGAGGGAAATAATAGTAGAAACCACAGCAATCAAGCCAGGAAATAATGCACCCTTTGATCAAACCGACTATGATGATCAAACCATGGAGAAATTATGCTCTTTGTGTTGTATTATTTCATTTTCTCTTTTAATAATCTGTAATTGAAAGTTACTAGTTAAGGCGGTCAAGTCGCATGGCCAATTATGCAATATGACGTGCTCGCATACGCTACACACTGTAAAGGATTGAGGTCAAGTTCGTTTATCATGCTTGGGCAGTAGAAATATACAGAAGGGGGACAGTAAGAATGGGTGAATGTTGACAGGATACGGGATGCCCTTATATGGACATGAGTTCTAATCAATGATGCAAGAGAACCTGTAAGTTGACCCAGAGTCATTCATATGTATATGCTAATAGACCCATGCGTTTAGAGATGCACCACTCCCACACCACGGAAGGGTTGAATCCGCTTAGATGAAAGGAAGGTTTTGCACGTTCCTGAGAGTGGTAAATATATTGACCTCTCAGAAATTGTTATATATTATTGATTAAAATGTTGTGTAGAATGCTCATGTATTTTTACTAATGATTGTTGTATGAAACTAACGCATATCTCTTCCAGAGAAGGTTGTGTGGTGCTAGTAATAATTCATGCTGTGGGTGTAGATGATGAAATGGAACTAAGCATATGTTGTGTGCTATGCTTTATGTAGTGTAAAACCATTTGTAGCAAGTAGAGCTAAATGGGAGACTGAGATAATTATTCAATGTGAATTTAATGTAAACCATTCATTGGTTATGCATGTATCTATTGAGTTTCATATAAATATGGAAATATTATTGTTTCATTTGTAAATAGTTTTCTATGATGGAGATTTTGTAAAGTATACATTCACATGTAGCTAAGGTTTAATGATGTGAAATTGTAAGAGTCATCTATTGCTGTTACCACAAAGCCTTAATGTTGCACTTATTTATTGGTGGTTACAGAGAGATATATTATCTATTCCAGCTGGTTCTTCCTCTTATTGTCTTGACTTGTTGCTGAGTTGATCCTCCTGTTCACTCTGAAAAGCACATCTTATTTTTGTCGCAGCTGATGGTCATCGACAAGGGTGAGAGGCACTGTGCAAGTAACACTGACGACAAGCTAAAATCTATTGACAACACAAAATTAAGTCGTCTAAGCTACACAATCCATAATTGACCAGATGAACATTATTGAGAAAACGAACATTAACGTGGGGACAGTAATAGACGGTCTCAGTTGACCTGTGTTTTGGAAATCAAATTCTATTGTTCTCTTTTCATTATTATTATTAAATCTTTGTTCTTGTTATCTTAAACCCACATTTTGGTTAATTTGTTAGTGTGGCCGAGAAGAGTTGGCTGGGGGTTCTGAGCCGGAAATATGTGGATGTTATGTAAGTCATAATTAATCAAAGGGAAAGATAACAGCTGCCAACTTAAGGCATGTCAGCAAAATTTGTCTGTTGCTATGTTAGACAAATAAAGTTCCCAAAGAACGGGTCTGACAGAGATTGAAGGATAGATTAGGCCGCCTGGCTGTTATCAGTATTAGAACTAATATAATAAATCTGATGATTAATAATTTTGAGGCTGATACTGCGACAGGGTCATTAAGTATAACCGGGCATGTGACTCCGACCAAATTCAGTTATAATGATACACAGTTTAGTATAGCACGAGAAAAAATGCGATCATTAATACCCTGTACTAAAGTATTTTATTGTATAATGACAAAGAAGACCTGTCGTGAACAGCTGTATGTTAATACGATTTACAACCCTTCACTCAGCTGCGCCGACACCCAGTGAGCCCACGACACCAACCATACTGTTCAAGTCAAACGCATGTTTGTTGTTTCATGTTTTCTTAAATAAAATTAGGATAATGAAGAAAAACTGGAAAATGTTTCACAAAATACTGAACACCACAACAATCAAATCATAATTATCAGAATCACTAAATAACACGTTAATATATCGACCAATTTATACCATTCCATATAATAACTAAAAAGTTCCTTTAAAACCCTGTATTCGCCACATTACAGAAGTATTTAATAGTGTTTGTGTAACTGAGCAAAATGTGGGTGTATACAGTTGAAGGGAAGGGAGATGAGGATTTATGGGAAAACACCAGATATACACAGCACATATACATGAAGACAGTGTCAATAGCACCATTAGAAGAAGTGCAGTACTTAAAAATATCAAAATGAAAATACACATACATACTGTTTTTATACAAAAACAGAATATGGGCATATAGAGCATTTAAATGCTAACTACTGCTATCTGTAATTCAAACTTGCAAGAGCTAATCCTTTTACAACCAAAAAAAAATTAAAAAATATCAAGCTTTTTTTAAAGCAGAACAGTGCATCCAGATTTTTATACCTGCACTCGGCCTATGAAAGTCAGTTTCTTGAAAATTTGCTCAAGGGCGATAATGTCAAACTGTACTTCTGATATCATATCAAATCCCCAATGATTGGTTGGCATCTGATATCATTTGCTTTTTTTGTTTACTTAGTATTATTCCAATTTGAATTAGGCGACCATATATGTTTGTTGGAGAACAATTTGCATTGGTCAACTCTTTAGATGTTATATGGCAATGTACATCATTTGCTAGTAGTATATACAGTTTTTGGTTTGTTTAAAAACATTTCTTTACTTGTTTGCAATGGTTGATTTGGTAGTTGTGGTGATGTGCATAGCAAGAGACATTAGTACAGTTTTTGAACAATAACAAATGCTATATTATTATTACACTAGAAAATACAATTGTACAGAAATTAATAAAATATTTTAAAGGAATGCATACTTTTGTACTTTGGTAGATGCAGTGTTTGTTGTGTGGTTTTATTGCTATGGTGCTAAGAAACATGCAATACATTTACAATTTCAAACAACCTTTTCCCTAAAAGTATTAAAATAACATTGAAATGCATGTGCACACAGTCTATATCAATATATCAAACTGAATTTCCACTATCAATTTGTTTATTTTTCTCCTATTATACAATCCAAACATTTAACAAATGTGGTGCATATATATATATATATAAAACTATCTAAAAAAGATAAAAAGATGAAAAGTAAGAAATAGACTAAAGTCTCCGATTCATGCAAAACCACATCAGACAAAAATGATCAAATAACAAAGAGAAATTGACTGAAAGAAAGAAATTATTTATAACCTGGATGAAAAGAAATAAAACTTCGCTTGTCAAAGTTGTAGTTTTAAAATCACTAATTCTATCCAAACTGGTATTTTAGCTTTAGCTTTATCTCTTACTACAAAAATCTACCAGGCAGAATGATTGAAAAAAAATTAAAGAAATATGTTCATTTGGACAACCCCCCCAAAAAAAATAATAAAAAAAAAAGTACAGGAAATGGAATGTGAAGTATAGAAAATAGTCTGGGAGTTCCCAATATAAAATATACTATTGTGTCCCATTAAAACTGAAATGGATCCAAAAATTTCACACTTAGAAAAAATCTGATATACTCATGAGGCCATAAAGTTTTATTTTAAATTTACAGACCAGAAGTACCTAAGAAGAATTAAATGTTAACACATTTTAAAAAAATAATGTGTTTTCATTAATCTTGTATGTTTTCAACAAAAAACTAACAATTACAAAAATTGAAAATATTATGGCTTAACTATTGTTTTATAATAATAATTTTAAAATTGAAAAAAATATACACTAGTGGGGTTGAAAAAATTATATATTAATTTAATAATATATTTCTTACTTAGATAAATGTAAAATTATGACTCATTTTTAATTCTCTGACTACATGCAAGTGTTAGAAATTTTAGTAAAAAGTCTAATAACCACCTAAACTAAATGTATCCAGTACCATAAATACTCGAATACTGGTTGAGTCGAGTATAAGTTGAAACCTAGTCCAAAATTTCAGTCAAAGGGCCAAACAATTAAATGGGATGATGCAAAAGATGACAACTGCTCTTTATCAATAATCTGATATAAAATAACCTTTTATGTACCTGTAATAAAAAACTGAAATAAAATTTAAACTGTTTGAAAATCATTTGTAAACAATCAACACGTTAATAAAAACCGATAACTTCCATTCTCTATTTCCGGTTTGTATAAGAAATTTTCCTTACAGCATAGTTTCCCATACTTTTCCGAATGACCTATTGCACTCTCAACTCACCAGTCTGAATTGTTGAAGTAAACTTGTGTGCCATAAATATATTATTGAAGTGTATGCTAATATTTCTATGCTCAAGAGCAATAATAAAGACTTTAGTGACAAAGAGCACTAACCTAGTAATGACTGTCCATTAACATTTTATAATTTTACCCTAAATTATTGTTGGCAAATTTTGTGATTTGACTATAAGTCAAAGTTCAGCATTTATTGTTTCAAATGATGAACAAATTTCTCGACAATATTCGAGTATATATGGTATTTTTTTGATTATAAGTGTAATCAGAGTAAAGGAGCCAAAATATACTGTGATATATTAAATCTGAACAATAAGCCATGAAATGCCATCCAAGAAAAAAAATGATGCTCTGAACTAAGATCAAAATGGAAAAAGATTTCTATAACATTAAAAACATTTCCGAGTAAAATTAAGAGGTTAAATATAGAATCATTAATAGATGTTTAGTGACAAACAAATTATTTAAACAAATTAAATGTTGGATAAAACTATTAATGTCATGTGTGTGTATGCATGTGTGTGCGTGTGTGTGTGTGTGTGTGTGTGTGTGTGTGTGTGTGTGTGTGTGTGTGTACACACAAATACAGATATAAAGATATTAAAGGTCAAATGTCTGTTCATATTTTTTGTTTCTTACTTATTTCCAAAATTTCCCTTTCTTTAAAATAAATACATTTAAAAATAAATATAAACAATTATGCAGATATAAAATATATCCTGCAAAATCTATTTTCTGTTTTAATGTATTGCAATTAAAAAAGAAAAGTATAATATTAATGAAATGGATTCTAAGCATATCCTTAAATCTATAAAACGCACCTGACTTAATGAAAGGAATTGTCATACTTTTAAATATTTTAACCCAGCATAGGAAAATCTGCATCATTTCATATTTTTAGAACACATTATCCTTGGCTTGACCCTGACTGGCTCAGCAGCTTTCTTCAATGCATGAATAAAAGCAAAAGTAAAGGTTTACAATTGCCACACAAATTTCTTAGCTTGTAACAGAATGCCAGTTTTTAACTTCTTGGCAGGCAAACTAACAATGAGGTACAGGTTAGGCAGCCATCAGCTTTACTGAACTCCTGAAATGGTGTCTCATACCAGGGGATGGTCAGCGCATCTGTAAGCTTCTGAATAAAAAGCAAAATACAAAAAGTTGCAGTATATACATGTACAAGGAAATTACAACTATCTTGATTGGCTACATTTATACAAAGTGCAGATACATATAATATATAAAGTGTGCTCCAGGATGATTATATATATGATGATGAACAGTTTAGGATCTGGTATTGACTAAATTTAATTCAGATTTTAATCATCAGGCAACTGTGTCCTACACTTCTGAAAACTAGATATTTAAAGTTCCAATGTATAGAGGCTCTCTCTATGGGATAGAGCCATATGAAACTAAATAACAGATGGCTACCACTCCCACATCTTGTAATGTGTGACCAAACTAATGATATAGATATAGATGGTTAGAACACAATTCAACATCGGAATGTTTATGACAAAAGTATATCTAGTGGAGTTCCAAAATGTAAAGCCCAGTTATGAGTATGTACTCAGAAAAAATATCAAGAATGTGATTCAGCTGTAAATTTTTTAAAAAGATGACAGTTCAATAAATTCAAATGTTCTCAACAATTTAACAGAAATCCAGTCCATTTTCTGTTCATATAACTATTATTAATTAATGGGAAATCAGTAATTATATCACTGTAAAATTATGTTTTAGAATATTTTATCTGATTTTAGGTTTATTTCTAATGTTATACCATTTTGTTATTGTTACAAAACCTCAACATTTATAAATCTGCAGAGCAGATGCTTGAAGATAAATTACCCTGACATTAGAACAGACTTTAACCTCTTCTTAATAATTAGCATTTTTTATAAATGTTTTGTATGAAAAATAAGTATAAATCAATCATTTGAATTTAAATACACAATATCCAAATTTAATTAGAAATAGTACTTTATCAGAATTAATATGGAAATATGTAGGTTAAACTTTCAAATCATCTTCTCAAAATATCCTTTTCATATCTTAATGGATA
The DNA here is from genome assembly GCA_028829895.1 of Sinotaia quadrata. Lineage (NCBI taxonomy): Eukaryota > Metazoa > Mollusca > Gastropoda > Architaenioglossa > Viviparidae > Sinotaia > Sinotaia quadrata. Next base: position 55,853,990 of record CM054180.1, on the reverse strand, counting down.
TTGTGAGATCGAGTTACAAACTCCAAATGTTCATGTTGTTCTCTCTCTAGTCTCAGAAAAACTTATTCAATTAAAAATTATTCTGAAACATTATATAATATTTTTAATGTTAAGATACTTCAGATCTAGGATGCAGTGCTGAAAGGAAAAACAGTGCCTCTCTAAAGACATGTTATTTAGGATGAGGGCAGGGCACAAGTGGAGGAGGACTGCAGCTGGATTTCAATATTATGTCCACACTATACTATTGCTCCTGTTAGTCCACATTACAGACTAGTGATTATAGAATCACTTACATATGTAGTTAATAAAAACCTATATATCGAACTAATGTCAAGGTCACGAAATGAAAAAGGTAAGCAGGCAATAATGATCAAAAACGTGTAGTCTTTTCAGACTATATATTTGAATGTTTGTTTCATGGTGACACAGCCTTTAATAGTCACTCCAAGGCATTTTAATTTCAAATTCTCATTAAATCCCAAACTAAACACTACTCCAAAGTTAATATTTCCAATGACACTTTTTGGCTTGATAAAAATATTACCGTAAAGTTATTGCTCTCAATATCACTTCCTGGCTTGATAAGAACATGACCACTGGCATGCAGAACATTTGGAATACAATCAAGTGAAAGTTGAACTTTAGACTTCAAACTTTAATAAGGCATTTTAATTTCAAATTCTTATAAAATCCCAAACTAAACATTACTCTAAAGTTAACATTTCTAATGACACTTTCTGGCTTGATAAGAATATTACCTTAAAGTTATCACTCCCAAGATCACTTTCTGGCTTGATAAGAATATTACCTTAAAGTTATCACTCCCAAGATCACTTTCTGGTTTGATAAGAACATGACCATTGGCATACAGAACATTTGGAATACAATCATGTGAAAGTTGAATGTAGCGGTAATTGCCTTGAACTTTAGACTTCAAACACTGTAAATCAGAAATAAAGAAAAATATACCTGTGCTGCTTGACATGATAATTATAACCATTCCTAAACATAATTACTTTACATTTTACAGAGAGATGAGTTAAATCCTAGAAAACACAGTTGAGAAAAACATTCTAAAATTAAAAGAATTCCTTTTTAAATTAAAACGTTTCTGTATTTTTCAAGATTTAATGTCAAGCATTTTGTTTTATTAAATGAATAAAAATAACATTAAAAAGCATTCAATATACATGTATCTAAAATATAAACAGAAAATTAATAATAATCTAGATCATATGTACATATTTATTAAATCCATATATATAAGTAATTTCAGTTCTTTAAACATCTTTGCAAAATCTGAGTTGTTTTGGTATTTAAAATAAAGACTTATATGTAATCTTAGATGCCTGACACATTTCACAAAAGAAACCATTCCCAGTACAACAAAAGACAAAACTGAAAAGTTGAATGTTGTAGACTGATGAAAATGGATCAAGATGTGAATACAGGAATGTGGGCAATTACATCTCCATTCCTCTACTCCCATCCAAGAAACCCGCCAAAAGTTAATTATTTATATATGACGTCAATTGATGAATTTCAAAACAAATCTCTCTTGTCCCCAGTAACAACTTGCCCAAGATCGCTAACGAATTTGCTTGGAGAAGCATCAAAGAAAGGGTATATGTCAATGCACAGTTAAAAGAAAGTAAGAATAAGAATAACTGTCTAAACATAATCTTTTGAGGAAGACGTTTTCACTAGAATAATAATTCCAGGTAATATATGTGGAAATATGTATATAAGCTGTGTGAGAATTTGTAAGGAAGTCAAAGGAATACCACCAGGTCTGTCTTTTTTAGTTGTCTTTAAGATGTCTTGAACTATTTCACTGTCTTTAGTAATTTTTTAATTGTGCTTAAAATATATATTATAAATTAATTTTAAGTAAAACTATTCCTAATTAATTTTTAGAACTGAATGAATAGTCTGAAAGACTGTTTCTTCCAATACTGTTCTTCTAATCCTTTGCCTGAGTGTACAGAACAAGTGATATCCAACATTGCAATAAAAAGACAGAAATTTATGAAGGTCATTTATTTTGAGAAACTGATTTATTGCTGTATTCCTTCTGTTGGAGTGACAGCATGTATGTGAAGTATACATTATTAATCCTGCTGATGGTCCACTAAACTAATTCCTGCATATGTTATTTCTCCTAGAGAGATGAGACTGCTCAGTAAAACCAGAACTCTTCTACCTTTGACACTGAAGCATTTACCTTCATATCTTACACTGTACTATTGGTGTGCATTCAGGGCTGACCATGTATCAACTACAGTCCCTACTCCAACTGTACTCCCTTTCCACTGAGTAGAAAAAACTATGATCTCTCCTTTGACTAACTCCAGAAGAACCAATGTTATCACCAGGGATGACAGAATAAAATTTTTAAAAATTAAAACTTCTTGTTTGAAAGACTTCTTTTATGGACTTTATTTGGGGAAACTTGACAGACTGTTTTCATATCTAGTAATTCTCTCTCGTGATGTTACTGTTATATGTCTGCTGCTACAAGGGTGAGGGCTCTTCCTTCTTAGTCAAAAATATCTCCCATTAATCTACGTACTGAACCTATTTAGATGTTTTTTTTACTACTTTGTGACAATGTCTCATAAGTGTTTTTTAAGTGTCAATTGAATAATTTAATCCTGCCTGCCTCTTGGCCTGTAAAAATATGACCATGAACTCCTCAAGTAAACAGGAAATTTGGGGGGATATTTTTGCTTATTTTTTCTGCAAGGGGGGAAATTGGTTTTTGTTGTATGTCAGTCCATGCAGAGCCAATCAGCAAGAAAAGCATTCTAGACCCACTATGTGTACAGTTATAAAACATAAAGATATATTAGCTCAATGAAATTTGTTTTTCCAAATGTCAAACCTTCCAAATATGAATGCCTGGGTAGCTCTTATTAATGGCATCATTACTCTCCTGTATGACTAGGATCGTTTAAATGATAACATTGAAAATCTTAAGGAAACATGCTCAATTCAGTTGCTTACATTAAATTATATGTTGGAACTATGAACTGAAGTTTTCAATATTTAATAAGAAAACCTAACAATGGTGATTTTGGTGACAGATTTTGATTCTATTTTTATTTGTTTAAAATTATATAAATATGCTGTAACATACAGTCTGTCTTCATAAGTTAATATTCATCTTCTACTATTTGCTTGACAGAATTATTTATGGATTTTTGTGACTTATCAAATGAAACAAATTTAATTTTTCACAGTTCCTGAGATAAATAAAAATGTTAAAACAGGAACAAATGTTCAAAAATTATTTGAGTTTCAGTGCTAGATGCATTATGGGATGAATAAAACCTTTGCCTTTACTTTGTGCAAAACTGAATATATCTTAATTAGTTGTTTCTTTTAAAAATCTCCTTTGCATAGAGAAATGTAATTCAGACAAACAATTTGAATCCAAGCATGCAAAATGAAACCACTAACCTTCAAATATTCTGAATTGGTGCTGTCACCCTTTACAACAAGCAACCCTTCTTCAGCCAAAGTGACAATATTCTTCAGGTGAAAAGTATCAGTAACAGGAATTTTTGTTACTTTAAACTCTGGGAATGCCCGCTGCAAGCATTCTGCCCCTTCTATGTTGGTGCGACTGCTGATACCAACTAAAATTTCTTGACCTAAGTTTAGAGTTCACATATCAAATTAATGCTGCATATTTATATTTACATATAGTCTAATCTGTGTGCACAACATACTATAAGTATCTTATTAATCAAAATGTTTTTTTAAAAAGCACTAAAAACTGCCTACTGTTTACTATTCATGAAGTTAAGAATCTACAGATATCAAAAGTAATATGAAGCTATATACTGTTAACAGCACATCTAAACACCACCAGGATAATTTTGCTTAAATGAAGTGTCTGTTAATGATGTGCATAAAGTAAATTATTCCAATTAGCTTCAATCTGTTGACTGGTTGTCAATTAAAATGGAGACTGGCTTCTGTAAAATGCTGAAGTTTTTAATTCCATAAAATTTTTAATATTTTGCAAAGGCACTGATCCAGTTATGACTCCACATGCAAAATTAATGTGATGACAAACTTACATAAAATGATTTTTGGGTGAATCCCTCACTGTGCTTTCTGTAGATTCTCCCCCAAATTGTGACACATTGAATTTATTTATTTAGGAATTTCTCCACAATTTATTATTTTTGTTGAACTTAATGTGCTTTTATTAATTTCATCCAACAATGGAAGCAGATGTGACTGAATATTGGTAAATCTTTTTCAGACTTAAATTTTTCTAAGTATTTTATTATTACTATAATTATTATTATTACCAGACAATCTCAAGCATCATCACTCAGAGTTTAAAAAAAAAAAAAACCTCAAAATTACTAATATTGATTAAATTGTACTTTATTTTATAGAAATTGTTTGTGTACATATCTCATAAAAGAAAATTAGATTTTTGTCACTTTTAAATTGCTGCATGCTGCAATATATATTCATATATATATATTCATCTGAGGATATACTGTAGAATCTAATGCAATAAAAGCTTTGGATTGTCAACTCTTTAAAAAAAAAAAAGCATTCATAATTTAAACACTGTAAATAATCAGTTAGTTCAGAATGTGAAAAAGATTTACTTACTTTCACATAATGAATTATTTTACTTTTGAATATTACTAGTGAAAAGAAGAAATTTTTTTATGATTAAAGCACTTTACAATTTATAATGAAAGAATGTTGTGTCTATAACTGTATAAGTTTGTTTTAATGCCACTGCCTGTGATAGGACTTGAATCTGCTCCTGTATATTACATTTCGAAATTAGACATTAAAAAACATTTTTAATGTCTATGCTTGCTGACTACAAAGTATCATTTTCCCAATGTATCCTATTTGAAATTATTACTGTCTATATAGGCAAACTGAAGCACTTATGACACATCAAGCAATACCTACTATATACATTTGAATATTTATCATGACATATAGTAAATGCAAACTTTTTTTTATATTGAAATTAAAAAATAACAGGTTTATATGAAACAGATTTCCTCTATCAATTATCATTCAAGGCAAACTAACTATATAAATATTAATTTAATTTTTCTTTTATAAAACTAAAATTTAATTTAAAATATGCAGTAAAAATTATTTGTCTAAAAAGCAAAAACTTTGTTTAAAAATCATCTGTTCTCTTACCATGAAAGCAAGGGACACTACCAGCATCTCTTGTCATTTATGCATAGAGACCTCTCTTCCCCTAAATGACCAGAAACTTGAGGACAGAACACCCTGACTCCCATAAGCTTGCTTCTGTGTATTCAGAATACTCTTCTGACCAGGTAATGCTCTCTTGAACTAATTAGATAAGAATATAATCCAGCCCCCAGTTTGAAGGTATGCAGCATAATCTTTTTTTTCAAACACAACCAACTATTATTACTGTTTTCATAAATTTTTTTAGCATCAGTAGCAGTGGCATAACTAGAGTCAAAATGGAATCCGGGCAGCAGACTAATTTTAATAATACTTAATAATTTTAAATAGGAATTAGCAGACATAATTTTTATTAATATGAATGTGTATATTATAATAATTCACTGACTATAGCATTCAACATTTTGCTATAATTTAAAAAATATTAACATTGTATCATTAGAAACTTAACAATATGTAAATGTAATCAATCTGCAGCCTGTTAAGACAGTTCAAACATGTAGGCCATAAAGACTACTAAGCGACATCAAGCGACTAACAAAATAAACTTAGAAAATGCCAGATTTGGATAGTTAGCAGCTGTAACTAAGTATACAATTATATAAATGACATTGCATTAATTAATAATATTATTTATTCATGTTTTAAACAATGATAAGAATCATAAGATAAAGGTGAGTTTAATTAGTTCTTGATAAAGCAGCATGCACCATGTCAGATCACTACTGTGTTTTGAATTTATCAGCAACACTGTCGAGACTATCAATCTCCAGCAAATCTTGCTCTATAGAAATTAAAGCAAGAGACATGAGATGTTCATGCGCAAATATTTTTTCAAGCATGAAAATGATCAAGACAAGACACTGTTGAAATAGGAAGCATTATATAGCATTTTGAAAGTGACATAGTTTTATCTCCTCGTAAAAGTCAATAACCAAAAGCAACTTGCTTTCTGCTGATGGTTGCTTTTTCAGGATGTCATCCATTAGAAAATTTGCTGTCATTATTTCACCTCTGAAGCCTGACAAATTATTATCTGGCGATTCAAAGATGATGGCTAGGCAAGGCAAATGGTTTAAATACTGACACTTCAAGAAATGAATCCGATGTCGGTGATAACACATCAGCTCCATTGTAGATGAATTCACTGACTGTACAAAATGATGCCGTAGCTCCTGAAGCATTCTGTCCACAATGGGGTAAAAAAGTTGCATCTTGTATTGATGTGATGTTACGATAAAATCCATTTGCAGTTCGACAGGTGCCTCAACCACATATTCACTCAGAGCTTCAGGTAATTTGCGCTGATACGACTGACACCTTGGTCACATACTGTCCCTTGGCAAAACTTCATATTCTACAGGAATTGCATGTGTTTTGCAAACCGCCACATATGCAGCCCAAAGGCCATCCCACACCTCAGGTTTGTCTCTGAAATCTTGCAGTTGAATGCAAACAGCTGAAACTAGTTTCTGTGCTATGCATATCAAAATCGATGAATTTTGCAAGTGTTTCTGCAAGTGTGGTAGTTACTTGAAATAGCAAGTGAAACAGTTCCAATGACAAGAAAAACTTAAAATTTTGAATAAGATGCAGTAATGCAAGCACCATTAGTGCTCTGTCACACCCTGCAACTGACAGCTCCTGAAGTGTTTTCAAGACTGAAGCGAATGTTTCTCAAATGCTATTTATTGCTGCATTTATTGCTCCAATGTGTGTCAATTATTGTGATTGAGTTCAATCACAACGTTGTTGTAATCCATTCCAGCATGGATTACACAAAACTGTGCATGAGGTACAACATATAATAAATGAACAAGATCAAAGAAATCACAAGCAATCGGTTCATTTTTACACACATTTACCAATACAAGATCAACTCTATGTGCATAGCAATGAATATAACCAGCATGTAGAACCAAATATTGCACTTTCCTCTGAACACCTCCAACATCCCCACTTATCACTGATGCACCATCGTATGCCTGAGCAATGCAATTGTTAACTTAATGTTAAGTACAGCTTACTAGAGATTGAGCATTAAGACCATTTGGTTGAAAAAATCCAAGGAAACGTTTGTTGATGCTTTTTGTAGACATAATATCGTGGATATTTATTCAATTTTACTACTATCTTTTGGTATCATCTATTAAAAGTGAGAACATATCTGCTTCTTTGAGGGCCTTCGATATTACATTGGAAATGCAAGTGGCTATATAAAGGACAATATTATTCTGGATTGTTGGCAATAGCTTGGTAGAATTGTCAGGCAATGAATACAATCAAGCAGTAAACTTGTCATTGTGTTGGCTGATAACATTGATTAATTCCCCCAAATTCCCTTTGTTTACTGACTCCTTACTCTTGCGTTGTGTTTGTAAAGCAATTTCTTGTTTGACACAAAATAAAATTACCTCAGCTAACATTTTTATGTTGTACCTATTTTTTGCTTGTGCAGTTTAATGGCACTTTACCAATCAAATTAACAACTTGCTTTCCTCCTTTCTTGCAGATTTTAAACTGTTCCCATTCTATCAGAATATATATGCTCAACAGATGTGAAGAGTTAATCCATGCTTTTCCCTGTTGCATGCTCCAATTAGAAAATCCTGTAGTCAGCAAACGGTGAACTTTGCTCCAGTAACGACAGCAAAAAAGCAATATGTAGCATCCTGCATAACAGAACATTCTAACCATGAAAGTTCTGCACACAAAAAAAGAACTTTGAAAATGACATTTGACTGATTTAGTCACTCCGAAGTATTTCCATGGGTATATATGTAATTTAGGTTGAACCAGGCTATGTAGTTCTCCTTTGGAAATGTCCTCTGGAAACTTCTATAGAGGTTGTGCTTATTTATTCCATTTATTTTGTGAGTTTGTAACGATACCAGCATCTGATGGTGGCAGGTTGATTTGCTGATTAGTATTTGAATTTGATGTAGAAGCTGTCATCCAATGTTTCCAAGCAGGAGACAGCTGTGCTACTCCTTTTTGGGCTTATAATAAATCTGAGCACTGACAACTTTTGTGATCCAGATGCTGCTGCTGCCAATTCTTCATTTCTTTCTTTGGTATAGAGTAGCCATGGTTAATCTTGGAAGAAACTGTCTTCTTTAATTATTTTCAGCTAGCATATTAATTATTATATTCGACATAAAAAAGCACATGTTGAAAAAATTTAACTGAAGCACCAACGGATTGGCAGATGTACAATCATTCGATTCATTCCAGCCAATTTGTGGCTCACTTCAATTTCTAAAATATGTGACATACTACTTACTACAAGTTATTATATGTCATCTAACTATTAATTCACCATCTTGACCTACAATGGCATCTTCATGCCAATGAGGCAATGTAAAACTAAAATAATTACTTGCACAACCCAGGCTGAATTAAATTCAACCTGGGCAGTGCCCATAATTGCCCGGTTATGCCACCGCCAGTAGTCCCATATCCATTTGGTCTCTAAATATCTGTCTGCTTATTATTTTTAAATATAAAATTTAATTTTACATGCAGCAGATTTCTGTCAGTCGTGACACAGGAATGAGTGGATGGGACAACTGGGATCTGGGATGGTTATAACTGGCTATCTTTCTTTAAACAGACATTAGTTTGATTCACCAACACTTCCCATAACAGCCATTAAGTGGTATACAGATCAAAATAACTATTAATAAAGACTGATGTGATCTTCAAATCCTGTATTTTTCACTTTTCAGATAATATAAATATTAATATACAGATAGATAGACGATAGACAGACAGAGAGAGAGACTGAGATTCAATGTTTTGTAAATAATACATTCTGCATTTAATATTTTCTTCTTTTTATTTTAAATCTATTATTATTATATTATTTAGTAGTTTCAATATCGGTTTTTAATTTTATTTCCTCTGTAAAATGACTGTCTGGGACTTTTAGTAATAAATGGTCAGGTGTCAGTCTTGTAAACTTTACTATTCATTCCAAAGAATTGTTGTTATTAGTTTTATACACAAACACACACAAAACACAGCAGAGTCGATATCTACATAATAAATTAATGATTTACTCTATTTTAAAAATTTCCTTTGTTGTAATTTTTTTAATGATTACTGCCATCTATTAAAATAAGATTTTCATATGTCAACAGACTTACTCACTTCATTGTTCATGTGCTATTTAAAGGCTTTTTAATCAAAATGTTGACCCTAGCAATTCTTTTTGTTTTGTATACCTACAATGCACTTTAAATGCTCAAAATGCATTAATTTCATTTTAATGCTTAGCATTCCTGCAACATATATTACTGAAATTACTCTTAAAAGTAAATATCCATTTACAGCTGTTTGATCTATTAAGTCCCATTAGTTAGGATGGGCCAAAACTTGCCTGTGAAAAGAACATCACCACCCTCAAGTCTGGCAGCAGGATCATCCAATTCAGTTGTGTCTATCCCAAGATTTAGCAGCAGTTCTTTAACTGCAAACACCTGAAATATCAACTGCATATATTAGTTACATACTTGGAAAAGAATGTATTTAAAGAATATTTTTAATGGTTAAAATGTATAGGACTATTTTACTGTACCTCAAGTTTTATTATTTGTGCTGAAGGTATGAGTCACCACTATAATCTAAATCAGTCTACATATTCATACAGTAATGGAATTCTTTGCATTTTCTGGTAAGGTTCTTGAGGCTAAAGAAGCATTGATAATAAACTTGTTTCAGTTCTATCATTAATTATTCTGTGGAAAGCCATTTAACTTTGTATTCTAGCTTTAGGACTACTCTTTTGTATCTGTTTATTTGAGTTGTACATTTGTAAATCCATTATTTAGGTCTCTCTTTCGTAAATATGATTATCATTGTTCTATTTGTAAATTCATCTTTGTTTCTCTTTGTAAATAAAATTTGTTATGCTATTTGTAAATTCATTTTATTTATGTTTCTCTATTATAAATACAGTTATTTTTTAAATATTATTATTGCATGTGGATTCATTTTATTTTTTTTTGTTATATTTTATTAGTTTTCTTATGCATTTAAGTAATTTGTAAGTTGTATAAAGACCTTTTGTATTTTATGTATATTCATCTTAAAGCATTGGAGCTTTTATAAAATTAAGTACTATAATAAGAATATCATTTTTCTATTATTATTATTGTAATATAGATGGGCAAAATGAAGGTATGGAACAATTCCAAAAGACAATTCATTATTAAATTTATATAAATGACAGCTTATATCTGGAGATTTCTAACATACAACCAGATTAAAATAATACAAAACCCAACAGAACTTATTCAATCTGAATAGAGATAATTAAAAATTCTACTTAACTAAAATTAATAAAAATGTTACAACTGCTTCCTTCTTTGAAACTTTTGTTAATTCAGAGTTTTTCTTCAGGCTCAAGCAGTCTCAATTCAGCAAACTGTACTGTAATTAGAACTGTATCTAGTATGAATGTTTCAGCTGATTTATCTTGCATATTTCCAAACACTAGATGATTATCAGGGTGATTCTGCAAATGAGAAAGATTTATTTTTTTAACTATTTCAGTGGAAAACTCTTACAAAAATCACTGGCTTTCAGATATAGTTTAAAATCAATTAGAGCTAGTATATTTGTTCCTAATTCTAGCTTTAAAACCTCATCTTTCCTGCTGGGCAAAGTGAGGCATGTAATGCATGCTTTTTTCTCAATAAACACAGCTGTGTCCTCAATGAAAACACTGTCAGGTAACTTCTCATCAGGTTGCATGACCACAACATCTAGTCCACATTTCTTTAGGTTCCTGATGTATCCCTCCATTTCACTAATGGCAAGTGTCATGCTGATTTGTGCAGTTGGGTCCTGGCGCACAGCATACTGTGCAAAACTTTTAGGTACAGCACGGACAATGGCATGTGTAAAATTGAGGAGTTGATTCTGAGAGGTCTTACAAGAGGCTGCATGTGAATTAAATTTACATGGCCCAAAAGTGACAAATAAAGTAGTTAAGTGTTGTGACACATTTTGCCGGGTTGAAAATAACAGCCTTCCTATTTGGAGTATTCTGTTGGGCATGATGGCTGCTACTTATGTTCAGTCTTATATTTCTGGAACAAAAATAATAGAAATAGTTAGTATTAGTAATCATATAATGCAGTGCTTTACAAATGCCAGAATTCAATATATTCACAAAAAACACTGATTTGTATTTACAACTACTAGTACTACATTATTTAAAAAGTACTAATTTATATTTTAAAAATAAAATTAAATATAATCATACTGTAAAATATACTTTGACTTAATGAAAATTGTCTAAACATTTTATACTATTATTTCTTAACTGAATATATGTACAACAACAAAAAATGATCAAAATTGCTAAAGGATTGTCATTGCTTAGGCAGATTCTTCTCAAAAGTTTCAACATTTCTACTATAACTTTGTTATTTCCCTCTCAAATAAAAAATAGTTGATTGTAATCATTTTGATGTTATAAATAAAATACTAATCTTTCATACACTTTTATTTATAATTATACATTTATGTATGCATGATATTAGTGCAAAGGAGATGGAAGGAAAAAGTGGGTTTTATTCTGGACTTTATTATATGCAATAGAAAAGTCATATATATATACACACTCAAGTCATCTGGATGTTTCAAAAGTAAAAAAGAAATTTTATATAAGAATGTATTAAAAATTCTGAATACAAGTTAATTTTTACTAGTGATATGAATTGGTGATTTAGGAAAGGTAAATATTTGTAAAAGTAAAGCCATTTAAAAAGTATAAAATAACAATGATGATAAAATTGATAGTGTGTAACAAAAATAAAAACTGCCAAGAAAATATTAGAACTATAATACAACCTCACAGAATTCAGTAAATGATATTGAGAGGGAGATTCTGATTCACTTCTTCATCAGCATCATTATGTAGTATTAACCTAGAATTACTTCACATGGCTACAAAATTCATTAACACATGTGAACTTGAAAAAGTATTTTCTTCTGATAGTACTGTCTGCTTACTTTTTACCTTCAACTTTAATATCTCTACACTACAATCTGTTGTTCCAAGTATTAAAATTTGTTTCCCTTTTTGTGATTGTGATAAACTGGCAAATATTTCCTTTTCAGCTGAGCAATATCTGCTACTGGTGGCAACATAAATTGGCCTACATTAGCAGCATGACTAAAATACTGATTCTTCTAGGCCTTATATGTCCATTAGCTGATTACCAGCCTACATTGTTACAAGTTCAGATCTAAATTAATGTTATTTTTCTTTAGGCCTACTGCTTATTTTCTTTTGTCTCTTCTAAAATTATCTCGTTTTACCAATGTTAAATATAATACCTCAATAAGGAAGCTAATTCTTTGATGGCTTATATAGTTATAAAGATATAGCAAAATCGAAATAAAAAATATTACATCTTCAGCATTCCAGACAATCTAACGTATTTTAACTCAGTCTTATCACATTATCTGTTTGTCAATATGAAAATATTTTAATAATTCAAAAATTTTAAAATATCTCATTTGCAGCTTAACAGTTAGTGAGTAACACTGGAGGTAGGGGTGGAATGAGTAGGCCTACACTTACATAAATCTGGATTGTTTGGCAAATACTATATTCGAATATACGAATATACATGTATTATATACGAATATACATGTATTTTTTAGTTAAACAGGTGTCTTTGCATTTCTCCGTATGTGCTTATCTGATGATGACAATATGGTAGGCCTATATAAAAATTTATAAAATAATACTAATAAAAGTTTTTGTCTGCTAATGACAATATGTTATATAAAATAAAAATTAATAATAATATTTTTGTTGAAGTTGACATAAATAAATAAACTATTATTCTGCATGGTATAGGCCTATTGGCCTACTGTTAAACTAAAGTTAAAAAAATAAAAATAATTCACACCAATTAAATAATTTAGCAAACGTTAGCAGATGTCAGCCGCCCTCATTGTATCTTTGCAATGCAAAATATTTAATTACTTGACTAACTAACTTAAGTTTCATATATATCAAATATAGTTAGGCTACTAAATTAATGAAAATAATTTGAGGCAAATGCTTACGAATTGACTCGTGCTTATACTGATGCTCTGGACAAAATTTCTTTAGGCTTTCTTAGACAGCAGTCTGAAGTCTCGGGCCAGTACCCAATAAAAGAAGTCTTCTAACATGAATTATTTGCCGATTTAAACAATATAAGAACATGTACTTGATGAAAGAGTGACGTCCCCTGAATGAGTAACCTAGCAACTGAGAAAAGTGACAACAAAAATGGCAGTGTTGAAGTGTAAAATGGAAAATATCACATAGGCTAGACTGTATTTATTTATTTATTCACTTTTTCTGTATATAAAACATTTTAAAGATATGGTAAATAGAACCTTGCTGTCTACTGTGAGTTATAACTTTGACTCCACGACTATACTGTTTATTTATTTTAATAATAATCTTTTAATATAAATATATGCCTAAAGAAAACTGTAATATTTTACTTAGCTTAAAACTCTTTTTAATATTTTGCAGACTTAATTAACAGTCGTTCATCTTACAGTCTTTCTATTCTTTCTTCTATCTAACAGTAACTCTAACATTTTTATCTCTAGACTTACATTATTCTGACAAACAATAAAACTTTTAATCTCTGCACTAATGATATAAAATTGATATTAATTGTCAAATATTATTTTATTACATTTTCACATTTTTATATGGTACTTCAGTAATTAATTGAAAATATTCAAATTTATAGTGACCACCATAAACTAGAGATAAAGAAAAAGGAGGGGGCAGGAGTAATAATAATGAGGGAGGGAGAGAGAGAGAATGAGGGGGGAAACAGGTAATGCGAGAGTAGGGAGGAATAGAGAGAGGAAAAAAGAGAGAAAAAGATGTGTATATTTAGGTTAGCCAAAAGCAGTATGTGACTAAGAACAGTTGCATAGGGTAGAGTAATTATATGTTTTTTAAATATATATATATATTTTTTTTTGTCCATTTTTACTTAACCACAATATATAAATCTTCATTAATTAGTTAATGATTAATGATTTAAATTTATTTTATTTAATGAAATTTGCTGCATGTCAGTTGTTCATTATGAACCTAAAGGCCTTATTGTGGTCAAGGCATTTTGCAATAGGTTTTCATTTTTATTTTTAAAGTAAAATATAACTGCATACATATATTTAACTTTTTAGGGAGGTTTTGTATATATTCTCCCCAGATTAAATCTTAATAATTCCAGTGAGCAATTAAAGTGCTTATAACAACAAATAAATGAAAATATTTTGTTAAATAGGTATCAAAACTGCTGTATATTATTATCTTTTTTTAAAATCCTCTGTTTTGTAGCATTTTAAAATGAGTGTTTTTGTTTGCTTTCAGTTAGGGCCTATGAAGCTTTGATGGATGACAGAAAAAGTCTTAAAATTGGTTACTAGTGTCAAAAACCATCATGCATAAAAAGCCCAAACAGATGGAAAAGCATTGTATTTGTTCTCGAAACAATTTGAAAACACCATCAATGTTCCCTTGTGCTGCACGTGTGACCATGCCACAGATTGGATCAGAAAATGTTAGCTTGCGCAAGAAGTTGAATAAACCATCACTTATTGACTTAGCCATGAAACCTCAACTAGGAATTGACAAACCATTGGATAGAAAGCACATCCAGAAAATTAGTGGTGTGCTGACCTTTGATGAGGATGTAGTCAGGGATCGCTGTTTTCACATGTTGCCATATGACAGTCGATACCTTTTGGTGAGAATTTCTTTTCCTAATATCTGAGTTAGTGAGTATCTGTTTTAAGGTATTGCAGTTGGTGATTATAACACCAGAATTTTGCTTTAATAAGAAAACCATTTGGTATAATGCCTTTTGTAAGAAAAACTATTTTCGCTGATATCTTAATCTTAATATCTTGGTTTTAGTTATTACATGTTGGCTTTTGAGGGTTAAAAATGTCAGCTCTGAATAGAGTAATAAGGTACATTATGATCAATACTTATAAACAGATAATTTTCATAATTAGTTGTGAGATAAACTTGTTATTGCTTTGGAATTTGTAAAATTACAATTCTGCAATATGGACTTTAAAATAAGAAGTTTTCCTTTTCTTGTTTTTCTTGTTTTTCTTTATTTTAAAATCAGGGTGAAAGATTTACTAGAATGTTTTTGTTCATATGTTTAATCTTTATATTCAAGTTTTCCAGAACAAAAATTAGTAAATACCTTAGCATAGAAATGTTGACAACTTGTTGATATATATTGTGTACAGTATAGCTGTCTTGTTTGACTGACTTACAGAAACTAGTTCATGAATGGGGCAAGGTAACACTCACACTCACACCTAAATTTTTGTTGGTTTTTTTTTTTGTACAATATAAATTTTGGTTTTAAACAAAATAGAACTGCTCTGTTGTTTTTTTTAAAAAAAACTTTAACCTCAACTTTTAGGTCTCAGTATATAAATTTTGCTATCAAAGTTTCCATTGGTTCCAATTTCCATTCTGTTTCTTAAAATTTATTGTGATTTGGGTCAGGTTGTAGATTATATTTTCATTTTCGGTACCTGTGCATATGAATTATGATCCTATTTGATTAAACAGTAGTAAGAAACAAACTATTTTCTAACTCCAAGATAGATTTAGCTTAAGCAGAGAGCAGAAAAATTATTTAAATATTGACTATAATCATATTTTGCTTTTATTGTATAATTTATTTCTCAGTTTAGACATGGAGTATGCTGACTGAGTGAAGTAACAGTTTTTAATAGAAACCATTTGTACTTCTTAATAAACTTAACCACAGCACACAAACGCACACACACACACACACACACACACACACACACACACACACACACACACACACACACACACACACATATGCACACACATTCAGACAGATTAAAAGATCGAATTGTCAAACAAATTCACTTTTTTCCTGCTTCAGGATTGTTTTGATGTAAGTGACATCATCACTCCATATAAAACTACAAATCAGTATACTAAACCTAAGGTATTCAATAAACATACATCTTGTGATCCAAGACTTGCTAAACCTCCTCGTCTGAAGCCTCTGAAAAAGAAGACTGATCAGAAAATAAATGCACAGATCTTTTCTAAACAAATGGAAACTGTTGAATCAAAGATGTCTCTGGAGAGCAGTACCCAGATAGACTCCAGCAAAACCTTCCTCACAGAAGTAAATGAAAAACTAGAAGATAAAAAAAAACCAGTTGGAACCCTAGAAGCTCTGCAGAAGAACCTGGATCAGTTAAGAACTGCAGCAAATGATTTGGATGAACCTACAAAGAAACGGCCTAAGTCTGCAGAGGGAGTGTCTCAGAAAGAAAAACAGGAATGGGATGCCTACCTCATATCACAGCTTTCTAAGCTGACTGCCCAGTGGCTTGTGCACAATCGGATACCACCATCCAAAGATAAGGAGGAGTTAACTAAAATGTTGGAAAAGTGGTATGGTATCCCAAACAGCACGGACCTTATAGAGGAAGATATGAGTGATGCAGAAATAGATGCACTAACAGTGAAAACTAAGCAATCAAAGCCTAAAGCAAAATGGAAAAAAGCTGAGTATTCGTGAGTATTCCTTCTTTTCTATTCTTTCTTTCAGTTTTCATTCCTGAAATAAGCAGCTGATTTTTATTTTCAGAATTACAAGTGAGACAGACTTTTCTTCAGGTCTTTAAAAATTTACTGAGAATATATGTTTTGTACTTGACTTGGGATTGCATATATTTATTTAGAAATATTTATTTTCAAAAGATATCTTGCAAAAGATCTCATTGACTGGTACTTTTAAAAAAATGTAGATGAATATTTTAGTAAAGATAAGATACAGTACATTTTGGCTAATATTAGTGTGAAACATTTTTTCTCATTCTGCAAACATTATCTTTCAAAGAGGTTTACTCTGCAAAATCTGCTGTGTTTTCCCCAGTAAATTTATAGAGGTTCTCTGCATTTAACAAATTTAATTTAGTGAGATTGTGTTTTTCTTCATAAACTTACATAGGTGAATGCCACTAAATAACATTGCATTTGCCAAGTGTGTATAATTGTATGTAATGAGAGTATGTGTTGTATGCATGTGTGTCAATATGTATATGTGTGTGAATACCTTATGTTACAGACATTTTTGCTAAAAGTGCTTAACCACACTTAATTCAAAATATACTGTTACAATTATACCTAAAAATAATGATGGACTACGTAAGAAGTCTAGAGCTATTTAAAATCCATATTCTGTCTGGAATCATAAGTTTCTATCTTGTATTTACATTTACTTAAATTAGGTCAGTCTGTTTAAAATTAAAATGCCAATTAAAGATGTTGCACTGTTGCATAAATGCAACAATTAAAAAAAGAAACAGTAATAAATATTCAAAGGCATCTATCTATACTTTAAATAAAAATAAATAAGATTTTGTTTCCTAATTTCATGATTAAAACTGATATTTAAACAAATAAAACCAATATCCATATAATAGTTTTTTTGATGCTGTTGTTTTTATTATTATTAGTGTAGGAGGTGCTTCCGGCTTCCGCTGCTTTCGCGCTGGGTGAAGGGGTTGAGGGGGAAAGGGAGGGAGGTGATTTAGCCCGCTGGCTATGTCATCCTAGTTCCTGTTTTAATTATTAATGCCAAATGGTCTGATGCCCTTGCAAATTATTTCGTTTTCACTGTGTATCTCATACCCGACTGGTAGGTTAGGTTGATGTTGCTGTTTTCTTGGCCACTCTGAGCTCCTGTTGGTCAGTTTTGTTTTTTTTAATAATTTTTTTTAAAAATCCCTAATACCCTTCTTTTCTTTCTATTTCTCCCTCTTTTTGTCTTTTATTGTCCTTTTTCTTTTATATTATTTAATACTTCTAGTTCTACTTATTGTATGTTTTTATGAGCCCTATTTTTCTTTTGTTTATTCTTTTCACTTGTTTATTCTCTTTTTACTATTTTATTTTTTTGCTTTGGTTTTTTAATTTAATTTTTATATTTGTCTAATAATATAATTGGTTTTATTTTGTTTATCTTTGTTTATATTTCTTTATCCATTGTTATTTCCTTATTTTGTGTATTTTGGTGTTTATATTTAGGTGGCCCTCCCAATCATTACTTTAGTTGACTAGTCCCAAGGTTTCCCTTGGATGTGGTGGGGCAGTAGGGGCATCAAGGGGGTGATGTTGTTTTTTAATAGCAGGCTTCTTATGAAATACCAAAAAGTTCTCCCTGCCTAATATCTTGATTAAACTATGTTCAAACAAATAAAAGCAGAGTCCAGATCATATTTATAATGCCAAAATATTGAGGCTGCAGTTTTTAATTGCAGACTTCTAGAACAGGTATACAAAATACCAGCACCAAGACATCAATCTCTTGATCCGTACTCTGATGATAACAAAGCTCCATTTTACCGACAGCCAGCTGGAATAAGAAAACAAGCAAAAGACTCTGAAAAAGAACAAGCTGGTAAGTTGTACCAGTTCCCATATTTTACTTTACTATGAAAAAAGCATTTATTTTCTTTGTTTATTTAGTAGTATTTATAAGGGTACACACACACACACACACACACACACACACACACACACACACAGTCATATTTAATTCCAAAATTAAAATTGTCCAATATGCTATAATATTACAACATGTATCTATCTTTTTGCACATCTGTACAGTTGAAACTCAAGCAGTCTTGACATGAACAAGCCCTTAAGGCCCATTAATTTTCAACTTTTCAATTTCAGATTACATTTCAGTTTCAGTAATTATAGTGACATCCATTCATTATTACTTATGAACAAGGCAAACTTGCTCAGATGTAGATGAATAGCAGATGCACACTGGTTATGTCATTAACTCATGCTTTCTGGCACTAAACATTTTGAATTGTTTATGTTTTACAATTTCATGTATTTTACTGCATTATTATCATTAATGAGCTTGTGGCTTTTTCAGTTAAATAAAAGTTATAAGGCATTATTTTTGCCAGTGTTTCATTAATGGACACAGACAATTAAGTACAAAGTCTAATTTATGTACCAAATCAGCTAATGTGGAACACTCTTAAGTTCAGAATTCTTTCATACCCTGGGACCAGACTGTAGTCAGAAATCTTTGACTGAATAATTATGTGCATATTTTTGCAGTGCTTTTTCTTATTGCGATGGTACACATACTTTTCAGAATATACATTTTGGGAAGAAAAACACAATGTTGACATATCTTTTACAATACTACCACATGTTTTAAAAAGAAAAAAGGAAAAAGGAAAAAAAGCAGTTATGTTAAAGTCTGTATCAAAACAATTTTATTAAATTAGCAAAGCCAACAATGTGTAAAGTAACAGATTAATATTTATAATGTTTGCCTTAATACAAATATTTATGCTTATTTAAATACATTTTTGTTTATCTTTGTTTATATTTCTTTATCCATTGTTATTTCCTTATTTTGTGTATTTTGGTGTTTATATTTAGGTGGCCCTCCCAATCATGTTAGTACAGTATATAATTATATATTGTAAATTCTCAATTATCCATTACCAAGCATTCTAAATTCTTGTTCACTGGTAACATTTCAGAGAAAATTCATATAATTTTTTTTAAAAACATTCTGTTTAAATCGATGGCACTCTGAGTATGATGTATTTTAATCATCTAATAATGGTATGGGATGTTTATGTGAGGTTTCTCCAGTTGACACTGCTAGCCTTGTCAACCTCTCACAGGTTCTATTAAAGTAATTGAAAAAATTCTAGAGTGCACTGCCTCTTTCACATACTTATTACTGATACTTGCTGGCCCTAGTCATCCTCTCACAGTAACTGAAAGAATGCTATAGTGCTCTGTCTTCTTTCCTTTCCTACATTTATTAATGTTAGAATATTTCTCATGCCACTGCTAGAGCCGTAAAACTGGCGACTTCAATTCCTCATGAATGGTGGGTAAAAGGAGTTGTACTTTTTATAGTAATTACCATTAACTATGTATACTGAAATTATACAATTGACATTATTTTAAAGTTCAGTTAAATAGAGATATTTTGCTTGTAATACCCACATTGTAAATATAAACTAGAACATATTTGCAATTTAAAATAACTTTATTGTCATTGTTATAAGTGGGATGTATTTTCTAATAAAAGTATATTTTATGCAGAATATAGTCTTACAGATATATTATAGTTATACTGGGATGTATTTTCTAATAAAAGTATATTTTATGCAGAATATAGTCTTAAAGATATATTATAGTTATAATGGGATGTATTTTCTATAAAAGTACATTTTATGCAGAATATAGTCTTAAAGATATATTATAGTTATAATGGGATGTATTTTCTATAAAAGTACATTTTATGCAGAATGTAGTCTTAAAGATGTATTGACTAACATTTGTTTCTGAAGTGAACACATATATTAACATAATAATGTTATATTCTTTTCATTCTTTGTTTTTGTTTGTTTTGCCATTTAAGATGAAATGGGTAGGTACCTCCTTTTTATGTAGTAATTTCTTGTTTTCTTTCTTTTTTTAAAGCTAGTGTTATTGCACTTTAAGAAATTCTGCTTAACATTTATATCTTACAACTATTTTGTTAGTTGTAGAAGCTTTATAGATGCTAGCTTCTCATGACAAATGAAAATGGAATTTTCTTGTGTTCTTTTCTCTTTGCTTGCAATAATTTTATTTACAATTATACTTTTGTTTAATTACCCTCCTCCCTTTTTTTCTTTTCTTTTTTTTTTACAAATACCATTAATTATCTTGTTGGCATTCTTTTTTTTCTGAGTTTTAACCTACAAAAATCCATTTTGTACTAGTTTATATTTATCAAGAACTGTTATTGTTGTTAGTTATTGTTCTTATATAATAATTTTACAGTTAATATGTCTTTAATTTCATTGCTGGGCTTTGTATTCTGATTTTGTTTTAGCTGAGTATTGTATTACTTAACTCTGGCAGAAGAAAAAGCAGTATTATTTTCATTTTGATATATAAATTATATTTATATGCTCATGCACACTTACATATTCTCACTCTCTCAACCTCTCTCACACCTCTTTATCACACACACACACATGCACAAAATAATTTCAAATTAATTTAATTACATTGAATTGTATAATTCCATGTATTAACATTTCTTTCATGGAAATAGGAAATGTTTTGTAGAGAAATTGCAGGTAAACGAACAGAAGAATTTATTTATTTAATTGATGTTGTTTAAAATAATATTTTTTCCTGACAAAGTTTCTGGTCTATAACTCATTAAATTTCCAATGACAAACTCATCTTTAAAAATGTGCTGCTGATAGCATTCACTACCACCGATCACTGATAGAGATATTAACAATACTAATGTTTTTGATTTACCGCCATTATTTATTTAGAAAGTCCAAGCACTTAAGAGTAATTAATTAATACATGTATTAAGAATGCATAAACATTTTGAAAAGAAACATAATTATGACACTGAATAAATAAAACTTATAATTCATACCAATGAAAAGTAGCATAAACTCACAGATGACTTTATTTACAAATGTACAAACTTAAGAAATAAAATGACTAACAAGTGGAGGAATGCAATATTTATAAATGTAGGTGGAAAAAATGTTTTTACAACACTCAGGGTTGTTGTTAATTAAAGGTCTTTATATGTCTAAGATCAATAATTTTATATATACCAAGGTTTACCTACAGAGCTTCTAATGGTCAGAAAATAAAAGCTATATAGAATGAATTAAATACTGGTAGCACACTGTGGAATTGAGTGCTTGTCAGCCTGATTGACATGATTCTCATAAATCTTTGTCTTGACATATAACAGTAGTTTAGAACAGTAATTGCTTTTTTCATTTCAGTGGCAGTAGTTTTATGTGGTCTATGGCATTAAAATTTGTTGTATAAAATATGTTAGTTGTTTATGTGTAAATTAATGTGTTTCTTTAAATTCTCAGTAATATAATTTGTTATTAATATTTTATGACATAATACTTTATTTTTAGTTTAATCCATTGCAATAATATTTATTACACAATAATTGCTATATAATATTTAAATTTTCTTTTCTAAGTTGTTTGTTTATGAATAAATTTGTTGTTTTGTTTCATTTGTGCGTGTGTGTGTGTGTGTGTGTGTGTGTGTGTGTGTGTTTGTGTGCGCGCATGCACATGTGTTGTATGTGTGTATCAGACACTAATATGATACAAGATGAGTATATGCTGTGTCTAGATGTAAAGATATTCAGAGATATTTTGTGTGTATGTGTGTGTGTGTGTGTGTGTGTGTGTGTGTGTGTGTGTGCATGCGCGCATGTGTGTGACACTAAAAAGATACAAAGTGAGTAAATGCCCTGTCTAGATGTATAGAGATATTCAGAGATCTCATATATATGTATATAAGCTCCCAAAGACCAAACAAATAGGTCATTTGTAAGTGATGTAGGTCAACATTTATTACAGAGTCTGTGGGATTCTAATTTTAATGTGACGAGAAACATCCAGTGATATATACTGTACAAAAAATTATAATTTTTAAAAAGAAAACTGAAATGTGCTTACAAAGAAAGTGATAATGTAGAGATTCTATTATTGCTACAAAAGAGATGTAAGCGTCTTTGCAAGCTCTGATTATAATTAGCGTACACTAACACTTATTATGAGTTGGAGCTGGATTTTTCCTCTATATTTTAAGGACATTTAGGTCAACTTGAAAATGACATTGCCTAAGCCTTGGATGATGTTTACTTGCAGGTGCTTTAAATATGATAATTTTTATTCCAAATCAAAATGTAACATTTGTTTTAAAGGTGCTTTACATATCATTTTCATTCTAAAACAGACTCTAATAGTGTCTAAAATATTTTTTTTTACATCATAAAATTGCATTTATTAGGATTTACTTTAATGTTAATATATTTCATTAAGAATAAAATTAACTTTACACCTTACTTGGAAATTAATGAATTTACCAAAAATTATTCTACATTGTTGCCATTCTTTTAAAAAAATGCAGCAATAGTTATGAAAAGAGTGCATGTGTTTATGACAATTATTGTGCTTTATTTTATTATCTCTATGCTTTTGAAAGTTTCAAAATTGTTTGTCCTCTAAATTAAAAATATGCCCAGCAAACCATTCTGCCACACAACTGAATTTATTTCTAATTTACTGATACTTGATACTGTTGTAATTGATGCATTTTATGGTGTGCAACTCTTGAGCATGTGGTTGATGCCAGGTTTTAATATTCAAATTTAATAGTCATTTTGATGAAACGATTTGAATTTGGATTATATAGTAAGTATTGTGTGTGAATAATATATTCCCTCAAGTGATCTATATTAGTGAGCATTTCACCTTTACAAGTCTAGTCAAAGTTCATCTAATGACCTTGTAACTTGGATTTTTGCTTATCAGTATCTGTGCTATTTACTTATTTTTGTACTAAGTTAAATTCTAATAGTACAGCATCAACAAGAAAGAAAAACAAAACAAAATTTAATAAGATTTAAATGTGATTTAATATCATATTAGAGTGAATTAATAAACAGCCAGAACTTAGCTGTAGTTCCCAAAGTCTGTTGTTTCTTTTTATAAAGGCAGCAAATTGGAATTTTTCTTAGTAAAATATGTTATTCTGAATATTTACTGGAAAGGCACACTAAGAAACCTGGTACTCATGTAAGCATTCAAGCCAAAGCCATGAGTCCATTCCTTTTAATAAGGAATATAGTCCAAAAAAAGAGCTGACCTAGCTTGAGTAGTGAGTGTCCTCTTAGTATCCCGAAAACTAAGATCAAAACCAAAGAGAATGGATCTGTAAGAGTACAACCTTCACTAAGAGTAGAAATCTTACCAGTGTACCAAAACTGTGCATGATTTTGTTTATTCTGCACGTTGATGCCAGTGTATTCAGAAAAAAATTGTAATAAGATAATTTTGAAATTGTTATTCTCTAGTGGCAGAATTAAAACAACATAACACTATTCCTAAATTCCAAGCTAGGATTCAGTTGTAAAAGCTGACTGTTAAGGTCTTTCTCTTTCTGTACAGGTCAATGAAATATCTTTGTCTGAGGTTATATTTTGTTCTATTAAAATACATCAATGTGTCCAAACATGGATCTATACTCTTTCATAATAGGAATTGCCAAGACCCTTAACTTTGAATAACCAGATAAAGAAATCAGCCAGAGAAAGTACTGATACTGAGAAGGGTCAAATAATCTGATAACACACCAGTAATGGAAAACTTTACATTTGCCTGATAAACAATTAAAGTGCCAGGCTATGATGCACACCATTGCTGAATGTCTGAATGACCTTGTTTCAGCAGTTTCCTTCTGATTTAATGTTTTTTACAATTTATATTGCATTATCCATCAAGTTTATCCATGCCTTCCACATTTGAATGGGGCAATCAGAATCATTTGTGTATTAGAATTTGTGGGTCAAGATTCCTGGTGGGAATGCCATCAAATTACCCCAGTTTATTGACAAAGCTTCAACGTGAATTCTGGCAATTGAGCATTTTATTTGAGAGAAAACAGATCTATATTTAGTCTATTCCATTAAAGATCTACTGCCTTGAAATGTGATAAGTGAAGTATCCACTGGGTTGGATGATACATTCTGTTGAAGAAATGGTCTGTTATTACCTACAATCACTCTGGAATGTGACATGCTTGATAGAAATGTTTCTTTCTAAGTGTCATAAACAAAAAAAAACTCTGACCAGCTGACTTGGAATGATTTTGTCTCTCCTAATAAGCTGCCACCTTGTTGACAGCTGTCTGTCCCCACACCTTGAGGGAAGATGACACTGATATCATTTCCAGGCAATGTGTTATCACTTTCTCCTCTAGAGAGCAAGTCCCCTGAATAATCAGGAAGTTTGCAAGCAGTAACAGCCCTCCCCCCACTCCACCCAAACTCACATCTCTGAAAACTAATCAAGTTTAGGGTTGGGGTGGTGGTAATAGTGCTGTATTTGAAAAGAGGAGTAGATGTTAGCTGTATGTGTTAAGACCCTTGTGTTTCTAGAGAAAAATCAACCATGATGCAAACAGTTTTGGCTTAGCTAATAAGAGTAAGTAAAATTTGAATTCCAAAGAATGGATAGGATAACAGGACAATTTTTTTTAACAACATTGGCATGATATATTCACCATAAGTACCAAGCAAAAGTGGTACTAGAGAAACTTCACTCAACTTAGTAAGTTTTTTCCCTTTACATTTTTTCTCTTAGATGTATTGGGTCATTGGCTCTGTCTTAGATGAATATATGAGTACTGGGTAGCCTAGTGTGCCCTGCTGATTGTATGAAGGAAAGTATAGTTTATGGCTATGTATACTTATTTGTTTTTGGAACTTTCCATTATACAGGATGATTGTGTATGCAATGTCTTTTGTTATACCAGTATAGACCCTAGGTTTTAAACCATAATATGTTGACTACAGTTATAAAGTTATCATTTTTATGAATTATTGTCTTCTAAGGTATTCTTTAATTACAATATATGATGTTTGTTCCCCATCTGAAATATAGTCAGTGATGACTACAGTTGTAATTGTCATATGTAAAATATTTCCTTCTGAGATTTTCTTTGCTGGGTCACAGAATGTGTTCATCCTTCCTGCTTATTTCACAGTACTTTGCTTCACTTGGCATTACAGAAATTACAGATACACAGCTTTGGCTATTTAGTATGCAGTCTTTTATAAATATAATATTTCTGTATCATACTGTCTTGTAGTTCTTCCTAATTATTTATTGGGAGAAAACATGTTTGAAAGTAAATAAATCTATTTTAATTGTCAACACAATCGTACTGTCACATTGAACTCTAAAAATAAGACCACTGTTTTAATGCCTGTTTTAAGTTTATTTACTATCAGATCTGAACTCCTGTAATTTTGACAGATACTTAATAATATGTAGATAGATTATTATGGTTAATAAATCAGTTTGGTCAAGTTAATTATTATTATATCTTTCAGAAAATTGTAAGATATTTAATATTGTGTAGACATATTATTATTGTTAATAAAATCAGTTTGATTGAGTTAATATTTAATTATAACAGACAGAAACATACTTCCCATCCATTTGCAGGAGCAATCAATTCCACAGCACGTAAGATTAAAATCCAGCGAATGCAGCCTCCTAAACCACCAACGCTGCGAGACTTATTGCCTTCTGGTATTAGAAATACCCTTTACGACACTGAGAACCAGTTTGAGGTGGACTTATTGACAGGTATGAGCAAGAACTACACACAGACTCCAGCTAGTAGTATATAGGCAAATGAACTATACAATACTTCATAGTTTCTCACAGATATCTCACCTAGTTAGTGTATGGGCAAATAGACTATATAATACTTCATAGCTACACACAGATATTCCAGCTAGTTAGTATATGGGCAAATGAACTATAAAATACTTCATAGCTACACACATATATTGTAGTATATGGGCAAATGATGAACTATACAGTACTTCATAGCTTCTCACAGATACTCCAGCTAGTTAGTATATGGGCAAATGAACTATAGAACACTTCACAGCTACACACAGATATTCCAGCTAGTTAGTGTATGGGCAAATAGACTATAGAACACTTCATAACTACACACAGATATTCCAGCTAGTTAGTGTATGGGCAAATAGACTATAGAACACTTCATAACTACACACAGATATTCCAGCTAGTTAGTGTATGGGCAAATAGACTATAGAACACTTCATAACTACACACAGATATTCCAGCTAGTTATTGTGCAAATAACATTTAGAATATTTCACTCTGTTATCAATAATTAAGAGATACTTAGAGATATTCCAACAAGTATGTGTGCAAGTGTAAGATAAAATAATTCACTAAATCTACATTTTATGAAGCTCCCCACTAAGCATAATTATTTAAGAGGTACTTGGAGGTATTTATGCTATGATGTGTCTAAGTGAAGGAAAAAATAATTCACTAAACCTATGTCTTACAAGGCTCACAGTCAGCATATACAATTAAGAGGTACTTAGAGGTATTCAAGCTAGCATGTATGCAAGTGATGCATAAAATATTTCACTAAAGTTATTGATGAGATCTCAATCATTTTGAGACATTGTTAGTCATAGAGACAAAATCTGAGAATGGTGGCAGGGGGAGTAAATTTATTTATCGCATTAAACTGGAAACCTAATGCCTGGTCTTACCAATTACAATTAATTCTGTATTTTTTTTATTATCTTCATTGTAAATTGTAAAAATATAAATCAATGATAAAAAATACAAAATACAAAATTATATTAATTTTTTTTCTTTTAAACAAAAATAAAAACCATCTAAAACTCTGTTACTGTGTGTGTGTGTGTGTGTGTGTGTGTGTGTGTATGCTTTGAAAAGATGGGGGGGGGGATGAAAGGGAAAAAAGGCATAAAATAATCTGATTGTTATACTAAAATTGTTTTGTTTTACTTTTTAATATTTAATTTTTAGAACTAACTTAGATTTAACCATTTCAGTGTCAAGTTTGACAAGGAATTTATATAATAAAAATAAATTACAAAACCACTCTGTAGCAGTTTTCTTTTGAAATTAAAATAAAGTGTCCAGAAATTTTGGACTGCTTCATTTTTCATTCTAAACACTTATCAAAAGTTAAACTGATTTGCCATATTTTATTCTTTGTTTAGACAGCAACAAAAAGTTAAAAAGATTATTCTTGTAACATTATATGCCATTTGTTAGGTGTTCAACAAATTTACAACCGCCATGAAGACGGCTTGACTATTACCATGGCCAATGGCAAGAAGTACAGGAAACTGTTAAAAAAGAATTATCCAGAGTCAGTAGAACAATGGTGTCCACTTCCAGAAACTATGGTAAACAGAGACAAAGAAAAAACAACAAAATGTGAGCATGGTCATCGACGTTGGAAATCCTTGCCAGATTTATTTGAAGTAAGATTCCATTTCATTTATTTTTTAAGTCTGTTTTATGCATGATGTTTTTGTTAAAAGAGAGAGAGAGAGAAGAGTATATGCATGCATGAGTGTGTTGTTGTTGTTTTTTTATCCAATGACACTTTCATGCAATGTTAGCTACTTTAGGTTTTTGGACCTATTTTCCATTTAATTTATTTTTATGATATGTGAATGTTAGTCACTTTAGATCTATGGCTTTAATTTATCTTTTAATTTAATAAAATTCTACTCTTAGAGCACTACAGTTTGCAGGTTTTGTCATTGTTAAAATCATTTAAATTTGTAATTATAAATATTGTTTCTTCAACCTTACTTTAATAGTTTATTTATTTACTTTTGTTTATCTAAGTGTACATTTAAAATTTTTTAAAGTGAATGATTAGACTGCAAATGAAAGTGAAAAGATATTTTTCATTGAAAAGCAGTATTTCGTATTTTTAATTATAGATAATGTTTTACTTTATGTCTCTCACTTGTTTATATGAAGTGATGTTATTTTTGCTATTAATATATATGTCAATTAAACAATTAATATTTATTACAGGATTCTGGGAAGTATTTAAAGATGGTGCCAGCAGGTTTTGATCCTGCGATGACCCAATTGGTTGACCCTGTTTCAGCACATCGCATTAAACAAAACTCAACTCTAATGCAGATCTGTTAGTTACTTTACAATACAATACTTTATATACATTGTATATTTAAGTATATGCAGCAAACATCCTATGACTGTAGTTTACAATATACAAAATCATATTAATTTAGTCTGTAGAAAAAATTCAAGTGAGTTCACTAATACTTGTATTTTTTTATGTATTTTATTTGTACTATCATGAAAAGTTCCAGAGCATAAATGCTTTAAATAGTTATTTCTTCAAAGGCACATGGAACACTAACAATATTATGTTATTTGCTGAAATTACTTGTACAATCTGAAATATTTACTTGTATAATTTATCTAGTTTGGGTTGATATTAGAATTAGTCATTGTTAAATAAACAAAGGGAAGCTCCTCTTCTCTTTCCATGCTTACCCCCCCTCTTGGTCATTCTGGTTATAGTTGAAAATTGATATTATATATGTATGAAAATAGACATAATTTATATAAATTGTTTCAGAATGATCTTGAATTCATAACCTTATCAATATTAAAAAAATAATTCCTAAGAGT
The DNA here is from genome assembly GCA_028829895.1 of Sinotaia quadrata. Lineage (NCBI taxonomy): Eukaryota > Metazoa > Mollusca > Gastropoda > Architaenioglossa > Viviparidae > Sinotaia > Sinotaia quadrata. Next base: position 55,824,557 of record CM054180.1, on the reverse strand, counting down.
AAGATGGAAAAAAATTATTATATAACCTTCATATAGATGGATTTTGATCAGGTTTTCTCCACACACCATCCTAATGGAGGCCTTAGCACATCCTGGAAGTGCAGAGAAAATGTTGTTAGAGATTTAGGTTTTCTTATGCTTACTTTATAACAATGATGTAAGAGATTTTGGTTTTTCTTATTCTTACTTTATGACAATGATGTCAGAGATTTCAATTTTTCTTATACTGTATGACAATGACATCAGAGATTTCAGCTTTTCTTATACTTATTTTATTACAATGATGTCAGAGATTTAGGTCTTTCTTATACTTACTTTATGACAATGACATCAAGATTTAGGTCTTTCTTATACTTACTTTATGACAATGACATCAAAAATTTAAGTCTTTCTTATACTTACTTTATGACAATGACATCAAAGATTTAGGTCTTTCTTACACTTACTTTATGACAATGACATCAAAGATTTAGGTCTTTATTATACTTACTTTATGACAATGACACCAAAGATTTAGGTCTTTCTTATACTTACTTTATGACAATGACATCAAAGATTTAGGTCTTTCTTATACTTACTTTATGACAATGACATCAAAGATTTAGGTCTTTCTTATACTTACTTTATGACAATGACATCAAAGATTTAGGTCTTTCTTATACTTACTTTGTGACAATGATGTAAGAAATTTTGGGTTTTCTTATACTTACTCTATGACAATGATGAAAATTTTGTGTCTCTAATTTTAAAATATTTTTCTTTAATTGCTCCACAGGTAAAGAGTTAGAATGATGTATTGATGCTATTTATGATGCACAGTTTGATTTTTAAAATTAAATAGAATGTTTCAGTATGCATTTATAATGCATTAACTACTTTTTTTTTTAATTGTATGAGAAAACATATGTCCATGAATGAAGAGTAAATATAATAAATCACAAATGTTTAAATAACTGTTATGTGACCACAGAATGGGCAGTGAATGCATGACATTTAAGTGTAAAAGCACAGTGGACATACAGCTAAGTGGGAAAGCACAGTGGACATACAGCTAAGTGGGAAAGCACAGTGGACATACAGCTAAGTGGGAAAGCACAGTGGACATACAGCTAAGTGGGAAAGCACAGTGGACATACAGCTAAGTGGGAAAGCACAGTGGACATACAGCTAAGTGGGAAAGCACAGTAGACATACAGCTAAGTGGGAAAGCACAGTGGACACAGCTAAGTGGGAAAGCACAGTGGACACAGCTAAGTGGGAAAGCACAGTGGACATACAGCTAAGTGGGAAAGCACAGTGGTCACATGCATATAAGTGTAAAAACACAATAAACACACACATATAAGTAGAAATATTTAAAGAAGGCAAATTTAATTTAGAAAGCACAATAAACACACATCTAAGTGATAGATGGAAAGAACAAAAAACATACATGTAAATTGGACAGCGAATGCACTTATTTTCAAAGTAAAAGCACAGTAAACATACAACAGCAAAACAAGAAACAAAATATGGAGGGAAAGCACAAGAGCACACTGCATCTAAGTACTGTAGTCTGAAAATGACATGAAGCTGTATGAATTTTACTTAGGACAGTCTGCATCATGGATAGTGGATAAAAAGTGAAATCAACAATTGCTATATGTTAAATCCAAAAGTCCCCAAATGAAGGTCTATTAAATTGAGGGTTTATTATATCATATCAGCTTTGAATATATCTGTTTTCTGGAGGGATTTACATGGTAACTCGTTAACAATTTTCAGGGTGTTTTTTTCAGTGAATGAATGGAGATCAAAATGGAACATGACCAGTCAGTTTGCTGACAGCACCTATGACGACATTATTCATGACATGGCTGATATTCAGCCATATGTTAGGCTTAAGGCTATTTGTATAGTTGGAAAAGCTGCAGAGTTCTACAGCAATGAGTCCCTAGACAGGAAGGGGCAGAAATTTAAAGTAAGAAATTTACAGTTTTGTGGTAATAAATGAGAAGTTGAATTAATTCATATCAAGAGTAATTTTATGGCATGGTAACATTGTCTGAAATGGACAATAATCAGCATGAAATAAATGTAATTAAATGAGAGAGCAATAACTGGAATAGGGCTAATTACTTTGGGCTAGCTGTAATGTGGCTAATTATTTTGCAATAGCAGTAATGAAGATAATTAGTTAGGGATAACAGTAATGGGTTTATTAGTTTAGGATGGTAGTTATAGGGCTAATTAGTTTGCAATAGCAGTAATTATAGTGAGGTTTGAAAATAAGATTGCGTGTTGGAGCAGTTTGTTTGAGAAATTGGTCGAGTAGTGTGAATGAAAGCAGTTAGGGTGAGGTGGGATTAATGAGTGGATTTTGATTATAATTAAATAATATAAATATAATAAATAATTTGTGATTGTAATAGTTAATGGCATTTTGTAGATTCCTGTGGTGGATATAATTATCTGGCAGATTGTGAAATCTGTCACCATTGGGTGTAGCAAACAGAAATTGCAGGCAGACAGTAATTAACAGGAAAGTTTAAAAGATTTAAAGTTTTAAAACAAATTAAAAAGAAAGTGAAGATCTTTGGAATAAACACTCTCCTAAAGATTAATAAAATGTTAGTTCAAATTTCTAGATGTTATATGTCAAGTTCCATGTTAATTCAAATCTCTAGATGTTATACACAGAGAGCTGGTGGGAAAATTCCAGCTGCCGTATAAGAGGGTTGGGTTGAAACTCTGATCATCTGCTTTTGAGCTAGCACCTAAACCTCAGGGCCACCCATCTCTCCAAGATTATATACAATTCCAAGTTAGTTCGAATATGAACATGTTTTATGTCAAGTTCCAAGTTAGTTCAGATCTTTAGATGTTATACAGACAGTGCTGAACCAGGGAACTTAAAATTTTAACTACCATATCAAGAGGGTTGGGTGGAAACTCCGATCACCTGCTTTTGAACTAGCACCTAAACTGTAGGGCCACCCATCTCTCCCAAATTATATACTTTTTTACATTTGCTATTATTTAATACAACTTATTTCACATGAAATATTCAAGAGAAATTGTTTAGCTTTATTTTTATTTATTCTTACTCATCTCCTTAGAAATCATTATGCAAAGATTTTAATACTTGATATTTATTTAATGAAAACAACAATTTACTACAAAATATTTTAAGATAACTGAAAAAATAACATATAGAAGATAAGAAATCTATTTAATGTTTGACAACCAGCTTCATATAGTTATGGTTCTTTGTTTGAAATTTCATCATTAGTTCATTAGCAATTAAATCTTCTTGACATAATAACATTGTCTAGTTAATAATAGTAATAATAATAGTTTCTTCATTGACAACAAGCTTCATATAATGGCTCTTTAGTGTTTGACATTTCATTAGTTCTTTATCATTGACATGTTCTTCACATATTAACATTGTCTAGTGTTTCATCATCAACAAGCTTCATATAGTTATGGCTCTTTAGTGTTTGACATTTCATCATTAGTTCTTTAGCAAATAAATCTTCTTCAAATACTAACATTGTCTAATGTTTTATCATCAACAAGCTTCATGAGCGTATATTGGTGGCTCTTGATTGCCTTCTTAGTGATCCAAACCGATATGTGCAAACAGCTGCTGCCATTACCCTCTTTGCATTGGAATGTCCAAAACCAAAGGTAGGACTGTTCAGATTGTGTTAGTGTGTATGTGTGTGTGTATGTATACATTTTGTGAATGTATATCCACCTGCTTATGTGTTTGTATGTATATATGTGCATGTGTTTGAGGCATTAGTATAGTTAGTGGGGTGAGATTTTCATTCTATTTTTAGTTTAGTTTAATATTTTGCAAACTGGTAAAGGTTGGTGTAGTTATGATATTTTGAACACACTCTCTGTCATCTTTCTCATGAAAAGACAAATGGAGTGAAGATGCTGATCAGTATATAAATACCAGTTTGATGATATACAAATAAGTTTCAGAAATAATGTATCATCAAACTAGTATTTATATACTGATCAGCATCTTCACTTCATGCTAACGTGATTGGTTGTTTTAAGCCATGACTGTGTAAAATGCAACCAAAATTTGGCCTAAATCCAAAAGAAGAGTAAGACATTTTACAAATAATTATTATCATTTTAAATTGTTTATATTAAAAGAATTTATGCAGATTACTATCTGCAACTTTCTTGTAAATGCTGACAAAATCAGATGGTATTGGTTACTGCAGACTTGTATGAATTTTTTCTATGTGCAATCATCTATTTATTTGCCTTGTGTTATACATGAGCAACCATAAATAAGTAATAGAACCAGCTGTTCAGGATGCAGTTCAGTATGAAATATACAATTTTTAAAAAATCATGGTATTAAGGTGTGTTTTTCATTATGCAGAGAGAAGCAAATCATTGAGATTTGTGACCAGACACTGGAGACAAACATTCATTGAGGTGTATGTCTAAATACAATAGAGATGTGATTATTGAATGATATCTTTGTCTAGAGAGGTAGGGATAGATACTGAGATGAATCTAGATTTTGTAGATAAAAATATTATTACTGAGGTCTAGATGTGTCTGCATATTTAGAGTGTATACACTATAGAAAAATCATCAGAAAGATTAATACTAAAGTCTAGACATGTGTCTGTATATTTAGATTGTAGACATTATAGAATAATCACCAGAAACATTATTACTCAGGTCTAGAAATGTGTTTGCATATCTGGAATATATATATTATAGAATAATCACTCAGGAGCCTAGACTCAGTAGAAAGATATAATTACTAATTGTGCATTGTTTAGACATTTGAAGAGATTCCCCCAGCTGGTTATAACATTAAATTAAAAAGACTGTCCTGTTAATTGTTCATTTTACCAAAAAGAAATGTCTTAAACATTTGACTTATACTGTTGATCTGATATAATTTGGCTGTATATAATACATAATCACTTATAATTTGTAGGATTTGTTCTTTTCTATTATGTCAACAAAGTTTTCACTTTTCATGCATATGTAACAAGTATTTGTGACCAATTTAAAGCAAACAATCAAATAAAAGCACCTAATAAAGATGTGATAACCTCTAAGCCTGTATGTGAATTCAGTGGACAGGCAAAATCACAACAGAATTCACTGTGTGAATGAAATTATACTAAGACATCCGTTTGCCAGAATGCTGAATAAAACTAATTCCCTTTGATAACTTATATACATAATGTACAATAAAAAATGTTTAACACTTATTTAGATTTCTGCTATTATTTTCACCCTTTTTACTTACAGTAGGGTAGTAGCATCAGCCCAAGTTACTAACAACATTGTGTAAATTCAATTCACCTTGGAGTCATTTGTAACAGTTATATATTTTGGTCCCAAACTTCAAGGTTATATTGAGTCTACAATGTATTTGTTGTTTGTAGTTTTTGTTTTAACTGCCCACCCCCCCTTTTTTTTTTAAACTGAAGGCTCAGAAGATTCTGAGAAACAATATGCTGTCAGACTCAAGTGCAGAGCGTTGGTCAGCTGTTCAGTGTTTGGCTCATTTCGGTATGCATGATTCTGACATCATTAGTGAAATCATCAAACAAATTCTTGACTCAGAAGATCCCATCAAACATGAGCGAGGAATCACTCTTCTCTCCAAATTAAGTCAGCACACGGTAGGTACTTTAGTCAGAAAAATATTTCGCTGAAATGAAAGACAGAAATACCCTTAGTATTAAACACTTTTTCATTTTCATTAAACATGTTAATTTTTAAACTGTTTGACACCCCCCCCCCAAAAAAAAAAAAAAAAAAAAAAGTTTTAATACAGCTTAATAAAAATTAATTCAAAGTGCATAAGCCTCCAAATTTTTTAATATAGCTGATTTGAGTTAGTGAGATGTTTGCCCCAAACCCAACATTGAACAATACAACTGTGTGTTAATATGACTTCTTACTCTACTTCTTTCTTGCAATGTGACAATGTTGTCTCTCTATTATTATACAAGATTTAATTCAGGCTGGTTGAAAAATTATAGATTCATCTGTTTATAAAATAAACAGTATTTGAGGTGAAGATGAAAATTTAGATTTTTTTTAAAAGTCTTTTTGTTGTTTTATTGTTGTTGCTGTGTATGACAAAAGAATTTTTTTATCTTCACCCCAGAGTTTCCCTAATATTTATTTAAGTTTATTGATAAATAATAAAATGATCAATGCATGGTTTTTTTATTCATTATTTCAGTGTCAGCTTTCTGATATTAGATGAGCAAATAAAAAGTGCACAAAATTAAAGATATTGTCATAATATTTATTGCTTATATTAATTTTTGTTTTACTCAAAAATATTTAGAAAATGTATAGAAATAAAGGGAAATCTTGAAGATTGACAGGTATAAAATGTAAAAACTGCTGTTTAGGTTAAATTTAAGAAATTGTCTGTAGACTGTTAGAATAAGGTTTAATGCTGTTTTATTTTTAGATTTTACACTTTTAAAAAAATGCTTTAGACCCTACACCCAACCCCACACAAGCATGAGAACTGAATTACCATTTCTTTGTTATCTAACAGACATTAGTGCATGGCATGGTTGCTGAGCAACTGAACAACAGTAGTTGGCGCCATCGGGTCATTGCCTGTAAAATATTGCCCTCTTTATATGGAACAATCAATAAGGTAAAAGTAAAATATTTTGGGTATGAATTTTAGTTTATACCTTTTCTATTGTATTCCACTATTAAATGTCTTATTTTTGTTTAGTCCATCCATTTCTAGCTAGACCCTTGGTGATTCATAAAGAAACAAGGGTAGGTCATTGAAATAAAGAACTTCAGAAAGAGTCACTATCCTGTTGCCTCATTTTTCAGACAGCCATCCCATTATGTGCCCAACATCATGCAGATTGTATGCCTTTTTTTTTTCTCTTTCGGCATCGTGTAGATCCTATAACTGTATTTTTTCCCATGGTATCATGCAGATTCTGTCTGCATTTTCCTCACAGTATCATGCAGATTCAATGACTGTAGATTTTTCCCCATGGTATCATGAAGATTCTTTGCCTATTTTTCCTCTGTGGTATCATGCAGATTCTAAGCCTGTATTTTTCCCAATGTATCATGCAGAATTTCTTTGCCTATTTTCCCCCTGATATGCAGATTATGTGCCTGTATTTTTTACATATCGTGCAAATTACTTATATACTTTTTTCCCATGGTATCATTGCCTACTTTTTCATGGTATCTTTCAAATTCTATGTCCCACGGTATCATGCAGATTCTATTCCTGTATTTTTCCATAACTATGGTATCATGTAGAGTCAGTCTGTTTTTCCCCATGTTATTATGCAAATTCTTTGCCTATTTTTTCCCCATAGTAGCATGCAGATTTTTTGTCCATTTTGTTTTTATGACTGCTTACATTTCTTCTAAATAACATTTCTTTACTTTAAAAAAATTTATATAAAGAAAGATTATGATAACTTTGCAAGATTTCTGAAGACTGTCATGTGTGGATTCTTTTTTTCACTTCTCCAGAGCTTATTATTTCATACTTTCATGCTGTGCTTCTTGCACAGTTAAAGGATATTTAAAATTTTACAAAACCAACACCATCATAAGTAAGGTTTAGTGAAATCATCTATCATTCATTATAGTTTGGCATCCTTAAGTAAGGTTTTTATTTAAGAAGCTTTAGTGAAATCATCTATCATTCATTATAGTTTGGCATCCTTAAGTAAGCTTCCTGAATCCCAGAGCACATTGACCAAAAATTTATTATTTTCACTGTTAAAAGTTTTTCTATAAATATATTTGAAAATATAAATTGGTTAATATGTTTTTAAGTATCAAGTGCTTTATCATTTGCACAAATAGATATAAATATTTATACATATCATTATGTTTATCCAAACATAACACTTTTCATCATTATTTGTATTTCTTTATTTGTATTTCTTTGTACCTTGTATTTCATGTAGACCCTATGCATCCATTATATCTGAATTGATAATGATTGCTTTAAATGCATCTGACACTACACACTCTGACAATGATTGCTTTAAGTGGATCTGACACTTCACACTTGATTTTAAGTATATCTAACACTACACATTATTTTGGGGTTGCAGGATGTTACTCAGAAAGTGACCCACCTAATGTGGCATGACTGGCACACAGAGGTGCGCCAAGCAGCAGCACAATGTCTTGGGAAGACGTCACATGGTCGTGATGTCCATGATGACATCAAGTATTGTCTGACATATGGCAATGAACGAATCAGGCTTGAGGCTATTAGTCGAATTGGTCAACTGGGTATGTGTCAACAGACCTCTGTAAATAATTTAAAAAAGAAACTTGCTTCAAAGTTAGGTATTTGTTGTAAGAAAAAGTAAAGGGAAGAGAGGTTTGTTTGTTGCTGGAAGTTAGTTGCTGATAGCTATTTATGTAAGAAAAACTAAAGGAAGGGAGGTTAGATGCTGATAGCTATTTGTTGTAAGGAAAAATGGAAGAGAGATTAGATGCTGATAGGTATTTGTTGTAAAAAAAAAAAAACCTAAAGGAAGAGAGGTTAGATGCTGATAGCTCTTTGTTGTAAGAAAAACTATAGGAAAGGAGGTTAGTTGCTGCTATTATTTGTTGTCAGAAACAGTAAAAAAAAAGAAAGTTAATTGGTAGCTGCTTGTTTGTCAGTAGCTGATAGCTATTTGTTGTAAGAAAATGTAAATGGAAGGGAGAATAGTTGTCTCACTGATTGCAAATGAAACTACATTTGGAGCTCTAGTATAGCTCTGTATTTTGTCAATGCCATCAGTGATTTTGTTCTGTGTATATTCCATTTCTATGCTCTTGCTTCTTTACATCATTAGAAATTACAGGTTTGCATTCAACACATTTTCAAACCAGCCAAAGGTTTCTTATAAATCATAACTGCAACTTATACTGTCCAGTCAAGCTAACTGGTTCATATGTTTCAATAAACATAAGGGAAATAGCTCTCCAGAATTTAGTTCAACCATTCATACACAATACATGTAAATGGAATTCAGTCTGTTCTAAGATTCAGAAAAGTTCACTACTGTATAGCTGAATTTTTTTGTAGAGAACATACTATTTGCAATTAAATAATAACACTGACCCAATGTTGTAACCTACCATGTGTCAATCAATAGAGAATGATTGCAGTTGCACTTAGTCTTTCATCAGTAAGTTTTCAGTGGATATTTGGGTATTGCAGATATTGAGTGAAAGTTTGAAAGTACCTGTTTTAGATGTATTCTAACCAATCATGTTAGTCATGTTTATTTGATTATCCTCTATTGATTGAAATACAGTGCTGAGTCAAGATTAATTTTAGAGAAAACAAAAATATAATGGATAACCTATGTCATTCCATACTTTCAATTCAGAACTTATTTTACTAATCTATATATAATACAACCATATTTAAAACTATCATATTTATAAAAGATTCCTGTTAAAGTTAATTATATTATATTACAATGTAGATATAGATGCATTGAAAGATCCCCTCCTCATTTTATCTGCAGATGAAGAATTACTTCTCCTTATAGGAATGTAAGTCAGTGACTTGTTTGTGTTCTTTTGTTCCTAAGGCATTATGACAGCAAAACTCCTGCCTGAGTTCCTGAAGTGCTTCAATGACCAGTACATGTCTATTCGGTGCGAGTGTTGCATCACAAGTGGAAATATTAAAATTCAAGAAGCTCAGGTTGTGGACATGCTTGTCAGTTTAGCCAAGTATGACCCAATCTGGAAAGTTAAGGCTCTTGCCATTCAAGGCAAGTTTGAGACAAGTTTTTCATTAACAATTAATAAATTTCCAAATGCATTGCTATTTAATAGGGCTTCAATTAAATATGATTAACATTTATAAGTCTCCAAATGGACTGTAAGTATTGTGCTTGGAAGCACCACTTTAAACTTTAAATGTATATCATTTTATCAGATATTTTTAAGCTCATGAAGTTTTGAGGATTTGTCAAACACTGAATAAAAAAATAAATAAATAAATAAAAGGCTGTTCCCCTCTCCTAAATTTTGTATTCAATAAAGATTTTTAAAAACTTGTAAGTATGTCTTTAAAATCTCATTAACTCAAGATAACTACTTCTACTCACTGTCTCATGATTCAGCTAGGAGTCAAAATTCAAGGATTGTTTTTACTTTGTGTTTCTGGACTGTCCTGTACACAATTTTCATCTCACTTACATTGGGATTTATGCTTCTATTACAGCAATGTTTCTCAAACAGTTCTCTAATCAAAGATGGGTTTTTCATTGGCTGAACTGAGATGATCCATTGTTCCTATTTAGCATGAGGTTTATAAAGAAAGTAGCAAAACCTAACATGATTGCAAGACACTTCATGTTGTACCTAAAATACATGATCTCTGCCCTCACTGAATCAATTATGCTTTGTGTTGGTAGTGTCATTAGAAAATCCACTTCACTTCAACTCAGTAATACTGTAAAATTATATAAAATTACCATACCTGTCCTGTAGATAACAGTGGTTTGTGTAGAGAGAGGATAAGATTTTCAATTTGACATGGCCGTGGTTTTGGTGGCAAAATATTGTTTGGTTGAAAATTGGCACAATTTATGTGTCATTAACTTGATTTCACTATCCAAGTCTTTTGTATTGTTATTTAGTGTCTCAATCATTACTTTTCTTCAAGGTAAATTAATATATTTTTCATTCGAAAAGATTCTTATTTTTAATGTTCATTTAGATCTTGAATCTCAATCTCCAAATACTGTTTGCCTTGTATTATTTTAGTTCTATTCAGCCATTGTGATTTTCTTAGCAAATGATTATATGTTTGATCAATTAAATCTACAACCAATCCAACACCATCTCTTGGGCTATCAGTTTAAAGTCAGAGATTGCTGATGGTATTTATTGGTGTGGAAGTTGTTTGATCCAAGAAAACTGTTCACCCTCAGTACCTGAAATATTTATACTTCATAGCACGCTGCAAGGAGCACTCAAACTTACATCAGGGTTGCAATACAAATAACTCAGGATCAGACAGTGAATACAAGTTTGAAAATTTTGAAACTTTTTATCTTTATTGATGACATTTAATACTGACTTATTTTGCAGCCTTAGGAAAGATTGGTGTTTTAAATGAGGCTGTCAAGGAAACTCTCCTGTGGGCTGTGCGTTATGAAGAGAAGGCTGCTGTGCGTGCTGAAGCATGCCATTCTATCATATTATTGAATATTACAGACATTGATGTTCTGGACGTTCTTCAGGACCGTTTGTTGGTTGAGACAAGTGAATTAGTGCGAAAGTAAGTTTCAAGTTGTTTGGGGGTCTAGCCCTTGAGCTAGTATAAGAGTGAGTCTCTGGCTGCTTTACCCTTTGCTGGCAATTTATTTCAAAGCTGGTGTGCACAAATATTTGGTCATTGTGTTGATGAATAAATCAGAAATGTGAGATAGATGCATACAAACTACAAACATTTTCAAGGTAAACTTAGCATGCACAGATAAACACACACAAAAGCACAGACTTGCAAAAATTAATTCATAAAATTTATGCATACTGTTCATTCTTCTTTATGTTATACTGAACTCTTTCCAGCTCTATTGATTATAAATTCTTTCTCTTTATTTTATTATTACCCAACTCTAAATGATAATTCGTAAGTCAGAACAGTTGACTACCAAGAAATATTAACTCCTTATGTGAATGCATAATGTACTCTATTCATGAAAATTTGGGATAACCAAAAGCCCTATGTTTTGTACTGACTAGCAGAGAATGACGACAATCCTCAACTATAAATTTTGTAATATATATAATTATATGTATGAGTGTCTTTCATAAAAATAAGACTTTTTAAATGTTCATAAATCGAAGAAAAGGTTAGAAATATATTTTTTAAGTGTACCAACTGATTAGCAATTATTTTCAAGATCACATGTTCCAGTTTGAGTTATACATATCTTTTCCAAATATCTGCTACTTGCAAAATTTATTTTTCAGAATTAAGATCCATCCCCATGTGCCCTCTGTGAGGTGACTAATATAGTTTAATAAAGTACATCCAAGTACAGTGTACTACACTAGTGCACACATTTAATAATCTGTTGACAGTGAGATCCAGGATTCATTAAGGCAAATGGGTGTCAGCAACTCTGAAGATGTTGATATGGTGACACAAATTAAAAAAGAAGTGCGCAAACTGTGTACTCGGCCTAGCATTGCTTCTCGTATTATCTACAATGAGACAGATGAGCTGAGGCAGCAGAACCTAGCCAACATGATTTACTTGTCCACTCAAGAGCTCGAGGTAATTTACTTTCAATATTACTATATTTTACTAAGTGTAATATTTTGAACCCCTGTCATTTTCAGTAGTGGTCATTTTCTTTAATTTATTTTTATAAGAATTATTTTAATTATTCTCTCCTTGGAATCTAAATCATTTCAAAAGTGGTAAGTTTTAGTCAGTACAATATCTTGGTTTAAGGAAAGTGTGAAATTGTTTATTTCTGCATCTAATTTCCTATGGGACTAGAGACAGGCATGAAATATTTTGAAGGGGAATCCCAAAATCTTCATTATGCTTCAAGTGGAAAAATTGGTGGTGTTATGTCTGTCACCTTGGCTGGGATATTTTCAACAGTTTTTATTCTGTAGGAATATGAATTGTAAGTTTGCAGGAATATTTTGAAATATCTTTTTGCATTATACTGCCTCTGTAGTTTGATAGCTCTACAATACTTTGCACCATGCTGTCTCCCTGGCTTAATATCTCTTTAATACTTTGCACTGCATCCCTGGCTTGGTATCTCTTTAATACTTTGCACTGCCTCCCTGGCTTGATATCTTTTTAATACTTTGCACTGCCTCCCTGGCTTGATACCTCTTTAATACTTTGCAGTGTCTCCCTGGCTTGATATCTTTTTAATAACATGTACTTTGCACTATGCAATCTGTGTAGCCTGATACCTCTTTAATATTGTGCTCTATGCTATCTCCCTAGCTTGATATCTCTTTAATACTTTGCACTATGCTGCCTCCCTGGTTATCTCTTTAATACTTTGCACTGTGCTGTGTCCATGGCTTGATATATTTTTAATACTGTGCACTATGCTGCCTCTCTGGTTTGATACCTCTATAATACTTAGCACTATGCTGCCTCCCTGGTTTGATACCTCTATAATACTTAGCACTATGCTGCCTCCCTGGTTTGATACTTCTATAATACTTAGCACTATGCTGTATTCCTGGTTTGATACCTCTATAATACTTAGCACTATGCTGTCTCCCTGGCTTGATACCTCTTTAATTCTGTATAGTCCCCTCTTTAATATTCTGCACTATGCTGTCCCCTGGCTTGATGCCTATTTAATACTTTGCACTATACTGCCTCCCAGTGCACTATGCTATCTCCCTAGCTTGATACCTATTAATACTTTGCATTATATTGTTTCTTTAGTTTGCTATCTCTTTAAAACTGTGCAGTATATTGCCTTCCTGCCTCTTTTATTTTACCTTATACTGCTTCCATAACTTTATGCTTTTTGACAGTCTGCTTTATACTGCCTCCATAGCTTGATACTTCTTTAATATTTTGCATTCTACTGCTTCCCTATCCCAAGTCCTTGAAAGTCTTGCAGTTATTCATAGGGATGTTTGTTACCTCTCTGATATTTTACATTATAATGCCTCTGTAACTTGATGCACTTTGATAATTTGTATTATGCTGCCTCACTAGCTTGATATCAGTAATACTTTGCAGTGTACTACCTCCCTGTCCTTAGCCGTGAAAGATGGACTTACAGTCAGTTATAGGGCTGTCTGATGTCAGTTTTGACAGTTTGCACTCTACTACCTCCTTACCTATACAGCTTTGACACTTTGAACTATACTACCTACCTCATACAGCTTTGATACTTTGAACTATACTACCTACCTAGCTGATACAGCTTTGATACTTTGCACTCTACTACTCCCTAGCTTGATATCTCTATGATACTTTACACTATACTATCTCCCTAGCTTGATGTCTCTGTGATACTTTGCACTATACTATCTCCCTAGCTTGATGTCTCTGTGATACTTTGCACTATACTATCTCCCTAGCTTGATGTCTCTATGATACTTTGCACTATACTATCTCCCTAGCTTGATGTCTCTGTGATACTTTGCACTATACTATCTCCCTAGCTTGATGTCTCTATGATACTTTGCACTATACTATCTCCCTAGCTTGATGTCTCTGTGATACTTTGCACTATACTATCTCCCCACATGAATGCTGAAAGATGGTCTTGTAGTTTGTCTAACAATGATAGTTATCTGTATAATCCATCATGACTAGTGAAGAACAAACTGCTGTCAAGTAAGCTTTACAACATTTCATCTGTTACAATAGGCACAACATTCATTCACATTAGATTTTCAAAAACTCTGCAATGCTGATATCTCAATGTCATATATATAGATATTCCAGTCTACAGAATCCTTGAAAGTAACCTTTCATTAAGAGTTATAAATAGATTATCTTAAATCATACACTCCATAAACATCACCCTCAAGCAAATATCAGTCTATAATAAGATGACAGCACCAATTATACATAGTTTTTAAATAGTAACAAAGGATGAAGAGAGAAATGACTAAAGAGGAAATATAACTTTTCTGTTTTACTGGAATGGAAGGGTGATTTTGCCAGTGACACTTGGAAAAGCATGTAGAGCAGGGGTGCACAAAGTTTTTAGGCCAGAGGGCCAAATTTCCAAATGATAATGTGTGGAGGGCTGCAGTAGAAAAAACCAACACAAATAATGAAATAAAGTCCTCCAGAGGCTGCATAGAGCCCTGTCTTGGTCCACAGTTTGTGCACCCCTGATGTAGAGGATGAAGTGGTTAACTTAAATAGATAAATAAATGACTTAAATACATTTTTGTATTTTTATTGTTGTTAAAAGCTAGCAAATACTCTATTCATGATTGCATTTTAGAAAATACATTTTAAAAAGTTATTGCCTTGCAAACTGAAAACAATGAAGACTAATTTATTCACCTGCTAGAGAAAGTTTACAAAAGCATCAGTCTTGCACCAGTCTGTTATATTAAGAGTAATTTCAATGGTAAAATTGGAATTTAAATCATAGAAAACTTGCACCTCTTTCTGTTACTGATAGCGTGCATACCCAAAGAGAAACTTTTTCCTAAACATGCTCTCTATGGATAAGTACAATGAATGCTTACAAATGGAACGACGAGAAAGCATTTCTTGTCTGAAGGTACATTTAGAAGTAAACTGTTTGAGCATGATTGTATGTGTTACAAGTTACCTGCATGCTCTTTCCCCATATTGAGGGAGTTTGATAAAACTGAACACTTGAGAGAAAAAATAATTTGCCTCAGGTTTGGGCATGGCATTATGATAAAAGTTTTACATTGATTTTATTCATTCATTATGTTGAGAGTTTGGTAAGAATATTTTCTGACTAAATTCATTTTTAAAAATAAAAGTAGAATTTCATAAGGAATATTTTTAGAAGTTTAATTTAAAATATTTATATTTATTTTTAATACTGAAAAACACATACGAATGAGATAGTTTTATGTGTATTGTTATTTATTATTAATTTTTTATCTATGTCAGTAGAAAATTATTACAAAGATTATTTATTTTTAATAAGTTAGATAACTAAACAGAGTAATATATATAAGATCATGAATACAACTAGCATCCACATCCCAAAGCTACTTTAAAATTGCTGTCAAACACTGATGGCTTCAGCACCTAGTTTATGTTTGTAGTTTTAGTTAAAGCAAGACACGAGTTAATATTCATGAAGTCACTAGTTTTAGTTAAGTTTAACTGTAGGCAGGAAGTCACTAGTTTTAGTTAAAATGTTTTGAATGAATGCAGATAGTCACTAGTTTTAGTTAATATGTTTGAAAGAATGCAGATAGTCACTAGTTTTAGTTAATATTTTTGTCTGAATACAGATATAGTCACTGGTTTTAGTTAATATGTTTGAAAGAATGCAGATAGTCACTAGTTTTAGTTAATATGTTTGACTTAATACAAATATAGTCACTAGTTTTAGTTAATATGTTTGTCTGAATACAGATATAGTCACTGGTTTTAGTCAATATGTTTGAAAGAATGCAGATAGTCACTAGTTTTAGTTAATGTTTGACTGTTTGAACTAGTCACTAGTTTAGTTAACATATTCACTCTGTAAGTAGGAAATTACTAGTTTTAATTAACAAGAAGTCACAGTTTAAGTTAGTATATTCACTTTATATGCAGGAAGACACTAGTTTTATTTAATGTTAGACTCCATATACATGAACTTACTAAACACTTGACTCTACCTACAGGAAGTTATTAGTTTTAGTCAACATATTCATTCTATATGCAAGAAGTCACAAGTTTTAGTTAAACTATTTATTCTATATGTAAGAAGTCACTAATTTTAGTTAAGATGTTTGCTTCAGTCTGCAGGAAGTCACTAGTTTTAGTTAAAATGTTTTTACTCTGCATACTATTTTTTTGAAGTCACTAGTTTTATTTAACAGTTTGTCTCTATATCAGGAAGTCACTAGTTTCAGTTAACATATATATGATTATATATGCAGGAAATAGAGACCAAACGTAAGAAGTCAAAGCTAAAGATGCACTCATTGACGCTGTCAGCTGCAAGCAAGATTTCGAGAGACCACTTAAAAAAAATTCACAGTGCTTCTCATCATTCAGAGTGTGTTTCACCATCAGTCAGCCGTGAGGGTTCATTCCTCACAATCAGTATTGACAAAGAACTAGAAGACATTTTTAGCCGAGAAGACAGTTTTAGTCAGCATTCCATGGAGTCTAGTGTTGCTAAGTCTTCTCGTCCTATCACTGGAGAATCAAGGCTGACTGTTCCTCAGGCAGTGGAAACCACCAGCAGGGCATCCAAACATGCAGCAAGCCTTCCTTCAGAGAGTCATGTGGAGGGAAAAACTACTGTTTCAACAGTCATTGAGCCAGCACAGAGCGATTGTTTTGCCTTGACACCAGGAACAAAATCTAGACTCGGCCTTATTCCGTCGTCTTCTCTGTTAGAAATAAAGGAACCCGTGACCACTCCTATATTGCACTCGGATCATAAAATACCCATCAGTCGAGGGACCATCTTAGAACGTGAGAAATGGGATGAGGTTGCAAGATCAGTCTATGCTGATCTCCATGAGAGGTATGCTAATATGATCAATGAACTGGTGACAATTGATAGTGGGATATTTTCCGACTTCCCAGAAACCTCCAGCAACTTCAACAACTCTGCCTTTAGTCAAGAACTGCTTTCCTCTTGCCTTCCACTGTCCAGCGTAAGTGATTTTGAATCTGATGAGAATATTAGGACCCTTTTGGGGACAAGTTACTCAGAAGACTTCCTTGACAAGGATCTAGAAATTAACAAGACACCTGGCCAGTTGGGCACTTATGTAAATAAGACTGCAGAGCAAGAGCAAGGGGCATCTCAAGATGAGGACCAAGAAGAAACTGCTAATAGTTTTAAGCAAGATAAAGTAACTCCAAGTAATGTAGAAGGAAATGAGTTAACTCCAAGTAGTATAGAGGGAAATGAATTAACCACAAATAGTGTAGAGGGAAATGAGTTAACTGCACATAGGGTAGAGAGAGATGAAGTAACTCCAAATAGTGTAAAGAGAGGTGAGGTAACCCCTTGTAGCACAGAGAGAGGTGAGGTAACCCCAAGTAGTGTAGAGAGAGGTGAGGTAACCCCATATAGTACAGAGAGAGGTGAGGTAACCCCAAGTAGTGTAGAGAGAGGTGAGGTAACCCCAAGTAGTGTAGAGAGAGGTGAGGTAACCCCATATAGTACAGAGAGAGGTGAGGTAACCCCAAGTAGTGTAGAGAGAGGTGAGGTAACCCCATATAGTACAGAGAGAGGTGATTTAACATATTCTATTATTGCTACAGCTTCATAATCAGGCTTAAAACAATCTACTGTGCTACTTAATGATGACAATTGACATAACAGAGGAAAAACAGTCAGTTTAATACTATTCTGTGACTTTTGTTTCCAAAGTACCAGCATTACCATATATCTTATCAGAATTTTCAGCTTTTTACTTTTTGCTGTTGTTCTGTGCGTGTGTGTACACTTGTGTATATGGAGTGATTGTGTGTATATATATATATATAAAATAAAATAATTGTCCGTTTACAACATAAATTGGTAAACTATCCCATTGAAATTTTATTGTAAAATGTATTATGCATGTCTTATTTAGACATCATAGACTAATTATGAGACTGTGTTGAGAGTAGTAAAATTGTTCTTGTAGCAAAATTAATTTATATTATTGCATATAACTATGTAAAAAGCTATTTATCTTCAAAATAAAAAAGAAATTATATATATATATATTATATACCGCATTCATTTATTTATTAACTGTGATATAAATGTGCATTTGCAGATTTAATTAAATTTGATGTTGTAACATATATCTTGTATTAATTATGTGTTACAAATGTATCTTATGTTATATTTAGTTTAGTCTAAGCAGTTCAAAGTTTGCCTAACAGAAATACTGGTGCTAATTATATTAAGAATTCTAATATTATATGCGGTAATTAGATGATAAATATTTTTGGATGTGTTTGTTATTTAAAAAAAATCTTAACCTATCATGTAACTATATAGTAGTGGTATGTATTTGTTTTTAACTTAACTAGTTGCTTTATATAATTTGTATTACAAATCTTATTCCATCATAAGACCTTACTGACAAAAATATGATACTGTTGAAAGCAAAATTAGGAAACAAACTGATAAAAAAATGCTTTAAATATGTGTGAAGTGACTTTTCAACTTTATTTTTATTAACAAAATTTTGCTAAAATTTTAATACTCAAATAAAGTACTAAACACACTGCCAGTATTTAAGTTGAAAAAAGTCAACAAATTCCATTAAGTTCAATTTTTAATATGCCTTAATACACATAATGTTTCAGAGGAAAAATAAAGAACAAATCCACTGCATATCATAGTTCATTCAATGCAAAGAATATTGGTAATAATTATGCTTAATTTGCAAGCTGGTTTGTGTTCAACCCTTGGTAAACTATGTGTGCTGGTTGGGCACATCTATGTTTTGATATTGTAACACAAGAATATATAGAAGGGTACAGGTAATAAAAATATATTCATCAAAATATTGTATTAATTCAAACTTAATTATATTAGAATATTTTTATTATGCAAAAAATCAAAACCCAATGAAGAAACAAAAAAAAAGAAGCAAGCAATAATAAATGGTGACACTAGATAGGTTAAGTAATAAAGAACAATAAAGTTACAGCTGTGATTGACATTGCATATGTACATGTGTGCATATACACAGATATACAAATGCTCATATTTTTTCCCCATTTTTTCTCCCAAAAGAACTGTTTCTAAATATAACTTTGCAAATACATGTATACAAATATTAATTCCACATACAGTACATTAATAAACTTAACAATCCAAGTAGCAGTTCAACACAGTTCTCATGATTCACATCAGACCATAAAATGTGTGGGTGTGAAAAGGAATAGCAAGAATTCTTACAGACAACTCATGGATTGGATAGGAAAAAGACATTAAGAATTCTTACCAATCAGCTCATGGAGTGGGGGGAAAAAAGAAAAGAAAAATGAGGATTCTTATAGACCTATCTCATGGAGCAGGTGGGAGAGGGAAAATTGGGGATTCTTATAGACCAGGCTCATGGAGTGGGTAGGAAAAGGACAAATGAGAATTCTTACAGTCCAGATCATGGAGTGCATGTGAAATGGAAAAATAAAGAGTTTTATAGACTCAGTTCATGGAGTGGTGAGAGAAGGAAAAATTATTCTTGCAGACATCTTATGGAGTAGGTGTGATGAAAAAATGAAAATTCTTGAAGACCATCTCATGGAGCGAGTGGGAAAAGAAAAAGTGAGGATTCTCACAGACCAAATACATGTGGTGTAGGTAGGGTGCAGATGAGGTTTTACCTAGAAATAAATGAATTCTATACAATCCATCATCACAATGCAGACTGACAATGATAATGAGATAAATTCAAAATGTTTTACCATGCCAGCAGCTTATAAGATTGTCTTGCAAACAATGGTACAAAGCATTCAATACTTGTAATTTCATAATAAACTAACTGTAACATCTGGTTAGTAGAATATGTTTGATTACATTTAACAGGAAACAACTCTGGTTTTATGGAATGGAGTACTTACACATTTTGTGCAGTCAATTTTGGTAGCAGACAGTCGTAAAATATTATTGGCTGTTTTAATCCAAAAATATTAGCAGTTTCAATCCTATAAGATTAATAATAGCTTCAAATCTAGAAGATGAATAGCTGTCACAAACTTAAATATTTGAGGTTCTTTCTAATATACCAGTTGCTGCTGTTTAATATTATGAGAGGTTTCAATCCTAGAAGATCAGTAGCTCTTTCAAACCCATATAAGTAGCTGTTTCAAACGTAGAAGCTAACCAACTGGCTTAAACCTAGAATATTGGTAGTTGTTTCAATCCTATAAAATAAACAGCTGTTTAAATCTTGAATATTAACTGTTTCAATCCTAAAATTTAAAAGCTGTTTCAAACCTAATAGTAGTGGTTTCCATCATATAAAGTAAACAGTTATCTTAAACCTAGAATATTAATTGCTGTTTCAAGCTTAAAAAATAAGCTTATGGTTCAGTCCTAGACAATTAAGAGCTGTTTCAAACATAGAATATTAATAGTTGTTGCAATCCTAGAGGATTAACAACTGTCTCAAACATAGAATGTTAGCAGTTGTTTCATTTCTAAAATATAATTAGTGATTTTTATTCTAGAAGAGCAATAGCTGTTTCAATCCTAGAAGATTAATAGCTCTTTAATATAATAACTAGAATATTAGTACTTTTTGTCCTATAATATTAGTAGCCATTTAAAAACTAGAATATTATTACTCTTTGTCCTATAATATTAGCTTTCAGTCCTATAAGACTAGAAGCTATCTATTTCTTACAAAGGTCAAATGTACAAATTTCAGGTATTATAAAAAATAAACATACAACACACTAATTAAATAATACCAGTAAAATATTTTATACAATTCTCCACCACCACCACCCCCCAAAAAAAAGAAGTGATTTTGGAGAGCATAGCCAATTGAACCATTTTCCTTAACCTGTATTAAATACTTAATGACTATTTTTTATTTGACAAGAATGAAACAAAACCAGATACACTATTAAGCTGTCAAGAAAATGGTTAGATCACCCAAGCAAGGTGTATTACTTAGTGCATTTATATGTTCTTACATATACTGTGCCAGATGTTTTTTTAAATTCCATTTCTGTAACAAACAAAAACCAAATGTGCTTCTGATTTTATATTTCATAAACCCCAAATACAATCAATGACACAAAGTCACTTTTCCATTTTAAAAAAAAATCAAGTACATTCAAGACTTGGAAAATAGATTTTGAACTCAAATACCTGCAAGATAATAGATTTCAGAACTCAAATGCACATCAAGATCTAGAAAACTGACCTGAACTCAAATACCTGGTCTGGAAAATAGACTTCAGAACTCTTGTATATACAAAATCTGGAAACAAGACTTCTGAACTTGAATACAGACTTAAGAACTCAAGTACATACAAGATCATGAAGACAAACTTCAGAACTCAAGTATATAAAAGATCCAGAAAATAGACTTCAGAATTCAATACACATTAAGATCTGGACAACTGACTTCTGAATTCAAATAAATACAAGATATAGAAAGCAAACTTCAAAACTCACAGATCTAAAAAAAAAGACTTCAGAATTTGACTACATACAAGATGTGGAAAATAGACTTCAAACTCAAGTATATACAAGATCTGGAAAATAGACTTCAGAACTCAAATATACACAAGGTCTGGAAAATACAATTCAGAGTTCAAGTACATACAAGATCTAGAAAATTGACTTCAGAACTCAAGTACCTGAAAGATCTGGAATATAAATTTCTGAACAAGTACACAAGATCTGGCATATAGACTTCAGAACTCAAATATACATAAAAGTCTGGAAAAATGACTTCTGAACTCAAGTACATACAATATCTAAAAAATATATTTCTAAACTCAAGTATATACTAGACCCTGAATACAGACTTCAGAACTCAACTATAAGTCTGGAAAATAGATTTCAAAACTCAAGTAAATATAATGCTTGGAAAACAGAATTCAAGTATGGAAGCCTGGGAAACAGACTTCAGAAGTCAAAAACATACTGTGTAAACATCCAGAGTTCCTATGAGAATTACTGCATATAAATAACCATTTTCGTTATCATAATGATGATGATGTAGAATCTGTTGTACAGATAGATAGATATATTGGAAGTTACATTCGTGGATATTCTTTGAAATAATGGACAGTTATTATTCACTAAAAAAGTCAGAACTCAAAGTGAAAGAATAAATAATTAACAGCACACAATCAAAATTAATGAAACAGTTTATAATACAATAATGTCCAGATATAAAAGTTATAATAAGACCTTTGTAAATGGCTTACAGTAACAACTAGATAAATGTTTGCAACATTGTTAAAATGACTGTATTCACTTGACAACACTTTGCCCCTAATAATATTAGTAAACATGAAATTTTTAAACAGAGAGGGTTAAAACTAAATGGGTAAAAATAAATAAACAATGTATTATTTAAAAAATCTATCAAGAAAAAAGAAATTACTAGTAAATAAAATGTGTAGACTTATAAATATATGTGACTTCACAAATCTCTAATTTACTAGTAAAAATGAAAACTAAAACTAAATATAAAATAAAATACATCTAGTTAAAACATTATTGTAAAAATATCAGTTAAAAATTTCTGCTAGTTTCATTTTTTAATTAAAAAATGTTTACTAGCTGTATTGGGGAAAGAATGAACAGATTACTAATAATATTAATGAAATTTGACTGTCCCTATTTCTAAACTTAATTGTTATATAAATTGTTAAATGTGAACATGACATGACCTTCAGGTTCTGTGCATGACAATATTTTTGTATCAGAGTTAGAACTCATGTATAAAAAATGCTGGAACTTGCTAAACCAGTTCCAAGTGGATGATAGTTTTTCTTACTAATACTAGTATCATACCTGCTCATAACAACTTCATCCAATGGGGATAGACTGAAAGTTACTTTGTTGAAAAAAGTTCTATATTCTGATCACTTTGAATTTGAAATAACTAAAGTCCAGTCATAAAAGCGATAATTAGTTTATGGTAAGTAAACTGACTGATAAAGAAAGAATGGACTTAGAACATTTTGTACATGTTTGCTATTGATTTATGAGTTGAATTGGAGAATGTTTATGTAATTGAACCATTTTCTATGTTCACTAATTTGATTATGTTATACATTATACTTGTGAATTTGATCAATGCTATATTTCTTACACTGCATGTTTATCGGGCAAATGAATATTGTTGCAGGATTTTAAGTAGAGAATGTGTAAGAGAGAAAGGAGTTTAGAGATGAAATATGCCTGAAACTTAGTGCTGCCATTAATTTGAGAGAGGAGCAGGCCTTTTGGATCATGTTGGAGTGTGTATTCAGCATTGTCATTGAGCTTATCAGTAAATGTGTTGCTGTAAGTTGATTCCTGTGAATTCCATTCGAGAGCCAATATGGTGGAAATTGATGTTTGAGTTTGGTCTTGAGAATTCACAAAAGTTTCTTGTACATTCCTTGTGGGACAAGGCGCTTAGTAGCACACATGAAGATTCGGGAACATGTGCCTTGATAGCGAAGTTCTGAAAAATTTTCTCCATGGTGTGCTTGTGAGCTCATCAGAGATTTTGGAACAGTTGGTGTAATGTGCCTAGAAGGGGTATGTTGGACTGTCATTTAATAAGAAAAACAATGGCTTGTTGCAAACTGCGTCATTGTGAACATGTGCTAGTGACAGCCACCATCATTGAAAAGGATATGTACATTGACTAACAATTATCTCTCCAAAATTCCACTTTAATTTTTATGATGAAACCATATCTATGAACTTGACTATATATATTAATTTGACTGCTGATGTCTATGCTAGGACAAAGTGAAGGAAAACATTGTTTGAAGTTATGTAAATGTTAACACCCTTTTTGATTATATTCATATTTTGTATATTTGATTGTTGATTTAATAAATGTATTGTTAAATTTATTAACCTTCTTGCACATATATTAAAACCTTATGTTGGAGTAACAGTGGGTGGATAGGGGCTCATTAAATATTAATAAAAGACAGATTTTTATTACTCATTAGTAAGTTTTCACCTGCAGAAACATGTGACAGTAAATCACCTATCGTATTATTGTGTAAAGAGTCCATAGACCCTTTGGCCATCCAATATCTAATAAAATTAATCAAAAGTCATACAATGAGTTTCAAACACAAAACTATTAGTAATAAATGACAGCGCTTCACACAAAGAATTTTAAACAAAACTATCAATAATAAGTGATAACTGTTCAACAATGAAATTTAAGCACAAAACTAAGATCTAATAAATGACTCTGCATTCAATTTCATAACTTTCTTTTTTATTTCTTTTAAAAGATATATAAGGACAATTATTGCACTTCCACAGGAAATTAGAATGTTTCAATGATGAATTAAGTACCATCTTCAATAATGATACACAGTATTAAAGGCATACTTCAAAAACCTAAAGTGACTGCTTGCAGTACAAAAATTGGGAATTTCAAGCTACTGTGCAGTAGACAAACAAGACTTTTGCAAACTGATTTGTTGTAGTGCAAGTGCCATAAAAATATTTACACATAATAGTTTGAAGCAGTACACTTGTGGGAACCAATCATGATACTATCACTGCAAAGTGACATCAATTCAATGAAATGAAATTAACACTAAACACAAAGCTTGTTTGAATTTTACACAACTTCTATTCTGTCTTTCAAATTTAAATTGTCATTTTTACAAGCTTTGAGATCATTTGTTAAAAATAAATGATTTTAAATGGCTTCAATGTAAAAACATTAAAAATCCACCTTTGAAGTGTGGGTTTACAAAATAGAAATTACTATTGCCTATGGAAAAAATTCTTTTGCTCTATGTTCACACACACTGTCTCACTTATGTTGTCAAAATCATTTGGACCTCCCTCTATGTTCACACACACTGTCTCATTTATGTTGTCAAAATCATTTGGACCTCCCTCCCAACAATTTTACTTTTCAAAAATTGATATGTAGTGTTCAAAAAGCATATTATTACTAAATAATCAAGCCAACCAACAAAAAAAAAATAGTTTGCCCTCAAACCTATACACAGAAAAATTTATATTTAAAAATTTCTTGAGAGAGAAATAATACATTTAAAAACTATTATCTATATGCATATAAGCGCAAATATCCTGTTTTCTATGTGTCAAAATACTTTGTCATAACTAAAGACACACATTTTGGAAACACCCTGACAGAAAATTGCTTAAAGTCATCACATTATGGGAAAGATAACCCTAACATGTCTAAAAAAGACTTCAATTTATAGGAAAAAATAACTTTCACACAAATCTTACAAAAAAAACTTCAGTTTATGGGAAAGAAAAACTTGACACAGATCTTACAAAGATTTCAGTTTATGGGAAAGAAAAACCTTGACACAAATTTTAGAGACTTCAGTTTCCCTCTTACAAAGACTTAGAATTATGGGAAATAAAACCCTGATACAAATCTTACAAAGACTTCAGTTTATGAGAAAGACAACCCTGACAAATCTTATATAAAAAATATCAGATTATGGGACAGATATACCCTGGAATGAAATTGAAAAAGGACATCAAATTATGGGAAAGATGGCAAAGGTGCAAATATTATAAAGTTATACAATTACAGGAGATCTAAAAATGAAAAAATAAACAAAAATATCTTTCATGATGACACATTCATTAAAAATTATACCTTTGCCACATTTACATAAAAAATTGCACAAACCTTACACTGAACTAGAAAATACAACAGAGACAAAGAAAAATAAAATGAATTATTAATTGTGTGCACTTTTAAAATTATATTTATGATATGACTAGAGATTAATAATGTTGGATATAAAATTTTAAACAATTTCAGGAAACTAAAAGAATAATATCAACAACTGCCAAAAGAACTGCAATATAGATAAATGCACAATGTTGGAAATCTGTAACAAAATTAGAAAAGTAACATACAAAAGCAATCTCAGATTAAAAATAAATATCACAAGCAGACTTTTCCACATCAAATATTATAGTTTGTTCTTTTTAAACAATAAATTTAGAAAATATTTTCTTACAGGATAAAAAGCACATTAAAAAAGTTGTATTTTCCCATGCAAATAAATCCTTCAAACTAAAACCCAAAAGATATGATGGCAATTTATAAGAAAAAAGGTAAAAATAAATAAATAAATTTGACCTTAAAAGTTTTATTCATACAAATGTGCATTCCTATCTGAACATGCATGCTTGTGTAAATACATGTATTTATGACTGATTATGAACGTACTGGAAATGACAGGAGAGGGGAAAATAAAAAAAAGACAATGACAGTTTTCATCACTGGCTATATGAAAATGTTAACATCAAACAGTACTACAGTCCCAAAGTAAGACTTTTTTTTTGGTCAGTGCAAGTTCATAGACATGTTGTGCATTACTGATTTCTCAGCCATTTGAAACTAAAATGCTAATTTATTATAATATTAATGTGAATTTGATCATTTTCAAATGACAATTTTGAATTAGAAACAATGAGAATATTGCTCCACTGATGACACAATAAGATTCTTTTCATGTACAGATCTACAAATTAATAGGAAAGTTTCCTCGAATATATGTATATATATATATATATATATATATATATATATATATATATATATACACAGTAACAGTTTAGACACAGCACCCTGACACAAATAACAAAAATCTCTTCAGACATTTCATACTGATGATAAGGTTTCCAATACTTCAAGAAAAGTATGAATATAAACATAAAAACAAAAAGTAAAAATGATGAAGAGATGATACCAGTGACAAATTAGTTAGATACCATGGAGCTTTTCCAAAGATGATAGGCTGAACTGCACAACAAGACTGATTCACATACTGAACTTTTGCTATTATTACACAACTTAATATGTTACAATATGTATCATTTAGAATTTGTATGAGTACTTTTACATAACAGAGTAAGTGATCAAAATTGCATAAAATTTAAATAGTCGAAGTTAACTGAGCATCCAAGCATATGGCTGCTTAAATTGAAATACATTCCAAACATTAAAATATAACAAAATTAGAAGCTGAAGACCATAGTATCAGAATCACATGACAAATTGTAAAAATTAAAGAAATTATAATTTCAACTAAAACACAGGGTGGATATAACAAGATGACTTATAATAATTAACATTCACTCTCAATCAACTGACCCAAAGTTTATTATATATAGAAATAAGTGACTGATATGTTTAAACAAAATCACAGCTAAATGCTGGGTAACTGAGCCTAATGTAAGTGAAAACCAATTGACACTTTATTAAAATAATGATATATTTGGCATCTTCACATAATTATGTTGTCTCTAAAAACTATATAAGAGTAATTTAAAAGTAAATATTGCATATACTCCCTTAACTACTGTACTACTGAGTGGCACTTTTTCAAATGGAAAAAAAACCCAACACTTTACATTAATAATGTTTGACTAATTATGATGTTAAAAATAAATAATTAAATTTACTGAAAAAAATTTGAAATTGTTTAAAATATTTTTTACCAAGATTTCAATCTTATTTAAATTTTAAAGACTGGGCATTAGGTTGTTACAGAATAAAAATAGAGAGAATTTTTAAAATATGAAGCAAATGGAACACACTAACAGGATTTTGTACTTTCTGACTACTAAAGACTGCTTTTTATTTACAAGAAATTTTGATGTCTTTTTTTAAAAGTTTGGTTCAAAATAGCAACCAAATGATAAGTTCTGTTTGAAAATGATATTTTTATTTAATTTTTATAAATCTTTATAAGCAAAATTTTATGATAGAATTTAGCTAGCATTCCTGATCGCTTCATCCTCTTTTTAACGGGCTTATAAATCACACAGAAATATTTTTATTTCAAACAACATTTCCTCAAGATGACTAAGCATAAATTTTGCTTAGTACTCTCAGTTTTTAAAAAAAATTATTATTAAAGGCAAAGTGGCTCTCCCATTTGTTTACATTACACTGGATTAAATTGTTAATTTGATGATGGAAGCAATATAATAGACCTTGATGAGTGAATACCTGTTGTCTATAAATAATTACAATTTTCTAAAATAGGAAACAAAATGCACAGAAATAAATCAAACAGATGTCACAAACTTAGAATAAGGCTGCAGCTATTTATAAAACTATAAACAATGTTGGCTGAAGTTAAGAAACAAAGAAAACATGCTCATTGAAAGAATCTTCTCACTTAGTCAGCTAATTATTAATGAGAAAGAAAACATCAAAAGGGCAAAATTGTAATAAATATTGAATTATAAATTAAAAGACCATAGTGAAAATGCAAAATGCCATTTTAAAATTCTTAGCAATCTCATTTATATTTGCAACAGAAATATATATGCAACTTACCAACACTGTATTGGAAGCAAATTATGACCCATATTCCAGCTGCTCTGAAATTACACACGATACTAAATATATACTCAAGAGGGATGCAGTCAGGTACAGTACTCAATACTATCTATAACCAAAGTGCACAATCAAAACAATAAAACTAAGCAACAATAAATGATTAGTGAATATACTATAAAGAGTTGTGGGGATGGGGAAATTTTACAATGCACTTTCACATGTTTAAAAATTATGTTTAAAAGAAAAGCACTCTGCTTATAGACATAGAATGGTACTACAGCTAGTCGTCAACTTACGACCTATGCGACTTATGACTGATTGACTGTTCAATTGCAACATAACCACGAAAATATCTGGCAGTGCATTTAAAAGATATGAGGGTCAGTGAGAGGGGTACTCAGAGGAACAGAGGGTCCTTTGTTATTCAGGCAGTGGGGTGATAAAGCGGAGTGATTGAGAGACCCTTCGATATCCACTGACCTTGGTCACATCAGTTGCCTCAAACATCATGGTTAAAAGCATTTTTACTGAGTTCCCCTTGGAAATATTCCCTTTTTCTAATTGCTGTAGTAAGAAATATCAATATTATATACAGGAAAAGCAGATGCAGACTTTACCATGTTACACTAGTGTACTTAGTACTCTAGGTACATGTAAAATAAAAGGGTAGTCCAACATATGACCAAATTGACTTCTGACCATTCTTTTGGAATCGATTGCAGTCATAAGTCGATGACTCATTGTAGTGTCTTTCAAAGAAATGAATCTACAGAAAAAGTGTAAATTTTTCATGAGCTGTATATGATGGAAGTAACCTTTTAAACCAATCTTTACAAAAAAGTCCAAGCTAGTGTTTGGAAAATGTTAATCTAAATCACCCATGTCTGCTAGTTTTTTCCTTGCGATAAATAACTTCCATAAATTACAAGCAATTATATATGAGGGTGCATAACCATTGTGCCTTTAGTAAATATTTTATTTTAATGAGTAGAATGTTGTTTTAATGGTATAATTCACTTTCTGCCTATTAAAATTATTAGAAGCTAATGAGATAAGAAGTGAATAAATTCTTATATGGTTCCATCAGTACAGTGTTTAGGTAGTACAAAAAAGCTCAGACTACTTTCAAATTTCAGAGCTACACTGATGAGCTCTAAAGGTAACACTGCTGAGGGCAAGTCTGTGGACAACTAGGAAATTCTCATTTTAATTCATAAACACCAAGAATCAAGAAGATTACAACAAAAGTCAGAAAATGATAAATGAATGAAAACTTAAATAGCTTTACAAGGTAAAATTGTGTCAGATGTTCATTACATATCTAAAGAGATGGAAACATCAACAATTAGACGCTTTGCATTACTGATATACTATTTGACATCAAATTATGGAGTTGGCTATACAAGTAAATGACTCAATATTAATCTAATTCAGATAAATTAAAACCAATAATAGGAAAAAGAAAAATTTGTAACGTGTTTCATACATATTTTTGCAACTAAAAAGTTATCATAGTTTCGTCTGGGGTGGTTATAAAATTAAGCCTTGCTTGGAGATCCAGAATTTCACAAACATCCCACAATTCTTATCATTAAAAAGATTGGTTTTATTTCATTTAATGATCTTAAGGCCCATAATTCACAAGCAGTCTTGAAAAAAAATTAATTATTACTGTAGTCTTTAACTATTAAATTAAACATTCTTAATAGGCTTTAACATTTTTTAAAAAACATAAAACATCAGACATAATTTTAGATCTAAAGAACAGGAAGAGTAACATTAAGAAGGGGATGAGTGTCTGGATTTTAAATTCCAGTGATTTATTGCACTAGATAATCACAAGTAACTCACCTACACTTAAATCCACAATGGACAACAACAATGAAGCATGCAACATTACAGTTAAGCTCTATCTAAAGAACACTTTTTACAATTCAGCCTGAATCTTTAGGCAAGCTTTCTGCAAATGTTTGTAGCTGAATCATAAATCCTGGATTGGGAAATGAGGAGGGGCGTTTAGAGCGAAGAAAGTTGAAAGCATCATTTAGTGACATATTATTGTGCTTAATAAGATATGCAAGGACAATAGTTGCTGAGCGAGATATGCCTGCATTACAGTGCACAAGTACACACCCGCCAGAACTGATGGCCTTCTCAATGAAGTCAAGAGCGTTAGGAAATTCTTTAAAGATGGGAAAGTCTGGGAGGTCTCGTAAGTCTAGTGAAAGGTAGATAAACTTCTCAGGATACTGGTTGCTGATATTAGATCCTGCATTAAGAATGTGGGTCACATTATATTTCTCAAGCAGCTCTAGATTATGTGCCACATCCTGTGATCCTACAGCAGTGGAGAAAAGAAAATAAAAGCAATTATAAAATCTAGATATAAAAACAACAGTTTCAATAAACAGAATGAACAATAATAATAATAATAATAACATAAAAACTATTTATAAAGTGTACATATACAAAACTCAAGCATTAATTTCTTTTAATTTAATTATTTTTTTTAAAGTTACCTTTCTATCCATGCACACACACACACACATACTGGCTAAGAAAATATGTCATTTTTGTGAAAACTGTAATAAGTAAATGTTTGAAGAGATTTTGGGGAGGATAACTGTTATCATGTGAAAAGTATAACCGTACACCTGATAACTGCATACCATACATTCAAAATGCACTTTCAATAAATTATGCATGCACATTCAGTAAAAAGTTTTTTTTTTTTTAAATAGCATTAATTAAATGCAACTGGTTTTAAAATTTTATATCCTGCCATATAAACACTAGATCTTCAACTGTTCTGAAGCTGACATGCATACTGGCTGGTCAAGCTGACAACAACCAGGTTTACTCTATTTCTAATTGTAAACATAACAGACACTATTTTATCATCATTGTTCAACATCATTCTTCAATCAAATATACCCCATTTCTAACTGAGGCTCAAGGGCCCAACTCAGAAAAAGAGATATTCAAAATGAAAGGAATTGTATACAAAATTGGACAGAAGTTGACAGGGCCAAAAATATGGAAAGAAACAGCGAAAATCATAGGGTGCAAAGAATTCAGTTCATTGAGTTCATTTAATTTGCAGAGGTGCATTTTTAAAAAAAAGATTTTGATGTGAAAAGTATACTACTGCATACTGCATAACTGTGGAAATGTCTTGATTTCATTTGCAACTCTTGCCAAGCATTTTAAAGGGGGACAACTTCAGGACAAATATTTTACACAATGTTGTTCTAAAGGGAAAGTTGTTCTGCAACCAATTGGATTTGCACTGATAATACAATATGAACACTTCAAATGTTATTATAAGTGTATATATGTTCTATTAACAGCACTTTAGCATTTGCTTCAATTGGTGCTAACTCCCTGAACCTGTTTTCAACCATGGGCAATTATACACTGCTTTGTCAAGTCTTCATAGTTAAAATTATTGAAGGATCTGAACAGGGAAAACTTATGAATGGCAATAATTTCACACACACACACACACACACACACACACACACACACACACACACACACACACACACACACACACAAATGTGGTTTACATAGAAATATGTTCCATGTAAATGCATGACGAAGTTAATAGAAGTTGGATTTAATTAAATCCAAATTAAATCCAACAAATAAAAAATTAACAAAAATATACATGGATAATTGACCTGTCAAACAAGGGCTTATTTCTATATTCTAGTATTATAATGAAAAACAATATTTATGACAATCAGAATTATACAGTTGACTCTTGATTATCTGTGATGGGAATTACTCAGTTTCTGTGTTGATAGCTGGAAGATGTCCAAAATAAACATTATGTAGCTGAAAAAAATTTTTGCTTTCCATTTCTCCTAAAATATCTAACAATGTTACAATTCTTAAACATACAAATAATATTTTTACTTTTATTATGTTCTAAGTAATTCTATAAATCTCAATTAGAAACCTCAGTAGGTTTTCTATACTGCTTTGCAGTTTATTGTTGAATTAACTATACTATCGTTCTCCTTCAATGCTCCAGATAGGTCAAGAGTCAATAATATATCTAAAATAATTGAACAAAGAAAGAACTCCAGATATCCTGTAGCTCATCATACAATCATTTCTTATTACAAGGACTTTTTAAAATGTTTAATATTTTCTAGTAATTCTGCTTGTTGTAAGTTTTAATAAAATTAGTTTGAATTAAAATATATCTACGTGATTATAATGCATTTTGGAAACAGTATATTCAAGCAAAACCAAGACAATTCTCTTCTATGGTAACATATAGATGTCAATGCTATAAGTTTTGATTATCCTGAACTGTACTGAAGACATGTTAAAGAATTCTTTCACATCTGTGAGCTGCTAAGCACTAAAGTACAAAACATAACAAATGATATAATCAACTGACAACAATTAAACATAATTAAAGACCTGTATATTCTCACCCATGATCAAACCTGGCAGAATTTCACCAACTTGCAAATCTTCTCGGACATCTCCTACATAGCCAAGATTTCCAAAGCTGATTGATTTGGTAATTGTCCTTCCTTGCTCATCTTTACCTTCTACAACCTGCCTACCATCTGGCAAAGTTATAACTGTGTCTGTTTTGCGAAGTGATGCTTTATTGAAAGAACTAAGCTGAGTTGAGAGATTCAGTGGTGGTGGGCATCGATCTTGGTAATGAGGGTGACTAGGCTTTGGTGATTCTTTGTGACAGTTTGCCATATTTTAAAAATATATATGTATAAACATATATATCTGAAATGTTCTCCTTCTGAAGCAATTACATCCCAGTGTTAATTCAGTAGCTGAAGCTGATGAAAAGAGAATGTTAAACTTTAAAGTTTATTAATTCATAATCTACAGCTTCATTACTGCATGCAAGATAACTTTCGATACAAGCAACTTTATTATTTCAAGTTCTGATATAACATTTCAGACCATTCTCGATACAAATACTTACACCAAATTATACCAATCAAAATATAAAAATTAAAAAGAAATTATCAATTAATAGTGCCATGACTGTTGTAGATTTTTTCCCTTAAAAAGTTATTTTTATATTTAATACTGCATTATTTTCGCAAACTGACAATGAAAAATCGAAATTAATGCTTACAAACTTGCAACTTTATACAAGCGAAACAACTATTACCTGTTGGTATAATTGTAAAATACCTGTGTTTACTTAGTCTTCAGTACAAACTCCGTCTCAATATACGTTTGGAATTATAAATAATGCTTATATATTTTGTATTTGATATTCACTGTGAATGATGAACGATTACACATTTGTCAATGTTTACGAACAAAAATCTAGCAAACACCAGCCTGCCAAAACAAGGGACATGACTCGTATAGAACAAAAGTAACTCAATTTTATTCGTTATGTCTGCCGTCGGAAGCTGTGTTTGTAATATTGCCGATCTGCCCGACGTTGTTTTACTTCATATTTTACAATATCTAGATCATATTGATCTGTCTTATTTTAGAAACGTAAACAGTCGATTTCGTTCAATATGCATGGACCGAGAGCTTGTCAGGTATTTTTTTTTTTTATTCAACAACACATGTATAACAAAAATCGAAAGCTTTGAGATGCGAGTAATTTTGTTCTCGAAATGTTTCAACATATAACAATAAAGTTATAAACCGCCTTAATTATTGATTAGGTCTATTGAATTAACTGTGATTCCCTCCTCCCCACTGTAATTGTAGTAAAGCTTTAATAGCTTTGTGATTTTTTTTTTCTAAGCACATCTCATCAGTTTAGCAATTTATATTAAATTATATAGGCCCTATACTATAGTCTATAAAGAATCATGTGCATTAACCATCAATCAATTGATTTTGAATTTAGTATTATGAAGTAAATAAATATTTTTAAATGTTTTGATTAGGTTATTATATTTATACTATACCTACAACCTTATCAAGGCTTCTATTGCAATTAAATATTTTAAATTTTACTTTTATATCCCACATGTTGATGTAAAGTTAAGCAGTTAAAATTATTTATTTCTGTAAAGTATTATTAAGCTAAGTTATCATATATACAAAAATATTTTGGTTTAGAATTTTATTGAGTCCTAATTCAGAATTACTATGTAATTAATTTATCCGATAAAATTATACATTTTATATTTTCCTTCTTATTTTATCATCAGAATATCTTAAATTTGGATTGTTCATTTATACATTTTCATAAATCTGGTAGATAATGTTATACATAAAGCAATATTATTATTTTATTATATAATTCATTGATTAATTTGTTTCCTAGTATATGGCTTTGAAGGAATATAATGCAGTGAAATGTTCTAAATTCTTCCTACTATCCTAGTCTATGACTTTAAATTATATAATGCAGTGAGTTATTTTTAAAAAAATTCTAATGTGTGTTATATATAATACTATGAATATACTATGTTATATATAATACTTTTAAATTTGTTTCTCCATTTGTTTTATTTTTGTTTGCAGACATGTGTCATTTACAAGATGCCACAAACTTACTGACAAAATCTTTCAAGCGTATGTTCGTCCCATTGCTCAGCAAATCGAATCTCTTAATCTCAGTTATTGCTACTGGCTTACTTCTCGGTGTTATGATGTCATCAGTCGTTGTTCAAACCTGGTTTCTATCAACTTGTTGCAGTGTATTATCACACCAAAGCGACTGTGCACCTTGCTTGCTGGACTAACTAATCTCCAGTTTCTTGCTTTCTCTGTTCGAGATATGCGTGATCTTCATACAGAGCTGGCCAACTCATTGAATGCTCAGAAAACTTTACATGGTTTGCGCAGCATTACCCTGCACTTCAGAAACCACTTAGAATATGGTGCACAGAACATGTCTATGCACTTTGTTGCAAGGCCAAGCATTTTTGATTACTGTCGAAACTTGGAAGAATTTCATGTGCTTGGGTTTCGTAGTAATTGTAAAGGAATTCCTCTCTACATACTACAGCCACAGGTGTGTTTTATGTACATTTTCTTATATATATATATAGCAAAGGGGTGTGTTTGTGCAATTGATCTCAGATAAAAAGACTTAAGAGATAATATGTTCAAGAAATTAAACTATATATTAATTTTCTTGTCCAGATATTAGTTATCCACTTATTTAGACTCCCATCAAACAATTATTAATGCTAGATCCATCTGCTTTTGAGTCCCCTTGATTACTATATAATACTAATAGTAACATATTACAACAATTTGCAAAGGACATTGAGAGCTCCCTTGATTATTCAATAACAAAATTCCCTTGATTATTAGATGACAATAATCTCTTATAACAATTTACAAGGAACATAATGAGCACTGTTGATGATTATATAACAATTTTCTGTTACAACAATTTATAAATGATACATGATAATTAATTAGTTGACTGTTAACAAGTAATTGAAAAAATATATGATATAAAAATCAAAAATAAAATTATCTTAGAAAATAACTCCACATAAATGATAAAATTATCTTAGAAGATAATTTCGTATATAGTGCATGCCATCAACACTACAAATTATTTTTAGCAAAACAAGATACAAACTTATTTTGTTGCAGACAATGTGAAATCCTTCCCTATATGTGGTGTTTTGATCTGCAAAATGTCTCTTTCTCTCTCTGTATATATATCATATATTTCTTTTCACTATTTTTGAACTAACAGGCATTCTTTGTTTCTGTTAGATCTTTGTTCTGCAGTTGTCACTTCTTAGACTTAGCCTCTTTCTCTTTTTATCTCTTGCTGCAAATCATTAATTGCAATGAAATTTACATATTGCTAAATTAAGCATTTACTTGAAAGTTGCTAAATTAAGCACTTAACTGAAAGTTAGAGATTTTACAAATCTGTAGTGTATGCTGTTAACTACTGGAGTTGTATCCTTTTTTCAACATGACACTACCTTTTCTTTCACCTGTTTTGGCTATACACAAAACATCTAAGTGCACCTTTCAGCTCTCAGCTTGGACACTGAACAACCTCACTATTTGTTTCACTTTACAAACTCCTGAAATTTTTAGGAAGTTTCATAAGCTGTTTGTTACCTCATTAACATCAGTTTCTGGGAGTTTGCACTTTTGAATTGTTCTTCTTCATCTATTAAAATACAGTTAGTTAGTAGCACATTCAGAATACAACATCTCAACATACAACCTACAATACAACATTCAATGATCAAATTCGTACAGAATAATTAACAGTCTTAATACATTTTTAATAAAGATGAGGTAATTCCCTTCAGAGAATTTATCTACAGTTACAGCTTTATTCACTGTAGTATATATAAATTTATCACATGGATAAGACTGAATTTCAGTCTTTCTCTTATGACTTTTCATCAGAATATGGAGCAGTTACCAAAAATAGATTAAAACAAACTATTATTCTGTCTCTTAGGTTCTATCTATTGACCTTTTTAACAGAAAATTATAATTATGTTTGCATTTTAAATTTTATCCTTTCTGACCACTCTTAACTTTAACAATATCAAAATGGAACCCATTTGTGTATGTTTTACAAAGTTCAGTGTTTACATTATTTCATATTCTCACTTTGTTTATTTTTAACATTTATTATCTCTGTATTATTTTCCTTAACACTCAGATCAGCAAACTAGAAAACCTGAAAAATATGCGCTGTATGAGCATTAGTGATGCAATCGACCCTGTGGCTCGCATGTTCTTCTTTGCTGTTTTACTGGAAGTCTGCAAACTGCCAGACATACACTTTCAGACTTTACTGCAGCCTATGGCTGCTCTAGAGCACTTGCAGAACAAACCTCACTTTGTCAAGTGCCTGCAAAGCATCCAACAGCTTCAGCATCTGGATATCTCGCGGACTGTTCAACACATTCCCAATAAAGTGAGTAGTGTTCAGCCAGGGATTGTTGAAGACAATAAGAACATTTGTATCACTGGATATGTTTCTCATTAGATTACTCTTACTACAGCAGGGGAGAAAAAACTGCTAATTAATCACCAATGTTTTCCCTGTGAGAAAACTTGTGCAGGGTTCATATTAACAGGTGTTTAACTACAACAGTCAGAAAAAAACAAACTAAAGAAGTTGGAAAAGACATTTTGGAGATGTTTTGACAGACAGTTCACTTTTGTAGTAATTTTAGTTTTAATATATGTATGTGTATATTTAATCTTTAAAAAACTAGAATAAAAATTGTTATAATACAATTATACATCTGTTACTAGTAAATGTATGTCTTTTGATATTGTTTTTTGATTAATCTTGGTCAACATCTCTGCCCCTACCTGTTATATTGAAGCTTTACTCTACATTTATTGTTTTAACAGGTATTCAATCTGAACCAAGCCTTCAGCCTGCGCTATCTGAACATGGCTGACAACACAGAAGTGGATAGTCAAAGCTTGCATGTTTTGGCCGATAACTGTCGGCATCTGGTCAGCATTAACCTGCGTAATTGCCACAGCCTCCTGATAAAAACATTGCAGGTTGGCATACGGATATTTTATGTTAAGTTTTATTCACTTGTCTTTTTTTTCTTATGATTTAATGTGGTTTTCAAATTATACACAAGATTTGTAGGTACATATATTTGCTTTTTTAAAATTTATAATTTTTTATTATCTTAAGGCTATCTATTTGAGCTCTCTGATTTTCACTGAAATGTTGAAAATTAAATAATATATTTAAAGATTGAATTATTTATTTGAATACCGTAATTACCATAATCTCTCTTTTCACCAGGTCTTTTATATTTTAACTATATCAGTTTATGAAAAAAAAAATTTAAGTGGTCATAAGACTTTGAAGATGGGACATTGTTTAGATAAAGCAAAAGACTAAATAAAGTTACTGATGAGCCCATATAATGCTTATATAGCTAAATTCATGAGATTGATTTATATGGATAAAGCTTAGATAAGCAGTGTAATGAGATTATTTATTCCTTCAAATATATTCATTAATAAACATATGTAAATTTATGTTTGGTTAGCTTGAAATGAATATTAACTTTTACCTTGGGTTTAAGTTAGTTTGAAGTGCACTTAATTAATCCTTTGATATTCAAATTATATTGTAATTATTATCTATGGCTCAATAAAGTTGAAGGCAATTGCAGCAAGAAAGATTGTTACTTTGTTATTATTGAGCACAGTTAGTTAGAATGTTTTCTTCTCTCCCTAGCATTGATTCAGAGGAAATTCTTTATAAACTACCCTTGTCCAAGTCACATCCACATTCTGATTCAGTTTGGATTTTTTTCACAAAAAAGAAAGCAGCAATTTGCTCATACTTGCTAAAGTAAATAGTACCTATTTTAGATGGTATTTATTCAGTAAATTAAGAAGCAGTTTTGTTTTCTTAAACAAGTATTTGCTGTAACCATTTCCATGTTTGTTCTTTTCTACCATTCTGGTTTCAGGTTCTGCTTCTTGTCTCCTGTATTCTTTTGTTTTGCATGATGTAAAAGCAGTTTCATTCAGTGTGTCATGTTTTATTTTTGTTCATTTTCCTTTTTAGGACAGTGCAGACTCTGAATCACAGTCTGTAGATGCCAGTGGCCTCCAGTCACTGCTGCTGAATTGCATACAACTCCGTCATATTAATGTCAGTGGTATTCACATCCATGCAGAGGATCTGATGTACACTGGATTCAGTAGTATTTGTGATATGTTGGCTCTCAATACAAGTAAGTCACTTTGCACTATTTTAAGTTCACTTCTTAAAATTCTGTAGCTTATTTCAATTCAACCAATGTGTGAGAGGTCATACTACTAAACAGTGTGTTGCTAAGAAATTTGATGCAGAAAGTAAATTTACTAAGTGGTGTTATGGAGGGAAAATCTTTTAAAAAATAGATAGTAAGCATCTTCTCCAATTTTTACTGATAAACAAAATGAGCAATCATCATATGGAGTTTATTTTAGATCTTAGTGTAATATTGAATATTTGGAGGCACACACATCCACAAAATATGTGCAGTCATGCATGATTTGTTTGAATAAAATAATTTTTTGCATTACAGTGGTCTTTAAAGTATAAATTTATCTGTAATATATACTTTGTAAGAATTTTTATAAAAACATGGCATAATTTGATTTTTTAAAAATATTACAATCATTTTTTATCTCCCCTTTTGCTGAATAAATACACTGTGGAAGTGAACATTTGGCTGACACTGTGAAACCATTATTTGCTTTTTAAAAAATTTCATTTTGTTTTGTGTGTGTATATGTGTTATAATATAATCATTTACTTTTAGCTTTAATTTGTGATGGTCTTGTCATGAAAGTTGTCAAGCTACT
This sequence comes from Sinotaia quadrata, assembly GCA_028829895.1. NCBI lineage: Eukaryota > Metazoa > Mollusca > Gastropoda > Architaenioglossa > Viviparidae > Sinotaia > Sinotaia quadrata. Next base: position 55,784,534 of record CM054180.1, on the reverse strand, counting down.
TAAATGCACAAAGTAAGTTTTATATTCAAAAGTTGAATATTTGTGAAGAAGGCATAGGGTATCAATTTTGCAGATTGGAAGAGCATTGCTCTGTCTCCCTGCTGCCTTTGTGCCAGGCAAGTGGAAGAGATACTCACCACTACAAAGGCCACAGGGGGGAAACGTGTATTGGTCACGTACAGCCAGGATCAAGGGACAAAACGTCGCCGTATTGGAGTTGAGCCACTGAATTTGGTACACTTAGATTTTTATTGTGAACCGTACTGTCCTGTTTAAATGCTTTCTAAATCTGTATAAACAGTTATTTTAATGAGGTATATTTCTTTATCTTTATTTTTAAAAAATGTCTTTAGGATACTTTTTATTAATTATTTGGAATTTTATAATTCATTTTAATTTTGCTCTTTTAAAGGTGTGCATGTATTTATTAAAAAAAGTATTAGTAATGTATATTGTCTTTTATAATGTTGTAACTCGATCATTTAGGACATATCACAGGAGAAAGAGCTAAGCAGTGAACTAGGGAAATTGGTCCATGCCTGTCCTGATGTGCAACATTTTGAGCTCATTGGAGCAGGTTTCCGGTCTGCTTGCAACAAGAACCATGGCATGCAGTCACGGACTTTCAGCTTCACCTCTTGGTGAGTAGGTGATTAAGTCATTATTTTGTTTGTGGCTTTGCATACCTTGTTAACCAGTGTTTACAGAATTGTTTAATTACTTTGATGTTAAATTATGATTTTCCTCTGTACCAGTGTATATTCACTAGTTATAACTACTGCTATATTTTAGCTCACTTCAAGAAATTTTTAATTTTAAAAATAAATAAATTTAAAACTTTCTTCAAAACACAAGAAAACCAACATAATAAAAAATGTTGAGTAAAAATCTTCGACGGTGTATTTACTTTTCATTGCATTACAGTATTTTTAACGTTGCCTAGCAACTTGTTCATCAGCAGTGAGTTTATACCTTATTTATTAAATATATGTATGACAAATTTTTAGTACACTTAGAACTTTCGCAAATTTATTTGTGAGGAAGTTACAGACAGAAAAATCACTCAGAACATGAATGATGTAAAGGTGCATTTGCAGTGAGTGATGTGATAACACAGTAGCACACTTTTGGGAGAAAACACATCACTTTGTAATCCTGCAAGATTGCAAACAAGGTTTTAACTTAGTTTTATACTTGGAGTAGCTACTGGAGCAATCATAAATATTTACATTATTACATACCAGGGTAAATCATATTTGGGGATTTTGACTAGATAATAAAAGGGCAAGCCGTAGATTTCAAAGAGTTTTTTTTAAAAAGGCTATTTGACGTGATTTCAGTCTGACTAAATAAAGATAAATTGTTTTCTAATTAAAAAGTATGTGTGTGTATGTGTCCATTAAGAATTTAAAGTAATTTTAGATTTCTTTTCTAATTAACACCTTTAATTGTAGTTTGCAAAATAAATTTGAATTTAAAATTTAATCAATTTAGTCACCAAATAAGCCTTTTAAGATTACATTTTTTTTTTCCTTTGGTTTCACTGGTAAAAGATGTGACATAAATGGCAGCATTTTTATTTCAGTGCTTATGCCAGCATAGTTGGTGAAGAAGATCTTTTGTGCATACGGCATTGGAAAAATCTGCGGTCTCTCCAGCTTTCTGGTATTCCAGGTAGGTTGTGATATACAGATTCCACATCAAATTAAATTAAAGATACAATTTCTTTCTTGCCCAGGTTTTCTCTCCAGACTATACTATTAATTGTTTTAAGAGATTTTTGTATCAACTACTTCAAGACAAAATTAATTGTTCAAGTCTATTATTGTATATGTAATACATATTTTACTAGTCATCACAGTCTCCTACTAATAAGATTTGATTAGCTCCCTTGACATGAGCAGCTGCAGGTTCCCAAAGAGTCCTGCATGGGGCTGTCTAGAGTAAATAAAGCTAGCATTTGAAACTGAACAGCCTATCTCACCCCCACTCATCTTTGCATATACACTTATCAGATTCTTTATATTGTTTTTTACTATCCACTTTAGAAATCAAGAAAAAGAATTTGAGTTCATTGATTACATGTCAAGCCTAGCTGTTATTTACTTCTTGATATGTTTGCTGTTAGTCAAACAAAAATGTGTAGAATGCTGTCATCTGCACTTTTTCACTTGTGGTGGTAAATGGGTTGTTAGGGGGATTTTTTTTTGGTGTGCTTTCTTTGTATCATTTTTTGTTCTAACGAATGAGTTAGGAGTGTAGGCACATTTTATGTAAAGTGGATGCAAAAAGATCAAACTTCTTTTTATTTTGGGCAAGATGTTTTCAAAAATGCTTACATTTATTGCCTAGAAGACTGGAATACGATGGCAAGGACATATTAAAGATTGTATAAAATTTATGCATATGATAGTTGAGCCCTCATCTGTCTGGCGATATGTCATCTTCCAGACTGTTTTCAGCTTGAGTAATTAAAAAATATATCTAAATCCCTAGGTAGCTTTCTACAGGAAGCATTAGGGACTTAATTTGGATGAGCTAAAGTAGTACTGTAAATATTCCATGGGGAAAATCTAACTATTTTACATTATGAACTGCATTTTTACACAAGTTTATGTAAACACAGTTATCTTGATTTTATAAATTTGAAGACAAATATTTACTTTTTTAGTAGTGTTTTAACAGGTATTCGTGGAGGTGAATGCCTTGCAGCCATAGCTAACAACTGTGTCCGCCTTGAACGGTATTTCATTTCTCACCTGGGGTTGTCTGCACAATGCCAATATCGAATGGGGCTTTTGAAAGCACTGCCACTGGCAAAATGCTTGAAAGATTTTCGGTATGTTTTGATAATTTTTTTTTCCGTAAAAGTGCGTGCATATATAATCTTTTATTTTACTAAATCAAGATGTACTGAGACTGGCTTTGGTTTAGATGTGCCAATAAAAATGGAATAATGTTTTAATTTACAAAATTTCTTTTTGAAGTTAATGTCTTTCTTCAAGCTTCCTGATTCTACATTTTTGGCTTAAATGATTTCATCAACATAAATGAAAAAGGGTTTTGATGTTATGGTTATCCAGTTTTGCTGTGCTTTTATTTAATTTGCATTTAAATGGCTTATCCAATATTTATTTTTGGCTTCCACCTAAATTTACCTTTAATTTTATGAATGCCCAATTTGCATGTTCAATTCTTACACCTACTTGAATATGTCAACTGGTTTTCCACATGCAGTACCATTGGGACTTGCTGTGTTCACAGTATTCAGAAGTTCTTGTTGTGTATATGTAATGTTTTTCTCATACAAACTTTCAGATCATATAATTAAGCAGTCTTTTATTTTAAACATCTAGATTAGAACAGCCTGGACTGCAGTTGAACCATGTGTTTTGGACTGCGCTTGGTAAATCATCTAGAGTACTAGAACGAGTGTGCATCATAGCAAAAAATGGAACATTTGAAAACGAGGCTGTCATGCATTTTGTTAAAAATGTGAGTTTATGAATTACTTCCCTTAATTTGTTATCCTTGTTCCCTCAATTTATCCTTGTTTTCTGTATGTATAATGTATATAAATATTTCTTTAACTTTCATAATTACAAAAGAATGTTTTGGCTCAAACATCTGCATATTTATGGGCCATTTAGTTAAGAGCTTTTAGTTACTCCTTGTTTGCATTATCCTCAGTCAGGTGCATTTCATTTTTTGAACTGATTGTTTGATTTACAGATTCAAACACTAAATGTGCTACATATGTTCACTGGAAATACCTTATGCAGCTGTCGCAGCTTACAAACATATTTGGCACAAACGTATGTATACATAAAACATCTTTTTTTTAAAAAGTAATTTTTAAAAAAATAATATCATTTATCACAACAGACTCATTCTAAATGAAATTTGAATTGTACAAAATGTTTTTATTTTGTAAAAAAAAAATTAAAAAATATATCTGTTGTCTCCTTTATTACAATTCTATTACTGGTTCCCCACCTCACCTCTGAATAAAAATTTAAAAATTCAAAAGTCTATTTGAAAGTTTCTTGATAGTATTAGCATGTCCTCAGTAAAAAGGAAATTTGTGGGTTTTCAGACATTTACGGGAAAGACCTGCACTAAGTCTCTGTATCTTTCCCTTGCAACATGAGGACCTACCCCAAGCTGCTGCATGCATCCCTGATGTCCATCTGGATGAACTGACAATTCTTGACTCAAACATTTGTTTGCAGCCACCTGGCTGGGACAAAGTTCTTGGAAACCCATGATAAGCACACACAAAAGATACATCTGGAAATGGCATCTATGTTTTCATTAAAACTGAGACTATATGACATGCATTAAAATCCCTTTACGTTTGAAAGCCAGTGATCTAAATTAGCATGTATGATAGGGAGAATGTTTCATAATTAATGATTCAGTCAGAGAGAAATCTGCAGGAAGTTGAATAATTGTTTTAAAGTGTTAGAAAAATGTAAATAATGGTGTTTGCATAAACCAAATTTATTTGAAAGTCACATTCTCAGGTTTACCTGACCTAATTTATATTTAAGTAAATACTAGATGAAACTACTTCAAATTAACAGTATAAATCTGTAGATCTAAAAATAGACTTAAATGTCTTGATATGTCTTACTTAGTCAAAAATTATTAAACACTTTATTGAAATAATCTTTGAATCAACATGAACAATCTGTTGTGAATCAGTCTGTTCATTATGTTTACAGATTTGTTTTGGAAACATTGCCTTCAGTGGTATGTTAACACTGCTAGTCAGCGATGCAACCACACACCAGTTGCATGAGAAACAGTGAAATGATTTTTTCCGATCAAGTACAAAACAAACTAAAGTCCATAAATTACAACTTTTTTAAGATTAATCTTTAACATACATGTGAAAAAAATGTTTATTCACAGCTTATACTGAAGTGATTTTAAAAAAAAACTGGGAGTGATAGTGATGTAGAAATAATCCAAGGTTATTTATGTAATCTTTGGAACAAACATAAATAATCAAATTTCTTTAAGTATAGCATAAACATGATGGAATGGATTGAAGATGTGAGGAAGATGGGGGATGTTTTAAACCAGCAATTATAGTTACTATCTTTAGAAAGAGCATTGGTTGATATTGTGCATGCAGATTTAAAAGGCAATTAAATGAATACAGCAATTAATAAGCAAGGTGACTAAAATGAAGATGAAACGTAATTAAATTATCACTGCTGTTTGTTAATTAAGGCATGTTAATGTTTTTGTTTTTCAAAGCATCAGGATAAAACAAAGATAATTGTGCAGTATTATTATTTATTGAGGCATATCAATGTGGCTACTGAGAAGGTAGCAAGATAAAAATAATTTAATTATGCAGTATCGTTTATTGAAGCATATCAGTGTTGCTGCTGAGAAGGTAGCAAAATAAAACAAAGACTGATGCATATCAGTAATGCTATAGAGAAGGAATCATTATAAAACAATTACAAAAAAATTAACTGAAAACTGAGCAGTGTTGTTATTGTTTTCTCATATCAGTATATAAATATTTTCCACTTTGTACATTATTTTTTGTTTATTTTGTTGTTGTCAATCTTGACTTGATAATTAGTAATATAATTCATTCTAATAGCTGTATCTTTTTTTTTTACAAATCTTAATTAATATTCATACAATAATTGTGGTAAAATTCTCAAAAGATTTACTAGTCCATCAAGAAAGTTGGAGATTTTAAATGTTGGCTTAGATTTCATTTTTCTACCTAAGCTTGTTCTAATGTAATCTAATTATTTGTATTCATCGGCAACAGCTTTTCCTAGGGTCTAGCTAGAATGGAAAAAAGTCTGCATTCAAGATTTGCCATTATATTACTTTAAAAAAATATTAGATGGCCTTTGTAAAACTTAAAATTTGATGTTGTCCAAGTGAAACTTTGCTTTTCAGAGAGTTGGAAAGTCAGATTTATCCTTTACTGTTGTGCCTGTATTATAGTTGTGATTATGTAGTTAATTTCAAATTTAACAATGATATTCATTGCAGTATGAGATACAGTATGCAGTAATTATATATTATGTTAGAATTAAGAAACCAGTAGAAAATATAGTTATTAAACAAAGTTAACTGCATTCAAAGGTGATGAGCAATAGTTCACCTGAACGGTTGTTCACCTCCATTTCATTCAAAAATTCATCAGAATTTCTCTCTGACAATCACAGAGAAAATAATTTATAACTCAAAAAAAAAAAAAAAGATTTATTTACTACAATACAAAATGATAACAGATAACAACAAACATTATTAGTACTAAATAAAAATTATCACAAATATATACTTACAAGCAGTTTTTTTTATTGTTTTTAAAATTTTGTCCTTAACAAATAACAGATTCTTATTCTTAATTTTAGGAGTGCTTTAAGTTTGTAATAGTTTAAAATATACAAATTTTAATTCATATTGTTGGAATTTGAAATTCTTGCAGTTGGTCAATTGCTCTTTTCATATCACTATATATATAAGTGTGTGTGTGGTGGGGAGACAGCAAAGAATATATTTGGCATGTGTAGTGTTTTAAGAAATTGGATCAAAAGTCAGCAAGAGTATTTTGACTAGTAGAGATAAGAGATAAAAAGTTAGAGAACATCAGGAGTGGTAAGATGATAAATTAGAGAAGCTGAGTATGAAAAGAAAAAAGTAGAGAATAATTTGTGATAAGAATGAGAGACAGAAAAGAACTAGAGGATTTGAGAGTGTGAGGGTTGAGAAAGAACTAGAGGATGTTGAAAATCAAATATGAGGGGACAAAAATGGTTAGGGTTTGCAAGAGTGATAGATGGTGAAGCTGAGAGAGAAAAGAGCTAGAGAATGTTAGAGTGATGTGGTTGAAAGAGAACAGAAGTAAAGGATTTGAGATGTGACAGGACAAGGTTGAGAAAGAATAGAGCTAAAAGATTTGGGACTGACTAGGTTGAAAGATACAAAGAGCAAAAGAATACTGAGAGTGAGATGTAGTGATGACAAAAGACAAAGAAGAGAGTTAAAGACTGTTGAAAGTGATGCAAATGAAAGAGGTCAAGAGTTTGACAATACTGAGTATGTTGAATGAGTATGATAAGACTGAGAAAGATAAGGGAATGTTGAGGGCAATAAGGACTGGGGAAACAGAAGAGAAATATGTCAATGATGTTGAATGCTGACAAAGAAATTAGTTTCATCTCTCCCTTTCACATTTCTGAGCAATTTCGTTGATATGATTACAATATATATTATATCAATGTGTCATATCTTATGCAGAAGTTCTGATGTCAGCGCATAAAGCAAAAGTCTCATATAGTCAAAAGTATACAATGAGACCTCAATAAGTCCTAAGATCCACAAAGCCAGTTTTTATTTCAGCACTAAACAGCTCGCAGTTTCTGCAGCTAAGTATCATATGAAGAACTCACAGTTGGTTTGCATTTTAAGGGGCCAATTAAATACAAGAAATAGGTATGGAACTTTATTAGAATAGTTGTCAACATGGCACATTTATGACATTGTCGGGCACATGTGAACTGAGACCAAATGAGGAAAGCTTGCTTTTCATTTCAGAGGGCAGACAATTCAGACACATTATTTCTTTTAGTTACTGTTGCTTCCTCTGCCAAGTGCATAAGATACAACTGCACTCTAATAAAACTAATGAACCTTTCTGGTTAAATATGTAAACTATCAAATAATACAACATTAACTTGTAATTTTACTAACAGAACATGAAAATTCAAAATACTTTTACATACTATTTCAGAAGTCAACTTTTTGACTGCATTTGCTAATAACAGCAATAAATGACCAACAACTATGAAAATACATCTGAATGGATGGGTGTCTAATTAATTCAGATTAGTTCTCAGTATAACAAATGGCTTACATAGTTTCTTGAACATTTGTCATTGTTAACTGTATTGTCCTGATGAAGGCTATATAGCCCATAATGTCAATTTATTCAACATACAGAAACTCTATCTATAAATTATTCTGAATTTTCATGTTGCAATTGTTTCTTTATAGTTCTTGATTTGCTATTTAAATTATAACCATTTAATAAATTAAATATACTAAATAACTTAATAAAAATACTCCTATTTGCTACAATAATACTTAATAGAACTTGCCCTGATTCTCTTATGACATTTTTCCCCCCAGCTATAATACCAAACAAGTTCATATTTATGCTTCACTTACTAGCTGTCAGGTGGCTTTAGGTGAGAAAGGTTGTTTGATGGGAAAAATTAAACTTAAAACTAGTGTTTTACACAGTAGTAGTACTTCAAAATGATATTTTTAAAGATATGTATCTGTAGATATATAAGAAGAGCTAATTACTATTTTTTTTTTATCATTTCAAAATCCTGGTAATCATGCTTGCATCGTTTTTTTTTTTTTAAAAAAAAGCTTAGTTGAAAATTCTATTTTTTTTTATTTCCCTAGTTTTATTTCATGTCATGCATAGAGTTGAAAACTGACTCTTTAATATTACCAGAGATTAATTTTGTATAATAAACAAAGCAGAGGAAGGAGTAACTATTTTTCATTATTTTACAAAATTAATGCGCAGAATTCTCTGACTCCTATATTATCATAGTGATAAATATAACATGAAATAAATTACTTGCCTTTTCAGTTTACAAAGTACTGCTGAGTTCATCATTCTTATAGTCTTTACATACTAAAATAAGCAAATACTGGCCTCTGTATCACAGTCATATTATATACAAAATAAAGCTAAGTACCAAGTTCCACAGAACATGTATTACAGTCTTCATATTATAATATGATTATGAAATAAGCAAAGTCCTGAGTTTCATAGTATCATAATCACATTATATATGAAATAAGCTAAGTACAGAGTCCCACACTATCTTAGTCTTCATATTATATGTGAAATAAAGCTAAGTACTAGGTTTTCTTATTACTTTAGTCTTCAATCATGGATAAAAGGGAAAATCCAACAAATAATAGTTTATATAAATTATTCAAGATTCCAAGAGTAAATTCCCATAAAGCCAAGAGTTGGCTATTTTTTTGTTTTTATTTTTCTAAATTTAAGTATCATACTTTTTTTTTTCAAAGTTATTTTCCCCCCCACATTTTTAGCTACAAAACCAGAGTGAATATCATTATGTAATTTTTTCAAATAAGTGAAATGTAGTACATTTCTTTGTACATGGTCAAATGTTTTATACAATTTACAGTAGGAATTTCTACATACTTGATCATGATTTCATTTAAAATAAAGGGTGTTAGTAATATTCTAATAATTATAAGGTTCTTCACATATTGTGTTCAGTACTGGGGGTAGGAAAACATAAGATAGGCAACAAGTCAAACTCTGCCACTCCCCTCAAAACAACAACAAAATTTAACATTTCTACTTTCAAAAGTATCAAGACTTTAAAAATTAATATAAAAATCATTAAATATAGTACTGTATTTTTCTTAATTTTACGGTTTCACCATATAGTTAATTAGTTAATAATTTCTTTAAATATTTTATTCATACATTATAAGAAGAAATTTTTGGTTAAAGTCTTTAAATCTATGATCACACTGATCTAATCTGTTCTGAACTGTATACAACATAAACATTATTTTAGCTTTGACTTCAGATATTATAACTGGCAACCAACAACTAACCACTACTCTCCATTGTAACTGGACTGGTGGAAGATGATGGTTTTGTTAATGTAAAAGGATTTCTATATTAATTCCCCTTGTAAACATTGTTAACTATGTAATATTTGAAAGATGTCAGAAGAACAAAATGGTTTCAATGTTTAATATATGGGAAGTAGAGAGAAGACTGAAAATAGGGCAGCAAGTTGACCTTTGTTTCTTAGATAATAGCAGGTCGACTTCATTGATTTGTTTCTTACAATCTTAGAGGCTGACTCTATGTTTTCTTTCTTAGATAACAGCAGGTTGCCAATCCAGTTACAATAAGACAAGTACATATAATTATAAGCAAGAAATTTTAAAAAATTAAGTTACACTTATAGAATGAGCTACCCAAATAAGCCATAATTTTAAAAAATTCATACACAGCAAACAAAAATAATGATACAAAAAGGCATATAATGCAGTTAAGTGAATATGGTAATATAATAATACAAATGTATAATAGTAATAATACTGAAAAAACCAGCAATTTTTAAGCAATATAAAAATATGCATACACCTGTGTAATATTTAGCAATGCTACATAAATATACAATACACTGACAGGAATAAAATCAAGTATTTATAACAATACTGTATTAACTAGTAACTACTGCTTAACATAATTTATAATTATTAACAAAATCTATTATGTATATGGTATTATTATGAACATAAATGGAATGACTTACAAATAGGTCAACATTTTAAATATTTTGAAAAATAAACTAAAACATATTGGAAAAAATTATTAAATAAACCTACTCTGTAAGATGAGAAATACAAAACTACAATCCATTTACCAGCATCATAATGAAGAGAATATGGTCATTGCTAGACACAAATTAATTTGTAAGTTACAATCAAGAATATTATTTCAAAAGCACTACTATAGGTTAGATGCAACGAAGCGAATATTTAACACAAGAAGTTAACCTTAGTACATAGGAAATTACATGGATAAAATAAACTTAAATTTTAAAGTATGGGAAGTTGATTAATTCAACAAAAACTATTTCTAAATATGATATACCAAAATAGGTGGATCTGTTTGAATTGCTACAAGAGTTTGCAGAATGGCATTTTTTAATTGCAGAAAGACTTATTTCCGATTACTTTTTGACAAGGAAAGAAGTTAATTGTATCTCACAATTTTTTTTTAAAAAATCAGCATAACTACTTTCCCAAAAAGTGTTAAAGTCTACTCAGATCAAAAGTTTTATTCACAGTTTAATGATCTATTGCACAATTTATTAAATTCCCTAAAATAAATAACAAGTACATAAACAGACAAGAGTGCACAACAAACTACAGTGACATCACTTTCGGGGTGGAGTGGGGTGGGGTTTGTTGTTTTCACTACTGTGTATGTTTAATATTTGAGTGATTATTCATACAGCTAAACAAAACCACAATCAGTCTTAGTACAACTGTTACTTCATTGATGTAACTGCCTATTAATAATAATACTTTCTTTTATACAAATATTTAAAGAACAACAAAAAACATGTTCATCTATATGTGTGATTGTTCATGTGAATGCAAAAAGGTATTCTACAGCTGTAAATGCTTTTCAATTGGAATACTAAGTGGTGCCTCCCTTTCTCAAAGAATTATTTCAGCACACAAAATGGTAAAGAAATAACTGTACATGAATTCAAGTTTGGATACATCCTCCATTTGCAAAAAGCACAATTAACATTTTTTTACATTTAGAATAATTTTATGTATAGGGTATAGGGACACAGATGTTGAAGAAGTATGGAGAGCAAAAGTGTAGTGAAAAACTAATATTTTTAGCCGGAGCAGTCCATTTCAAATACTGTTAACATAAATTGGGGGTGCAAAATAAAAAATTATATAACAAAAATATGGTATAAAACCTATAGTGACAAGTGTGGTGGGCTTTAAAGATGAGAGATCTGTTAGTCACAAAAATGGTAGACTTGAAAATGACATGTATGTTAGTCACAAGTGTGGTGTGGTAGGCTTTAAAGATGAGAGATCTGTTAGTCACAAGAATGGTGGACTTGAAAATGAAATGTACGTTAGTCACAAGTGTGGTGTGGTGGGCTTTAAAGATGAGAGAATCTGCTAGTCACAAGAATGGTGGACTTGAAAATGAAATGTACATTAGTCACAAGTGTGTTGTGGTGGGCTTTAAAGATGAGAGATCTGCTAGTCACAAGAATGGTGGAATTGAAAATGAAATGTACATTAGTCACAAGTGTGGTGTGGTGGGCTTTAAAGATGAGAGAATCTGCTAGTCACAAGAATGGTGGACTTGAAAATGAAATGTACATTAGTCACAAGTTGGTGTGGTGGGCTTTAAAGATGAGAGATCTGCTAGTCACAAGAATGGTGGGCTTGAAAATGAAATGTATGTTAGTCACAAGTGTGGTGTGGTGGGCTTTAAAGATGAGAGACCTGCTAGTCACAAGAATGGTGGACTTGAAAAATGAGACATATGTTAGTCACAAGTGTGGTGGGCTATAAGGATGAGAGATCTTTTAGTCACAAGCTGTGGTGGACTTTAAAAATGAGAAATTGTTGCATTTTAGTTACAAAATGGTGAAGTTTTAAAGACCAGAGATCATTTAGTCACAAGCTATAATGGGTTTTAAAATGCACTTTTCCTTTTTCTTTAAAAAATAATCATTGTTAACTTAAAAATAACACAGTAACAGGTCATGTTCTTGAATTCCATGTAACAGACTCTCACCAATAAATGTATATGGAGAAAAACATGCAACAAGGTGTGCACTAAAAGCAAACCAACTAACTATATAATTGTTTATGTGAGGATAACTTATTGCATTGTTTGTAAAAGACCCTCACCCATACATGTAAGGGGAGGAGAGGAAATTAAATGAACTCTGGTGTGCACTATAATTAAAGCAAATCAACCAACCAGAACTGATTTGCTGTCATCAGCACTGCCAACCCATCAAGGAGTTTACTCATAATCTTTGTTGAACTGGAACCCTCGATTGTACTGCAAACAATAGCAAACAGCTTTTTGGGTAAAATTAGTATAATTTGTTTTCATTAAAAAGATGTTAATTTTAGAATTGGTGAAGTGAATCTTTCAAATCATTTGTGGTTGTAAGAAAAAAGTATGTAAAACATTGTGATGTTTTTTTCAAAGACAGTTAAATGGGATGTTGCTAATGTGCAAAATTTTGGTAATTTATAGTTTCTGTATCTGAAAGGATTTCACAGCTATGTCTGTGCAAGTTCCCAAAATAATAAAAGAAAACATCTGATTTGAAAAAAAAGAAAATGATAAAAAAAAAACTATCTTCGTTCTTAGTAAAGGAAGAAAGTTCATGGGCAAAAATTATCAAAATTGAACTTTTGCTAAAATGCTACAGTTGAGAAATTGTATTTTAAAAACAAATAAGAAGCTAAGACACAAATAGTGATAACTCGGCAAAATTAAATTTTATGTAAAAAAAAATAGAAAGAAAAATATTTAAATGAGAAAATTAATGTACTAAAAATGAACAACAGAAAGGTATAATTATCCAAAACTGCATATTAGAAATTTATAAATTATACAATTTTATAAATGAGGTAGTATTTATTATTCATTACATTTGAGAATGCAGAGAAATCATGATCACTAATACAAATAAATGATGAGCTCATCAAAAATAAACCAAATGTATTTTGTAATCTGGTTTGAAAATTATTAAACAGATAAATAATGTGTGCTGAGAATTATTATTCAACATTCCTAATTCCTACAAATGTCAAAAGATTTTCCACACTATAAGAAAAATGTCAAAACTGTAAAGCTAATGTTATGAGCAATATTTTTAAAAATTTGGTTTGTAAATAAATAGGAAAAATTAAAATGTATATACTACATTTAAGAGACATGACTAGGAGGAAATATTCTTATAGAAAGATTCATGATATTACAGTCAACAACAAAAATTAATACTACTCAAAAATGAATAATCTGAAACTAAGTGACATTTATGTCTTAAATATAAACATTCTTTATAACATAATTAGATAAACAGTTCTACATACTCAAATGAGACAATGCAGACTTTGTGCATTAAACAAAGTAAAATGTAAAAGTGATCATAAAACTTTTTTTTAAACAGTAAATTCAACAAAGCAGTCAAGTTTCAGCATCAATCTTTCTCTTTGACAAGGAATATTAAAAGAAAGATATTCCAGAATTCAACAGTAAATGCAGCAATCAGCATAAAAACGTTTATGCACTTTTGGCTGTGAACATGCTGGAGCATATTAAAATCGCAAGCCATACAGTAAATTCACATAATTCATTCCAAGATAGTTATGGTGAATTGGTTGCTATGGCAAGCATTATTTATTCCATCCAACCCAGACAAGCAATCATTCCTCAAAATCAATAAAGCTATTGATCAAAGATTGTGGCAATGCATGAGAAGTTACATTAATGGCCAGATAACTGTTATATGGGGCAAACAAACACTGAAAGTGAAAATGTTCCAGTGCACTATAATTCTATAAAAAAATAAAAAATAAAAAAAAGCTAAAAATTCCACTTTGCAAACTGTGCTGATGGCATTGGGGAAAAAGGCTTCTACCCTTAGTTAAATGTAATTTGACAGCATATATTATACAGATATTAAGATATAACAAATTACACAAGTATATATAGTAAATGTTCTAACTCAATAGACTAAAATACAAAAGTATGTTTTTACATTTACATCAAACACAGACATGGCTCTATTATTATTAAGCACAAAAGTTTTCTAAATACCCATGATGACATAATGAGGGAATAAACAAAGCACTTGTCAAATACAACAGTTATTTTTTATTAAAAAAAAAAAGAAAAAAGAAAAAAGAAAAGAAATTAAACCACTGATAATTTTGTCTTAATGACCACTAAGCACTGTTGATTTTCTGTTTAAAAAAAAACAACACTACCTTAATTTACTCTTGATAATACTCCAAAAGTTATGTTTTAATAATATATACTACATTAAAAAATTATTTTAAAACCAATATAATCTACATAAACAGTAATTTGCACAACTAGTGCTTATTGTAATTTGATGAAAACAAAAAAAAATTGATTTACTCAAAACTAATCATATCAAGCCTCTAGTGTGCATTACACAAACATTTGGGATTTTTTTGTTATTTAAAACTTAAACAAAAAATGTTAATAGGATGCACACACATGAAAACATTCTATTATACAACAAGCATGTCAAATGTGAGAGCAAAAAAAAAAAAAAAGGAACATATCCAATGGCTGCATTGGTGGTGGGGCATGCAATATACAGACATTAGCAGATGAAAGCTGCTGGACTATTGATTCAAGAGTGATACAAAGCAATACAGCAGTTGTAAATAATGAGTTATATATGGGTGAGGATAGCATATATAAAATCTGTTCTAAGGTTCTCAAACTGGTATCCTGATTGCACATGCATGTTTGTGTGTGTGTGCATGCATGCACAACTGGAGCAGAAAGGTGTCAGGAATCGTACATAATACGAAAGTGGCTACTCTGGGTTCACTCAATATAATCAAAATATCAAGTCATAGTCAGGAATCATAACATTAATAAAGTGACTACTCTGGTTCACTCCATGTAATTTATAAATATCAAATTGTTGTCAAGTCATAGTCAGGAATCATAACATTAATAAAGTGGCCATTCTGGTTTACTCAATATGATCAAAATGTTGTCAAGTCCTAGTCATGAATCATAACATTAATAAAGTGGCCATTCTGGTTCACTTAGTATAATCAAAATGTTGTCAAGTCATAGTCATGAATCATAACATTAATAAAGTGGCCACTCTGGTTCACTCAGTATAATCAAAGTGTCAATCAGAATCATAAATTGTAACATTAAGCCTCTCTGGTTCACTCAATATAATCAAAATGTTGTCAAGTCATAATCACAAATCACAACATTAACAAAGCAATCACTCTGATAGAACAAAAATGAAATGAAATAAAGAATCAGTTTATGAGATATGTCAACTGTAGTTGTAGCCTTTCTAAACCATCCAAGACACAATGCAGCTGAATATTTATCTAAAGTTGTTTGAATTATACAAATAAACAACATCAAAATTTATATTCGGTAACATTTATTTTTTTTTTTAGTAATATTGATAAACTATGGAGCATTACATTTGCTCAAAAGTTTTATTCTGTAATAAATTATTTCTTATAGCATAATTACTTCTAAGAACAATGTTTATTTCTGAATGACATAATATTGTATTAGTACAGTTAAATACCATGATTTGTGCCCAAATAGCTATTAAGGCTCGTATATGAACAGGAAATATATATTAACTATGAAGCTGTTTGAACAGAAAAACAGTGTAATAATTATTATATATATGTACATATTAATTCAAAGGCAAACTAACTACTAACAGGATGATAAACAAATATCAAACATACATATATGTACCATCACTTTTTAAAAAAAAATTATACAAATGTATCAAAATGCTGAAATGTTTTGTTTCACCCTCGATTGTTCAAGTCAAATTTAACCCAACAGTTGGCTTCCAAGCAACAATACATCCAAAGATTAATGCACAATCTCAAGGCTTAACAACACAATTTTGATTTAATACATTTTCAAGGCCAAACAACACAAATTTCATAATTTTATCAAAGTTAAACAACAGTGACAGTTCAATGCACAGGGAGGCAAAGAAAACAACAAGTCAGACACATGTTTCAGAAGGATATGTCACCCGTACATTTTTCATCCGTCGCATAAGTGTCCCAATGTCTGTCATGCAGGGCACATGTTTTGGGGATATGTCACGCTTTGGGCTCAGGAAGGGAGATAATGAAGATACATCTGAATTGCGTGAGCTTCGTGAACCCATTGATGACTGATGGATCACACTTATTTCTCCTGATGAAGAACTCATGTCTTCATCAGTTTCTGGGGTGATAGCCTCATGATCACCATTTGGTGATGGCATCAAATGATTGACATACTTACTGTGAGAATTAACCATAATCCAACCCGCCAGCAAGGAAAAGAACATAACAAAACATTGTTATATTAGTCATTGTGAAAGTGAAATAACCAAAGAAAAGCATGTGGAAAGGGTTGAAGTGTATTTTATACAGAAAAACAACATATCATTTAGTTGTGTGAAAGTGATGTACAAATAAATGTTCAATAACTAAAATAGTATGGGGTAAGAGTTCAAATGTTTTACATACAATGGCATTTAATAGTAAGACACTGTTGCATTACGTCATCATTCTGGACTTTCATATAAGGAGTTTCACCCTACCTTTCCCCTACTCTTCCTTTTGTTTGAGATTATGGACAATTCAAACTTGTTTAAAAAGTTACATTCCTCATTTCAAATTATCTTACCTTTTTGGTTTCAGTAGTGTGTGGTATGTGTGTACTTTCAGTTTATTATTAAAAAAGCAGCAACAAAAAAATAACATATACAAGATCCATTTAACAGTAAGTATGCTAACTATTTCTGGTATGACTATGTGTTCACATTCAGTCATAAATCTTAACTCAGGTAAATTTTAACATTAAAAAACCCACAAATAAATGAGTCAATAAATTTGTTTTTGTTTTTTTTAAAACAACCATTAAATACAACACACACCTATAAAAGCTTGCAATTGTAAAATAAAAGTTTGCAAATAAAATTATGCTACTTTACAGACATAATGTTCTTTGTAATCTCTTTACACTGCATATTTTTACAACACAATGAATTAAGAAATTATGCATTCTTTGTAATATCTGTTTTGCTTTTCTTTGAAAACACACTGACCCTCAACATTTGATGAGGGAGAAAACAATTGAGACTTAAAACATCCAATATCAGATTTTTTTTTTAGGGGGAGGAATAGTTAGTATCTGTTAATGTCAGATTTGGTGATAATCTGGACAAGTTTTTTATGATCTGAGAGATAATACACTTGAGCGGTTTCTTAGACTTTTGTGTCAAGATTGAACTTCACCATGGCTGGTACCAAGCCCGAGTGAGAAAGGAGAAAGTTGAGTGTGTGGGCCGGCAACCCCACCCCATAAAACCCCACATGCTACTGAAACCAAAGCAACAGAAGAATCCAACCAGTGCTTGAATCAGAGAGATGCCTCTACAGGAGGACAGATGACGCAGATTGGTGAAAGCCTCACCGAAGCCAACCAGCTGACGAATCTCCTGACGATGAAAGCAATAACAAAGATCAGAACTTGGAATGTACGAACCATGTACGAAACTGGAAAAGCAGCTCAAGTGGCAAGTGAGATGAAAAGTTACAACAAATCCAAGTACTAGGAATTTGTGAGAGCAGATGGAATGGGTGTGGCATGACATCACTTGCCAGCGGAGAGAAAATCCTCTACTAAGGACATGCAGACAAGAACCACGACCACACAGAAGGAGTTGCCATCATGATGTCCCCAGTAGCAGCCAGAACCTTTATGGAATGGCAGTCAGTCTCCCTTAGAATCAAGACAGGAAGATTCAACTCCAAGGAGAGTTACCCAAGAGAGACATCAAGATACTGATGGGTGACCTGAATGCCAAGACAGGAAAAGATAACCTTTTGGAAAAGAATTGATTAAAATTATGGGAACCCAGGCCCTTGGAGAAATGAATGAAAATAGCGAGCTTTTCATGGCTTTTTGCATTTTTAATGACCTAGTCAATGGTGGAAGTGTATTACAGCATAAAGACATCCACAAAGAAATCTGGATCTCACCAGATGCCAACACCAAAAACCAGATAGACTACATCACTATCTCTAGGAAATGGAGATGAAGCCTGCAAGATAAAGATCTCAACAAGGATTAGATGTAGCCTCAGACCACCACGGTGATTAGAACTATCAAAATCAAGCTATGAGCTTTTAGAGACATAGCCAAATGACCTCACATCAAGTTTAACACCCAGCAGCTGAAGGAGAAAGACTACAGAGACACCTTTTCAACCTCCCTAAAGAACAGATTTGAAGCCTGAACTTGGTGACCGAAGAAACACCCCTGGAAGAACATTGGAATTCCCTAAGAGACACATTGACAGACAGATACATGCCAAGAAGTGCTGGGCAAAACAGAATGGACAACCAAGGAATGGCTCTCCAGTGACACATGGCACCTGATAAAGAACAGAAAAGAAATGAAGCAACAGATCAACAGCAACAAGAAAAAAGAGGAAAAGAAATTTCTTCAAGATAAATTCACCCAAATGAACAAGAAAGTTAAGAAAAGTGCCAGAAAGGACAAGAGGTTCTCTTTTATGATGTGCTAGCAACAGAAGTGGAGCAGGCAGCAGAAAAGAGGGACCTCAGCGCTCTATACAAGGTCACCAGGACTCTCTCAACTAAGAAGACAAACGTGGACAAACAGTTAAAGACAGAGAAGGAAACCCCATCAGCAAAGAGCAGGACCAGAGACAACGATAAGCTGAACACTTTAAAGAACTTCTAAATCACACACACACACACACACACACCGACAGTGAGACCAGACATCCACCCTGCAGACTCCCCACTCAAACACCAATCCTCCTACAAAAGTAGAAATCATAAAAGCCTTGAAGATCTTGAAAAATGGGAAAGCAGCTGGCCCAGATGGAATTCCCCCGGAGGCACTCAAGGTAGACCTTTCAACCACAGTCAACATGCTGCTGCCTCTACTGCAGAAGGTTTGGAGGGAAGGAAGAGTACCAGCAGACTGGAAAAAAAGGGCACCTGGTAAAACTTCTCAAGAAAGGAGACCTAGGATCCTGCAAGAACTAGTGTGGCATCATGCTACTGTCAGTACCTAGCAAAGTACTGACCCAAATTATCCTCGACCAGCTGAAAGATACAGTGGAAGAAAAACTTAGACTGAACAAGCCGGCTACAGGAAAGACAAGTCGTATACAGGTCAGATAGCAACACTCCGAATCATCATCGAACAAGTACAACCATGATACTTGAAAACTTCTAAAACATTATGTCTGCAATTTATATATATATTTATTTACAATGGCATGTATCACACCTTTCAAATAAATATAAAGGCATATATTAGTGTTTTACAGTAGACTCTTGGTAATCCAGCACCCCATCTAATGGCACTCTTGCTCTAATTGCAGCATACAGAATTTCAACCCAATGCAATTCACCGCATATTTAATGGCATACAGAAAATCAGCCCAATGCAATTCACCACTTAGCTAGTGGCATATTTTCAATATCACAAGGTTTCTCTACATCCTATATTGTCTTAATCTATCTAGCTATAAATATTCTCTCTTATTACATCCGTGTCTAATTGTTAACTTTATTTTTTCATATTGCATACTGTTATTGCTTGTTCTGTCAGCTCTTGCTCTAATAAATCAAAATTTAAAACATACTAGATAATTGAGATTTTACTGTTTTACAGTATTTTCTTCTTCTCCATTTCAGCAGTCATGGAATGATAGTCTTCATAAACACGCAATAAAATTCAACTTCAACATGAACTAATTAGAAGCAGGGGTTGTCTGTGATTAAATATTCTAAGAAACAATTTGTGAGCAACTACAGACCTATAAACAAGTAGAAAGTATATGGCCATGGCCAGATCATGATCATTTAGATCAGTGAGGCATGGGACAATCAAGAGCCTACTGCAAATACATACTGGCAAACACAAATAAAATCAATATTTATTTAATAAGTGCCCATGTCTCTAAAAAGCAAAATGAAAAACTGTTTAGAACACTGCATGGAATGTGAAACACTTGATAAAGATATATCATGTATAAACATGAACATCAAACATTTAATAAAGTTAGGAAATGTGTCTAGTAAAGTGAAATAAAAAATACAACCTAGAAATCAGTGTAAAACAAACAATCTTCAAAAAAGTCTGAACAAAATAATGATATTTAAATAACAATCAATTGCTAACACTGTACAATTCAACAAAACAAAACAAAACAAAAAAGATATCTACATTGGCATTTTGAAAGAGTTACTTTAGTTTTCATTATTCATTAATAAAATCTTATCATTGCTACAAATCTACTCCAGTCATCACTTCATTTTTCTGGTCCTCCTGATGTATATTGCTAAACAAGGTTAAACAAAAGAAAAAAAGTATAATTATAGTATTTATTATCTTAATATGTAGATATGCAACTTCTGTAGACTAATAATAAGTTAGAACAACTGACTTTAAATATTAAAAATTTAAGATGTTCCTTCTGAAATATGAAAATTATTTTTTGTATTATTAAAAACTATAATCAAGCTAACCATTCCCTTTACTAATTGTGAGAATTCATTGGTTTGGTGAATTTCACTACAATTGTAATTGTTCCTATCTTGTCTCAATCCTAACCTTGTTGTTCAACACAAAGGTAAATTTCAGTGAAAAAAGTATTATAGATCAGCATTAGCTACCACTGCATATTTAATTTTTCTCACAAAAATGTCACTAATGCAGACTGCATCTATGTATCATCATCTATATCTGAAGTAACCAGAATATATCTGTAAAATTTCATGAAAGTCAATTACATACAAATTCCTATAGCACAATATCTCCAAGTTATACTACCCGTGTACAGGGAGGTAGGACAATTCAAGTTTTAGGTTTTCAATTATAAAATCAATGTAAGGTGCACTGTATAATAAAAACATTTAGCTTTTTACTGCGCTCTCTCTCTCTGTCCTGCAATTTGAGCTTTTTATATATCCTCTTTTCAATCAAAATGTACCATTTTTCATTAAACTGTAGACAATGGTCAGTTTGTTTGGCACAAACTGCAAAAAAACTGCTGTATTACAGAGTGCAATTATATCTGTCTCTCGCTCTCTCTCTCTGCCCCAGCATAGCTACTAATGTTAAATCTATGAAAATTAAATAAGGGTCATTTTCAATAGTCCATATATATATATAATTTATTAGTATAATTTGACAGAATGTGACTTTTAAAATAAAAAGAACAAAATTTGGACTATTAATGCAAAATTGTTATACTTAACAAGAACATCTACAATAGTGATTTAGTCTACTCCTAAGGGTGACCTAGATTCCTCTTTAAATGTAGCAGCATTATTAGTACATATAATCTTGGATGTGAAATATATATATCTCACAGATCACATGCACTGTCTGTCAGTTAAGCACTCAAGAATGATTCAAATATGCTTCTGATGTTACATTTACAAAGAGATTTAGAAATATAACCAACAATGTTAGTGTGATATGTCAACACATTATTATTTATTATTTTAGGGCCAGTAGTCCTCAGAAAATGTCTTTCTATCTTTTGATTCCTATTTTCATTTTATATTACAAATTCACTACCAATGCATCTGTTAAAAAGCTACTGAATATATTTTTGAGATATCTAGTCTTTTTTGTAACCAGTCTTCCTGATTAAGGCTAATATATAGTTAAATATTTCATACCTTTTAATTACAGAAAAATATAATTATCTTTATAATGTGCACAACTTGTACAATTTCGGAAACTTGCTTGACCAAACTGTTTGGTGTTATTACTGCTAATGAAGTATAAAGTGAGAAAGTTGGGATAGTTTGCTTAATATTATAATAGGCATTGTTTGGTGAGTGTCAAAGAGTTGTAAAAGTGAATGAATGAACTTTGACCATTGATACGATCTGTGAACTTTTAAGTAATACGATCTGTGAGCACTGATTTACAATTTTCTTTATAATAACATTATTTTTTAAATTATCCTATTATTAGGATTAATAAACAATAAAGTCTGTAATTTTGGCCAATGTTACTGTTTACTGTTTACTACTAGCAATTTCACTTAACACAACAAAGAATTATGTAAAAATAAAAGCATCACTAACATCAAACATCTTTAAATTTCATGCTGCATTTCTTCAGACTCCAAAGGACAAAAGTTACTTTGGGTTAACAAGACATATTAATCTGAGAAGATTAATGCCATAATGCAAACTGAAGAAACACAGCAATTAGCACACACAAAAAAATTAATACATATTGACCTGAGAAGGCTAATACCTTAAAGTAAACTAAGAAGCAGTTAGCACACACACACAAATAAATTAATTAAAATAAACACATCTCTACAGCATGCATGTGAACAAAAATAAAAACTTACTTATCTGGAATTCCATAGAGCTGGTGCTTATTAATGTAATCAATCACAGGGTCTGGGATGAGGTATCTCACACTCTCTCCTCGGCGTAGAGATCGCCTGAAAAGATTATTTTCCATATTACAAACAGATGGGCACATTTTAGGAGAGTTCAACATTCACAAAGATATACAGGCCAGGGAACAAAGCTCATATAAGAAGTCAGAAGAAGAAAAAAGATTAGCATATCACTTCATATTCTCACTTCTAAATGTTTATGTGGCGGAGTAAATTTTGCCTATCCCTAAACTTAATTGTTATATAAATTGTTAACTTGACCCGACCTTGGGTACTGCTTATGAGGTATTTTATGTAAATGTCAGAGTTGGAGTAAACAACTCAGGTGGAGAATATGCTAGAACTTGCTGATGCAATCCAAACCAGTTCCAAGCAGATGAATAGTTTTCTGACAATAGTCTGTCACCACCACCTTTCTCTATCGGGTTGAAAGGGGAGTTAATGGCTAACCATCACTTCACTGGGCCAAACAAACCAAGATGTTTATTCGGAAAGAGCTTTTTATTCTACACGCAGGGTTATGAATATGCTGGCATGTGTGTTTGCGCAAATGTACCATGGAAATGTTAAATGTATGATGGACAGAACAACGAAGAAATGACTGACCTCACTCACTCTCAAAAACCAAATACAGAAAAAACTTCAGTTTTAAAATGTCTAATTATACATTTATTGCAAATGGGAAACACCTTACACATGGCTGTTAATCAGTCATTTGAGACCATATACACACACCTTCATGGGATGGGGAACAAGAGCAATGAATGATGAAAAAGGAAAAGAAAAAAGAAAACAAATAATAAAATAATAAATGATCTCATTAAGTGGTAACCACAACGCACAACATAACATGCTTTCAAATGTCAAAACGTTTAAGTTCCAGGGTGTACTGCCCTGCATAATAAATGTTCAGTAATGGGGAATTTGTTCAACTAATGTTCTGAAAATTCAGTAAAGATAAAAATACTAAGTTCAATGATCAAGTCCCTAGTCAATAATAATAATTTAGAAAAGAACTTACCTAATGTTTGTAGAACACACTTCATTCGATATCCACTCAGTGACTATAAAAATATTATCCTGTACAATAAAGCAAACATACTTTAAATCAGTACTGAATAGTGTCCTATAAAACAAAATTTTCAAAAGAGCAAAAACAAATAAATTTTACTTATTTTAAAATACATTTTTTTGTGTATACACTAAACATCAAAGTTTTTGAAAAGCATGCCTAGATGTACGAAAGTCTGAGACAGCCAAATCTAATTTTCTATATTTATTAAAGCTCTACTTTTTCCAGAATTCTTTTCAAGTTTACTAAGTGTGGTGACAAACTTACTGTGTGTCTGTGCATCTTTAAAAGTCTATCTATCTATCTTAATGGTTGCTAATGGTCTGAACATTTCCTTCATTATATCTATGCTATGATTAGACACTTAAGGACTGACCAAAGGAAGCTGAATTGTAGAATTCAAAACTGAAACAACTCTTCCCAGAATGCAAACAGGGATATTTTCAAGACTTCTTGTCTATCAAGATAAAAAAGGAATGATCTGTAAAGTGAGGGATTATCAAATTTTACAATGAGAGATATGAGCAAGACTTTTTTGAGTGCTCAAGTCTATCCCAAAGGCTTCGATACCAAAAAGTCTAGAGCAAAAGCCTGGAAAGGTATCAATTTGTTGTGATGTATATTTTAAAAATAATACTTTGGCCTTTGATTGTTTTGGCCATTTATTTAGTACATTTATTTAGTCAGTTTACTTCATTAGTCATTTCTGTCTATATTTATTTAGCACATTTACTTAGTCAGTTTATTTCATTAGTCATTTCTGTCTGCATATATTTAGCACACTTATTTAGTCAGTTTATTTCATCAGTCATATCTGTCTGAGTTATGTGCAGAGGCATCTAACTATGGTAATATAGTGCTTTATTTGTTAGATGTTAAAAGATTCTTTGCTGCTATCTTATTTTAACATAAACTTGATCAGCAGTCTTAAAAACAATCTTCTCACTTTTACATTGCTGTGCAAATGGGAGTCACATTGTTAGTTGATATGGTGTCAAAAAAATGTCAGGTTTAACTAGGGCTGTCAATTTTTTCTATAATGCTGCCCGGGTACCAGCTTGAAAATTAGCATAATCTCCATCGCAACTGGTGAACTCGACACAAAGCTACTTAACCATTAAGCAAGTGCTCTAATTCACACAGTAGCCAATGGTATGCATCTAGTGACCTACTATTAATTATGATCTTTATAAATACAATACAAACTTTAATTTTAATATGATCAATCATTACATAAACTAAACTAAAACTAAATAAAATGTCAACAATAACAACATATTTAAAAATAGGGCATCAAATTCAATCGACCTTAGCCGACAGAATTTCATCGCACAGATTGCATTTCACCATGTCACTATCCAGTCATTTGGGCGTGAAGACGATGTCTTACCCATATTAAAAATATTACAATGTTATTATTTAATCTATTGACGTTAAAATACTGACAAGTTTGTTTACTGAAGTCTTATTAACATGCTATACGTGTTAACGAGCACAGGAAATGGTGTGAGCTATAGTGATCCATGTCGTCCATAATTAAATCTATATACAGCGGCTGCTTTGGCTGGCACGATTTAGCAGGCCGCCATCTATGAATGGAATATGAATGTGATTGAGTGTGCTAAATCAAGGCAACCAAGTAATGTAGAGTGGGGTGCAAGGGAAACTGACATAGGCAAGCCAATCATGCGATAGATGAGAGAACTGAAACTATTTCTGTGCCAAAGGCCACGTACCAGGTACCCGGTCCACAATTTTACTACCAGGGTATTCGGGTATTAGCATGTCAACGGGTACCCAGATCCTGGGTACCCGTTGACACCACTAGGTTTAACACTATGAAGTCAAGGATGAAATACAGACAAAGGCATGAGCTAGCCAAAAAGTAAAGAAACAATGCACTCTGCCATAACTCTATGACAAAGAAAAGACAATTTTTAATACACTTGCTTAAAAACCATCTCCTGTTTCCTTTAATGGAAGTGCATCTATTTGCACTTCGAATTCTGTAAGATCAAGAAGCATCATATAGTTTTCTTACTAAAATAAGATACAAATTTTAATTCTTCAAATTTAACTGTAAAGTATTTTTTAAAAAGAAAACTTGATGGAAACATTACAATGCTTAAAGAATTATTAATTATAGTAAAATTAGACTTTATGAACTATTTTTACCTCATTTTTGGTAAGCACATCTGACTCAAAGATGAATCTCCGGGGGTCATATCCTGCCCTTGTGATGCAAACAAGTCCATATTTTTCAACAATTTTTTCAATCTACAAAACAATAAAATCATCTCAGAATGTATAAAGTAATTAATATTTAGCAAAAAATGGATAAATGGGTTCAAATAGGTTGGAATAAGAACTATGTACGATTGACAGTTGAAAGAATTAATGAAAATAAGGAAGGTACACAAATAAAAGGGAAAGATGAAGGGGAAAATAGAAAGAGAGAACGTTAAATATTTATGAGGGAAGCAATACCAAATGAAATATGACCAATGGACTCTGAGTTCAAACTAATGAAGTTATATTTTACATCAACTTACATCTTCAGATGCCCATAGTCCTGGTTTTCCAAAGGATTCCACGAGGTCTGCGCCACAAAGCAATTTCAATAATGGAGGTTGTTCATCCACTTTTATTCTAGGGATTGTATTGTCTAAATGAAACAAATATTTAGTTCATTTGTAAATGCCCCACAATTAGAAAAATAATAATTCTAATGTTATAAAACAAAACAATGGTTGATGAGATCCATTTGGATTTTAAAATAATTTCAAACAAAATGTTTCTGAAAAACAAATTTTCAGTTAATTATTATTAGTTAAATATTTTTCATGGCAAATTTCTGTAGCATAAAATATTTTTTTTTAAAACCCTAAATTTCTTTAAACTATTACAAAAATCTTTACAATTATAAAAATTAAAATTAATTTAGAATTGCAGTGCAAAAAAACAAGTAAATGTAAGTGTAAAAATAGTACAGAGATGACATATTTCTAATAATTGTTATCTCTCATTTTATGAATGTTTTGTTTTTTATTTTGTGATGCTTTAATTTTTCATTTTATAACACTGTTTTTGTCTCCCATTTTATGATAATGTTTTTGACTTATTTTACGATAAAGTGTTTGTCTCTCCAGTATGATGATATTTTTTCTCTCAAATATTATAACAATGAACTTTTTTCTTATTTTATGTCAATTTTTTTATATTCATGATATGACTGTTTTTCTCTAATTTTATAACCAATGATTTAGTGTCTAATGTAAGAAAGTGATTTTGTCTCTCATTTTGTGATGTTTATTTTTTCCTCATTCTGCCTCACAAGACAATGTTTTTCTCCCTCTGTTTTCATGACAATGTACTAATAATACTGTCAAGAAAAAAATAATACATTGTCAAAACTAAAATATATTCATTAACTAAATGAAGTTATTTTGTAAAATATTACATTTCTTTACTATCTACCTTAAAAATTATTAACTGAAGCGGATTTGTAAATGTTTATAACCACAAAACTACTACAACATTCAATGTCCCTTCAAAAAATATCTGTTACAAAATGTGCACACAAAAGTTCAAAATAAAACATGACATGCTAATAAAACCTATAAAAGTGACAAAAAAAAGTTTATAACCATAAAACTACTACAACATTCAATGTCCCTTCAAAAAATATCTGTTACAAAATGTGCACACAAAAGTTCAAAATAAAACATGACATGCTAATAAAACCTATAAAAGTGACCAAAAAATGTTTATAACCACAAAACTACTACAACATTCAATGTCCCTTCAAAAAATATCTGTTACAAAATGTGCAAACAAAAGTTCAAAATAAAACTTGACATGCTAATAAAACCTATAAAAGTAACAAACAAGATAGTTCTAGCAAACACCTTCATTACTCTCTATTTTCCAGTTGGGCTTAGAAGTTGCTGGCTTAGTGTTAGCATTGTACCAACTATCTAAGACTTCCTGGTGATGATTCAACACTCTTTCTGTCGTGGTCCATTGGGGTTGGTCACACTCCCATGTGTCCACTCTACAAATGCAATACATCATCACATCACACTCCCATATGTCCACTCAATTTAGTAATTATCACAACTTCATCATGTCCATTCTAAAAATGAAGAACATTATTACATTAGGAACACTCTCCCACATGTCCACTCTACAAATGCAGTACAATTTTTACATCCCATGTCTCCTCTCTACAAATGTAGTACATTATCATATGAACTTTCTCATGTGTCCACTCTACAAATGCAGTACATTATCACATAAGACTGACTACTCACTCTCTAATAATATTTTGTAATTAAGATGACTTTATTTATTTTTAAATCACCTACAAAATTAAAACACTATTGTTTATTTTTTAAAAAGTCAATACAAATAAAACCCAACCTAGAAGTGACCAAATGATAGACTACAGACAATGCTGCTAATACTAGCAATAAAATAAACAATGGGACATTTATTTTGAATTCTTGCAAGAGTAAACGTTAGGCTACATCAAAGAATGTATACATTTTAGCATGAATAAATGAAAATATGGAATTATAAGCTACAGGGAAACACAAGAGCTAACTTTCTCATTTTGAAATTTGAAGAATTGCAATAGTAAATTTAACACTTTTGGGAAAAGATGTATTGTTTTGTCAATGATTTATTCTGTTAAAAGATGATTGCTAAAGAATTATAACCTCAACAACATTTAATATTCTTGAATGGGTTAAAACAAGTTCAAAAATTTATGTTTCAGCCATGATAAATGAAGTTAGTTGATATTATGCAAGAATGGGATATG
Organism: Sinotaia quadrata; assembly: GCA_028829895.1. Classification (NCBI taxonomy): domain Eukaryota; kingdom Metazoa; phylum Mollusca; class Gastropoda; order Architaenioglossa; family Viviparidae; genus Sinotaia; species Sinotaia quadrata. The sequence goes on along the minus strand of CM054180.1, from coordinate 55,755,772 downwards.
TGAGCTGATTATTCAAATACCCCAAATAATTATTATCAAACTGACGGCCAAATGCCATTTGTAAAATAAGCCTAATTTTACCTATGAACCCTACATTTATTAAAAATTAAACGTAAAGGAGATAAGAAAATATAAAACACCTTATCCAGTCAGATGTCTGAAGTGCAAGTTTAAGCATTTCACATCTGTGTTCAATTGAAGCAAGTTCCTGTAAATAAAAAAAAATATATGGTATAAAATTTTTAAAAATTAAAATACACAAAAACTTTCAGTATATGTGATTTACTCTCCAACACATTTAATAAACAAATATCATATCACAAGAAAGAAAGAACAAAGAATACTAGTAACAATAGGTGGAAAATGAATTGGGGCCAGATTAAGATAATAAACAAAAATGGCAAACATTGAGTTTTCATTGCAAGATTTTATTGTGAAGGGTGAAACTGAGATCTTGACTGCAGTAAATAGGTGAGGTCAGGCTCAATGCCACTGGTTTTGATACATATGATATCAGGCAGGTGAGTCACTTAGTCTCGTCTTCATACGGTTCTTGTTAAAATTCATAACTGAGAATGTCTGCTCACACAAGTATGTCAAGTCAATTAATTATTTAAGTTGAGGCCGCAGGCCAGTTAAAATTTAAATGCAGGCCAAATTTGGCCTGCAGGCCGGACTTTGGATATCCCTATCAGATGGGAACTAGAAGCAAAAAAGATTTAAAACATATTTTATTGTTTAAAAATCACACACTTGAACTGATGATTGAGGACAAGAAAATTCTCTCTTTTCCCCCAATTCTTTCTCTTAGCAAATATGACACAGATAGCAAGTGGACTAAATCACAGAAATGATTTAAAAAATAAAAATAATACATGATACCAGCAAATGTATATCTCATTCAAGAGAAGCAAGAAAGTATGGGGTAATCTTACCTTTAATTTATAGCCACCATCCCTGACTGGAGAGATGATTCCTTTAATGACCAAAAATCTACCAGTCCTATTTAAAGCATCCCTGGCAAGTTCTGCAAATGCACATATGAAACACTAATAAAAAGAATGAATGCAAACAGAGGAACAAAGGATGAATGTACGACTATAATTATAAACAACCAAGAATGCAAAATTTTTTATGGCCAACAAAAAACAGTTGGAAACGTGCCCAAGTGAAAGAACTTTTACTCTAATCTATGCATTGACATATATATCCACTTAATACTTATTTTTATTTAAAGAAAAACAAAGGGTCTGGGCTGACAAGCACAAGAACTGTGATAATTCTCTAATGTTCAGCACAAAGCACGTAACCAACAAAGGGCCATTTAGTCATGAAATACATGTGCACATTTCATGTTCTATATAAAAAAATACAGCAACAGAGCTCATTTTTCTTGAATCACAGGTCAGACTAAGTTCTAGATACTTTCTATTAATTTTAATTATACATATGTGTGTTAATGATGATGCAAGATGATGATGATGATGTGTGTCTTTGTTTGGTTTTATCTTCTTGTTCGATGTTCTCTTCTTCTTGTCTTCTGCATATCGCGCCATTAAATTCACCAAATGAGACACACATAGGTCTTTACAATAGCAATTGTTTTAATTTTATAAAACGCCTGTCTCTGAACTAACAGGACCAGAGCAGCCAAACAAGTAAATGATAAATAGCATATACAAACACAGCTACAAATGCTCACATGTCCATGGCATGATGCACATTACAATGAATGTATACATTTTATAATGCACACAAGTCCATCATTTACACTGGTATAATAAAAATACCATTTCTTTCTCTAACTTCTAGTTAATAAAAGTCTTTCACCTTTTCTGTGCATATCTCTTTCTGCTAATACACTTACTTAACTATAAGTTTGTTTATGACCCAAGTTTGTTCACAACCTAATCAAAACTATCCACCCTAACTATGAGCCCCATGGCCCAGGAGTCTTAAGTTTACCCCACACAACTATCCTCTCATCTTGTCTGTTTTTGTCTGTACTCCAACTCTCTTTCCCATTGCACCTACATATATTCCATCCACAAAAAACCATAAAGGCAGGAGGGACTATCCAGACTAAAAGACCAATAAAAATAGCTTCAGTGTTTCTTTATTTCCTTTCAATTCTCAATTACAGCTAAATGCCTAAGAGTTATAAACAAATCAAATATATAATGAACCTACCATGATTATGCTCTAATACACAACTCTTTTCTAATATGTAATCTAAAGGACTAGACCTAAAATAAAACAAAATCTGTGTTGATGGGCTATAGGGAAAGCATTCTCACACATATGAATTGTAAATTACACAAATACCATAGAAATATTCATCAAAATATATCAATTAAAAATGTAAACAATTTCTCTTGTAAATATATAAACTGCTAATACAATTAACAAATACATCAAACAGCAAATACTGATAAAAGTATATATCCTGTACATGCTAACATCTGGCACAATGCACAGGGAACCATGTGGACCCAGTTAGAACTCCCTGGACCCCATGCTGTAAATCTAGTGGCCATTGCCACAGGTCAGATTTCAGGGATGGGCTATGCTGGCTGGCAAGCCATAGTGAACATACACAAACTAATACATTAAATTCATGGGTGCTACATGTGCATTCACTCACAATTTCCTCTCTCTCACACAAAAAAATCATGCTGCTTTTCTTTTCTTTTTTTTTTTTTACACAAACCTAAACATGCAAACAAACACAAGCAAGTTTTGTTCTGAATATATTTTTATTTATTTAAAAATAAGTCAGCACCCTTGTGTTCAGGGCACATTATTCCATGTATGTGTGGTGGAATAAATTTGCCTATCTATATTTCTAGACTTTAAAGTTATACAAATTGTCGAATGACCTGACCTTGGGCACTCCTTATGATGGTATTAATATATATTACTGTAAGTGTCATAGTTGAAGTAAACAAGTTGAGTTGAAAATATTCTAGAAATTGTTGATGCAATGGAAACCAGTTCCAAATGGATGAGTAGTTTTTATTATCCAATGGTTAAGATTTACAAGAGACCAGTCAACAGGCTGAGATCAAACATTTACATGCTTTAGAGAATTCTATTATCTAATCACTTGAATTTGGTGAGGCAGAAGTCCGGTCATGAAAGGCAGCTGTTAGCTTAATGGTGAGTTAACTGACTGATTGAGAGAGAATGGACTTATTCCATGCATTTTGCTATTGATATGCTATACTTGTGTTAGAGATGTATTATGTGAGTAGATTATTATTTCTACCTATGTTTGAATTAAGATGCTCATATATAGTATGCTAAATACTTGACATTGTTTCTAGTGAACCCACTCATAAAACTGTCATGCTGTATTTATTATGCTGTATATACGTATCGGGTTAATAAATACTGTTGCAAGAAACTGTAAGTTGAGATTTGAATGTAAGAAAGAATGGAGTTAAAAAGGAATAAACTGGAAACTTAGTGTTTGTCCCTTAATTATATTTTACAGGGAAAAAGCAGCCTTTCCTTTTTTTTTATCTGAATCTCCTTGTTTACTGATTATAATCAGCTAAGACTGGGATAGATGTGAGAAGTATCTACTGCAGTATGTAAATATAATGAATACGCTACACTCCATCGATGTTTGGTGGCGAGGTATGCTGACTACATCAACCAATTTCTGGTACAAGAAAGTTACTGGAAATTGCTACAATTGTTGTTCTGCTTGAGGGAGCTAATAAGACGAAGGGCCACCCAGGTTAGCCTCGAGAGAATAGCAGCGAATCAGTTCTACAACATGAGAAGGGAATCATGTGGAACTGACAGTAGTAATGTGAACAATAAACTTGAGGCTTTCTTATAAAAAGTGCATGAAAGACTATTGAAACAGTGCCTACACCAGGTTATGTACAAACTATTATCACATCTCTAATAACTCCATTTCTGTTCTCTGATAAGAACCATCCCATGATTTGTATTGACACTAAATTGTTGAACTGTGTTTTAGGATACAAGACTGTATAGATATTAAAATTATTTCAATGTGGTTTTATGGATATACTGATGTCTAGTAATCCTTTTCACTGTATTTGTTACATGTATATTTGATTGTTGATTTAATAAATTTATTGTTAAATTTAGTGACCTTCTTACACATATTAATAATCTTTTGTTAGAGAAGAAAGTGGGTGGATGGGGGCTTGTTAAATATAGATTAAGGACAGATTTGTATTTTCCTTTAATAATAAGTGTTCCACCTATGGAAATATTGTGTGATGGTTGTTTGTCTTTAATGTTGTGGAAGAGAGAAAAGGTTTATAGTGCTCGCATATCCGCCAAGTGAGAGAGACAACTGGTGTCTTCAGAGAATTATTAACATAAATTAAGATTCTCATCACTTATATTGTTATAATGGATGATTAATTAATAATAATCATCATAACCATTAACTAGGTTAAATTGGCATCAGAGTATGGTATAAAGAAAAAATAAACCTTATTAACTATCACCTACACACAAATTTAAATTTAAAAAATAATAAACTTAAAAAGTAATCCTCTTATGGGTGGGTTTCTTTAAAAAAAAATTAATCAACAATGTTTTGCTCTTGTACTGATTTATAAATATTTCATGTGGCTTGTTAGAGACTTTTTTTTATAACTTTAATTAATGTTATAAAATGGCTTGTAACACAATATTTGGTAACTCATTAGTGTTCCTTTTATCAAAAAGAGAATATTAATTTTAATGCATACTTCTGAGCATTTAATCTCAATGTGATACAATTATGTCATACTAATAGTAGATACGACATGTCTAAATAACATTTCACCACGCTCGCATTTCTACAAAATTAAACACAAATTCTCACACTTACCAAACATGCGAAGATGCATATTTGTGACTGGGTCATATGAACCACAAGACAGCAACACTACCTTCCGCTTCTGTTTTTGATTCTGCTGATGATAGGTTTAAGAAATTTTGGAAAATTTCAAACATTTACAAGTCCTCTTTCATTTTTAAAAAAATTTAATATTTCATTTTCAAAGAAACTTTAAAATAATTCAATTTTTAATTAAAATTAAACTGCCAAATAAAAAGAAATACAGCTAAATTTCAAAATTTTGATTTAAATAATATTAAAAAATTAATTTAAATAATATGGCCTTAAAAAAGCAACAAAATATTAGAAAAGACCACCAATCAATAATAAGAGAAAGTTATTAAATTCAAATATATAAAGAATAAAACTTAATAATAATAACTACTGTTCTAAGCATTTATCAGTAATTTAAGGTTTGTAATTATAACAACAAAAGGTCAAATACACCTACAAAAAATTGTGGGTATATAAAATGCATCTATGTTTATGTAAAATAATGAAATGGCAGGTAGGCAGCAATTCTAATAATATACTACAGTGCTGAGGGAGATTTAAGAGCATTTTATTAAAAAAAAAGATCAAATGTATTGGTGCCTTATTCCTGAAGGGCTGCTCAGGTTCATCATTTCCAGGTAACTAGGCTAAATAAAAGTGGCACAGGGAAAATGAGGTACTGAAAACATATGCTTCTTCAAAACTACACTACAGTATATTTAAAGAATTATAAACTATCCAGGCTTTGATTGTTAAAAACTTTCTGCTGGACAAAAGACAAAGAGATGGAGAAATTGCTTCAGTATAACAACCAATGAAGGACCTGTCAAGTCTGACATTGAAACAGATTTCTTATTCCTTTATTTACTTCAAGTTGCTGAAACACAAGATCATGCTTCACTTCAGGCAGAGCTCATTACCTTGAACTTTCAGTCAGTAGCCTCTTAATCCATCACTGCCAAGTGCCAGCTTTACATTTATTATTCTAAAGAGATCAAGGGAACATACTTTGCTTTTTTGATTCAAAACTTTTTTCACTTGAATGATGAAATTATGTGTGTGAAATTGAAAATCAGCTTATTAAGAGGCAAGTGGTTCAATGGAGATATAAGCCACTAGCCTTTTGTACATTTCGTGGTATATGACAGTGATTTTAACCCTTCACTACTGGTTATTCCCACATGAAAATCTTCTGGAGCAATTTATTATAAAGAGATTTCAAGTGTTTATCATCAATGAGCCTGTGGTTGCCTTACTTGTGAATCCTGTAGCTTGCCAAATAGAGGTAACAAAACTGACTACTTTGATTGTGAGTCTCATTCAGGTAAAAAGAAAAAAGGTGGAGCTGGAGATTTTGAACTTTCAAAATGATACTGTTCAAAAATTGTGCAAAACAGATGATAATTTTTGGAAACTGGCTGACCTTAAAGGCTTTCATGCATTACAAAGTGTAGCATAGAAAATAAAACCTTTTTTATTCCACTTATCTATATAAAGCTGTTTTCCACAATGAACACAGCAAAGTCAAAATACAGATCTTGATTAATAGATGCTCATTTTGATGATTGCTTACGAACAGGAATATCATTTTACTCTCCCAACTGCAAAAAAAAAATCTGGCTGATGACATGCAGTACCAAAAATCACACTGGTATATTCTAAGAAAGCACATTGTTATATTCTAACCACCACCCCTCCTATATAAGTAAATTTTAAAAATAAACAAAAACCACTCGCATTAAGAAATATCTTGGAAACTGAAACTCACAATTTGACCTCAGTGTCAGTCTAGACCAGTATTACTGTGATGACACTTTGGCAGGCTGCCTGTGAGCGAATGGGTGGGTTTAACCACCGTTTGGTTAGAAAGAATTCTAACTTTTTCTTATTTCCATAAACTATCAGTAGGTTTGAAAAACTATGGTTTAGGGAGTAAATCATTTCTAGTTTCCCCAGCATCATCAGTGAGTAATTTAAAAATAGTGCACACACCAAAACCAGCAGACATTTTCCATCGTTCCTGTGATAACAGATGGAATGTCTCCCTTTGTTGACTGATAAATGTGTCAAGGTAACTCTGACATATCAAGAGGAGAAAATCTATTTCACTAATGCAATGCCAGAATTATAAATTATATTTTAAATACATTATTATTTCATTTTTAATAATTCAGGGTATGTGAAACTATTCTGTTCCAGTAGATGTTAATCAATGTTTACTATTTGCATTATTGTATGATTAATGTAATCAACCAATTATATAATTGATAAGTTAACCATCTGATACACATTGATTATTTTATATAAATTCATGTTCTTTTAACAATATTAATAACATTGTTGATAATTTAACAGTGTACTAAAAATACTGTATGTGATTAAATACTGTACATTTAATTAACTTGTACTAATGACTGAGAGGACTGTCATATCATGTCAACTAATGTCTTATCACATCCTTTGACAGAGTAAATTTGCCTATTCCTTTTTCTAAACTTAATTATTATATAAACTGTTAAATTGTCAAAGTGACCCTATCTTAGGCACTCCTTCTGATGGTATTTTTGTAAGTGTCAGAGTTTGAGTAAACAACTTGGGTTGAAAATATGATAGAAATTGCTGATGCAATCCAAACCAGTTCCAACTGGATAAGTAGTTTTTCTGGCTAATAGTCTCACACTTGTTCATAACAAACTCATCTAGTGGGGATGGACCAGAAGTTTCTTTGTTGAAGTACTCTATTCTAACCACTCTGAATTTGAACTAGAGTCTGGTCGTTAAGGTTATCATTATCTTATGATAAAGAAAGAATGGACTTAAAATATTTCATATGTTTGCTATTTATCTATGAGTATGATTTGAATTTGAGAATGCTTATGTAATTGAACCATTATTTCTATGTTCATTAATTTGACTACATTTTATATTATACTTGTCAAATTTGATCAATGCTATATTTCTTATGCTGTGTGTATCAGACTAACAAAATTGTTAAAAGATTTTGTTAAGTTGAGAATGTCTGTTAACATTTATGTAACTGGTTTAAGATTTGATCTCATATAACAATTAGCATAGAGTTTTTCTATGCTCGAACAGTCGAAGACTCCTCTATAAGACTACATGCTAGGACAGAAAACAAAAACAATTCTGTATTAATCACAAAAAATTGAAAAATATAACATTTGAGATCATAGAATTAGGTGAGAATTTTGATCAAACTGAAACTCACTGAAGATCTACCAACCAAATTCTAATTAGTAATAACATTAACAATAAATCTTACTATCTTCAAACCACATTTTAAAAAACAAAATACTTTATTATTAAGTTCTACACTCTTTAAAATCATCAAAAAAATAACATGATTTTTTTAAAGGTGAACACCATGAATACATGATCTCTCTCTCTCTCTCTCTCTCTCTCTCTCTCTCTCTCCTTCACACACACACACACACACACACATTTTGTGAAAATCTGGGTGCTGCCTGTAAAATTTAGGAGCTCCAATGAAACATACAAACACACAATATATATAATTCCTTTTATGTTTTATATGCTTGATATTTCTTTCACTTTTTTTTAAAAACCTACTGCTAAAATATGTGAATGCTAATAAACATTAATGCTATAATTTTTTTAAATGATAATTGATATGGTACATTTTTGCTGCATATTGTAATGCTAAATTGCTGATATACTCTACTTATGTATTTGTCTTTCTTCACAAACTTACATATTTAGTATTAAATAATCAACAAAGAATGATGAAAAAATATTTTTAGTGTAAAGTTTGGGCTAAGTAAAAACAATCTCCCTTGGATAGGTAAACTTTTATTTACAAATACATTAATTAATACTAATTAAGTTTTAATATCACAATTTGTAAGAAAATGTTTATCTAAAGTAATAAACAGTGGACAAAAATTTATCGAAAATCTATTATAAATATTTTGTTTTTACCTTAACAAAATTATACATACATACATGTTCAAACATCTGATCAAAATACTGTGATTTTTTAATCAAGATAATTTTTTTTACAAAAAAAAATGTCTAATGACTGTACAAAAAAAAATTAGGTTAAAATAATCTTGTTGCCAACAAGAAATTTATTTTTTTTCATATGAAAATAAATAAGAAATTTAAGCAACATAACCATCGGTCATCACTACGAATATATAGAGCAAACTAGCTGTAGTTTTATCAACTGCAAGGCAAAATACAGAACAGCTTAAAACCAATTTAAGCGTGCTTATTTTTAAATAAATGATTTTTAAACTTCAATTAAGTGTCGTTAATTGAAAAAAAATTGTCTATCCTTGTTCTTCATTACATATATAAAATAGTTCCATCACTTAATATACCGGTTTTATATATTCTAGTTTCTAAAGACTGTAGGCTAATTGACATATTATTAGGTTCCCTAAAGATGGTTCCTCAATGAAATTATACATCACATTAAGCCTCATGCTTTCTACTACTACCCGCACTAGAATTTAAAAAAAAATTAAAAGAAATCAACACTGCTAATAAGTAATATCTAGCTTACAGCTATTGCGCACTGGTATTTCTGAGAGCCACAAGCATCGAACGTTTCATTATACTTTTTGAAAACAAGAAGATATATTTGTTGCTGTTTGTAGTTTTCTGTTTAAATCGCGCATTTTTAATCTACACTAGTTATTTATAGTTAAAAGACTCGTACCAAACGTCTACATACAGATAACCAAGTACAAAGTACATGTACTAATGATGCCATGTATTGATGTAATGATGTTATCTGAATCTTATGCGAAGTGGGTCATTTCAAATTTGAAGATAAAATGGCAAATATTTAATAAATACAAAATAAACAAGCCTTTCTCTTAGATAAAATAAACTGGGCAATCCACACATTTAATTAAGATAGCTAAAATTATACGATTTACTAAATATGAACGATTACTACCATTGGCATTGGTTGTTGTTCCGCTCACTGTGGCGCATCTACATAAGTATTCGATTCGAGCACTTGCATCGGTCAGTCTAGGGCAGCCAGCAATTAGTTTTTCATTATTGTTTGCTCTCTGTCGTTCAGAATTTACTCCTTGATTATAGAAACCATGATTTAGTGTTATTAAGCATAAAGAGTTTCCGTTTTTAATAGAATCTTGTTAGAGCAATTTCTGAATGTAAAGTATCCAGTTAAGATGAGGATATTGGTACGGCCAAATCAGATCGATACGGGTTCTTCTAAAATTCATCACGTGCTTAGCAACGTCCGGAAATTATACAGAGCAATTTCAGGAAAAAATTGTTTTTGTCTTTCTCAGCGGAGATGTTATACAAAATAATCGCATTGATTCGAGTCCAATAAATGAGATTCTACAATCTACAGACATCAAAACACGCTGTCAACTGGGAAATTATACTTTTATTTTTAAATTGATAGGGTCTAAAGGACAAATATAAGAAGATAAAATCAGGCCATTAATGAGTGACCGAAAAATATGATGTATTCCATAGGGAATATGTAACCTCACTGTCATCCGAGGATAATGTCTTTGCTGGGCATCGACGCATTAGCAGTATATGATGTAATATGTGGTAGACTGTAAATCTAATTAAAACGGAATTAAACAGTAATAAGAAATAAATAATATAAGAATTAAGGTGTGTAGAGGTCATCACATGGCATGAAACAATACTCGGCAAAACATAATACCTAACAAATACATCTATTCCTTTCAGACTGATCGTTCAAAGTCAACCTAAACAAAACAACCTCAACAATACGAATACACCACAAGGTAATGCCCTGAGTTACACAATTTAACATAGCATCCTATGACTTTGACACAGTCAATAAGGAACACAAACTACACAGTTTGCAGATGACTCATCACTATATCATGCATACAGGAACAGCAGACAAAATATAGACACATCTGCAAAAAGTACTAGATCAGACACCTGGGTTTGATTTAGTACCTTTGACATGCCTGGTGTGTTAATACTAATAATGATATTTATGAATTAGTTTATAATAATCACTAATCAACGATTAAATTTAAGATTTACTTATTGTTATAAGCCTACACACCACCGGTACAGAACTTTTTTGCAGGTGGAATTTCCTACTTAAGGAGTAGTCTAAAATAACGACATAAATTTCCTTTCATTCATTAGTCTAGCTCCCGAACCCCCATCCACCCACTAACTAACTTCGGATATATGTTAAGGCACGCATAAGAAATATATAACATAAAATAAAGATTTATTATAAAATAATATCTATAATAACAAAAATAATTTAGAAAGAAAACAGTCCTTGTATCAATGTCCGAAATCTGATGTTCTAACTTGGACAATTAATACTTAATATTCTACAAAGTTGCCAATTCTTATGATCTTTACATGCGGTTGGATAGAGAGAAAGAGTCAGAGTTAACAATGAGCAATTTGCTTGACCTGAGTATGTTGTACATACTGCAAGGGATGACCGGGCGAAGTATAAAAGCTGAGTTGAACCAGCCTTCCAACTGAGACTCGAACTGATAATGAAGAACACTGCCTTTGGGCTTAGCTGGTACCCTTTTCCAACCAGGACCTAGGTGTAAAACGTAAAGGAAACCACTGCCCTTGGGCTTAGCTGGGACTCTTTCCAAACAGGATTTAGGTGTACAAAGGCACACTCGCTGCAACATGTAAGAGTGTAGCGCTTTTTAGAAACAATTTATATCTCCCTATTCTCTCTCACACTCTCCTCAACCATTCATTAATACAACATTTCAACACGAATTATACATATCAACGAATCAATAACCAGTTCTAATACATCTTAATTAATAAATGGTTCTAACACATCTCAACAATATATGAACAATATTCTAACATTAATCTAAATTCGAACAGATAGCTTACCACGTGTTCAAACGGCCGCCTTTCAAAGCCGGACTTGAATACCGTAGAGAATATTATCGCAGTGCCTTGGCACGGGACATGACGGAGTATTTATGGACTCGGGTTTCAGTGGGTAGGGACTGTCCATCTAGACCTGTTTACATTTGTTCGTCTCAACACAATGTCCTAACCCCCTTGACAGCAGTTACCACATTGTTGTTTACATTCTGTCCATTTCAATATCGCGTCCTATTCGTCTTTGACGGGCTTACCCCTTCCCCTCTCTATCTCCAGCCAGAAGGTGGTTGTGGCAGACTTCCTTGATTGCAATTAGGGGACTGTCCAGAATGTGACTGCGCTAACCGTTTGACACGGTATGGTCCTTTCCTTCATCAGTACAGCATGCGAATAGTTAAACGTTAGCCCGAATCAGTTAGTGACGATTTCCGGGCGTCACAGCACCAAAACCACCCAGCTATTGACTTCTCCCCACAAAACAAAAAAATCTACCCAAGCTCAAGCAAACAAACAAAACCCCCACATAATATTAGGAATTATTTGTTATGAAAACATAACTTTTAGATCACATCATAAACATTCTCACAAAAATAAACAAAACAATTAAAAAATACTCAAATTGACAAAGAAGAATGCATGGGGAGCTCACACACACACACACACACACACACACACACACACACACACACACACACACACATTCCTAACACAATGCCAACACTTACACAATAATGAAAGAAAAATAATCAACACCACACATCTGCCTCAGATCTCATACTCCACACACTCTGTACTCTTTACTGACAACTGCAAACAGAAAAACTAATCCAAAAAGCATTCATCACATTCCTTACAGAAACACTGCACCTCTAACTATTCAAAGAGGCAGAGACTAAAACAACAAAAAATTCCACACATACATATAAAAATATGCAGCTATAACAAAGTGACCACCAGAACTACATCTAGACAAACAATAACAACTACAAAACACCTTACCTTAGGCCACTCTCCTCAGAACACTAAAGAAAGGAGGAAGTCCTCACAGAAACCATCCAAGACAGAGAACATCCAGTGATGAAAAGTCTACTGCAGATCCTGCTAAGTAGTTAACAACAACAAAAAAAATAATTAACATGCACATGTGTAAGCAAGAACACACACAAATGCACAATGATAGTCTGCTTTTATAGTTTTAGTTATTTTCTTTTGGTTTCACATGACTTCCAACTTTCCAGATGGATTCCAGCTCTAAGAATGTGAATTATATTTGCCATAGTTACATTGGGGAGAGTAAAAGTTCTGAGTTGATTTTCTGGATACAAGTTTACCCCGGGACCAGAAAGCAACCAACAGCTTTCAATTTACACATTTTGCAATTGCCAAAGATATATTTAGCTTGTGCAGTTTTCTGTAGCATACAAGGCACGATTTATTGTCCCCTATTACATACTGAGAGTCTATGCCTATCACCTCAAGCTGTAGAATGGAACATCAATGATCATAGATTTTTCTTCATGTTTGAGTAAACATCAATATCTCAACACTGAGTGAACACTAGAGTTTTAATGGTACAGTCTTATCTCCTTGGATTCCCTGTGGAACAAAGGGCATCAACAACAGTTCTCTATCGCACTCGATTCTGGGCAGCCTTTTTCAGTTCACCCCATGACAGGTTGCAGCTCCTCTGCATGAACATCTCCAGGTGGTCTTAGGGTGACCAACCCATCTCTTTCCCTGGGGGTTCCACTGCAAAGCCTGCTGGGTGATGTCCTGTGGGGGTTTCCGCAGGGTGTATCCTATCCATCGCCATTTAAGCCCGACAATCTGCTCATTGATGGGATCTTGGTTTGTCCGCTGCCACAAATCGGTGTTTTTAGTTTGTCTGTCCACCTGATCTTCAGTATGTTGCAGCTGCCATATGCAATTGGAAATAAACCTCTATCATGTTCCTGCAATATGCTTAAGCCTACTACGCTATTGCTTGCATCTGTTCTCACTATGAAATCTTTAATTAGATCTGACATTTTCATGGCTGTGTCAGATCTGAGTCTAGATTTTAGTGCTTTGAAAGACTGTTCACATGCATTGCTCTTTTTTATTTTTGTGAGTCTATGTGCTTTTGTGAGATCCATAAGGGGTGCTGCTATCTTATTAAAATTTGTTACAACTTTGCATAGTAATTACATAGATCTAGATGTGACCTTATAGCAGTCTTTGTCAGTGGTTAGCTAGCATTTTGTAACTTCTCTATCTGTGTTTGGTTTAGCTTTAGAATACCATGACTTACTCATTATCTCCTCTAGTACTATGGTTCTTATAGGAATGGCACCTGTATTTCTGTAGACATACTTTCTAAGATATGGAAAAGCGTCTCATTTTCATTCAGCATCAGTCTTCAGTTTTGGTTACTTATTTTCTCATTGATTGTAAGTTTAAATATTTTTATCCTAATTTATTATTGATTGTAAGTTTTAAATATTTTTATCCTAATTTATTATCAATGCTGTTTTTAACTCTCAGATAAAATTGTAATTAAACCTCGTTTGAAATTAGTGAATTCTCTAACATTCAACACTCAAATCACTGACAAGCTGATCAAAGTTTACCCCACTGACCTTTTAAACTGTAACTTTTGGTATAAATGAGATTTTAGGATATGCCAGTTATTCACTTCCTACTTTATAAACTTATTAAAAACTTAGATCATTATTTCTCTAGAAATATATCACTTAAAGTTTCAAAAACGTCTAATCATATCTTTAGAAATACATATATAGTACAAAATGAAGGAGAACACTTTAGCAAAATCTATGACAAATATATCTTCTGATAATCTGCATTGTTTTCAAATTGTACAAGGTTACCATAATAAATTCTTATATAAGAATTTAGAATAATGATTTGTAATTCTATAACAATATCTAAAGACATTAATAAGAATATCGATTAAATGGAACATTTTCACAATAATTTACATAGACATGGATGGACAATACAAATTTACATAATATGGTTATATACTTTTATTATTTTTTTCATGATGTACTTCTACCTTTATAAATCAAGTAAAATCAGTTTGTTCATTAGTAAAAATAAAACAAATTGTTGAATGAATTATAATCTATAACCTTTTCGGAGAGGAGGATATGATTTATTTGGAGTTATTTCAAATAACACTCCACTGATAACTATTCTGAATCATGTGATCAAAATATATGATTGTGGTTTCACTTGTTCAAGCTAAAAATCTTGACTGTGAATCCATATTCATTTAGCACAGATATTAATGATTATACATGTATCTGTAATGCAATATGCAGCAGTTATAGTCTTAGCAAATGTCCATTCAAATATTGCAGTAAGTTATTAATGATATTTTTATAAAAAGTATAAACATACACAGATTTAGCATTTTCATAATTCATATTCATGCATTTCTATCCAAATAATGCTCTTTCAATTCAGTTCTCAAAACTGAATATTAACAATTAATGCAATTGTTGCAATTAAAAAAAGAAAAAGACATATATAGTACCAATTATATTTTTATTTTCAAATTCACCAAATGCATAAATCTTTAGAAGAATTAAACAATAATTTTTATAAAAGATTTAAATGCTTACAAAAAAAAAAAATTATTACACGTATACAGCTACTGTATAGAATTACATTTTTCTGAGTATAAAATAGCAAATGTAACCTTATATGATTGCAAATATAAATTTTTATTGAATAAAGTAAATCAAGTTAGTTTAAAATTACCTGACATAGATTCAGATCACTAAGAATAGTAAAATAATGGTTATTGGCATGTGTGAGCATATATCAATCACTCATTTCTATTATCAGATACTTAAAGTAAAACCATTCCAAAAATAGTATTATGAAGAAAATATTGTGTCATTGTTTAAGAAAGAATAATATCCTAAATATTCAGAATATAAATGCAAAGTATTTAATACTCACATACAAAAAAATAACTGTATTAAATATTTTACATTTAATAGCACAGAATCAAGAAAAAAACCACCTGAAACTTGTACTCTACATGTAAGATGTCAACATTTAAAAAAAAGAATCTTAAATTAAAAATGTAGTCTAATATAATAATTATATAGGAATGTTCAATGTCAACATTTACAAATTAACCATGGTATTGTATTTGATGTCAGTATTGTAGCCATTATTCTTTCTCTTAGCACTGAATTTGTTACTGTTGAGTTGGTTGCAACAACATTTTACAAGCAAAATCATCACTGGATTAGGACTACTTCTACACTTGTTATTCATGGCTATAATAATATTTATTACTCAAAACTGTCTATATGTTAGCACTGCCACTAAACTTGTTATTCATGGCTACAATAATATTTATTACTCAAAACTGTCTATATGTTAGCACTGCCACTAAACTTGTTATTCATGGCTACAATAATATTTATTACTCAAAACTGTCGATATATTAGAATTGCCACTAAACTTGTTATTCATGGCTACAATAATATTTATTACTCAAAACTGTCTATATATTAGCACTGCCACTAAACTTGTTACTCATGACTGCAATAATATTTATTACTCAAAACTGTCTATATATTAGCACTGCCACTAAACTTGTTACTCAAGACTGCAATAATATTTAGTATGCAAAACTATCTATCATTATCACTGTCACTAAATTTGTTGCTCATAACTGCAATAATATTTAGTATGCAAAACTATCTATATTACTAAATTTGTTACTCATGGTTGCAATAATATTTAGTATGCAAAACTATCAATGGTTAGCACTGTCACTAAATTTGTTACTCATGGCTGCAATAATATTTAGTATGCAAAACTATCTAAGATTGGATTATAAAATGTTGAATTCCTAGGACACATCTGTATGGTGAGCAATATATCTGAAAAAAGTCCTACCTATGATATATAAATTACATAAAAGTACACAGATCATCAAATACTATCTGCATTATATTTGACACTCAAGTACTAATTCCAAGTTATAAAAATACAAAACAACAAACCTACTTGCATAAACTATAATGAAATAATTTTTTAAACAAGAAAAATAAGAAATAAAATCCAAACTGGAAGTCACACTTTGAAGATTATAAAAGGCAGAAATCATTGTCAAGATGTACAAGACCAAACAAGTCATATCAGTAGACTTTCCAAGAAATAAACATTTTGAAGCAAACAACTTAAATCTATACTGTTATATCAACTCTGTCAATTACTTACCCCAATATATATATATACACACACACACATATATACACTGTGTGTGTGCATGCACATGTAGTCTTTTTTTTTTTTTTTTTAAAATCAAGAAACATTCTTTAGTATAAAAACATTTGGTCTTTTTAATAAATATTACAAATGTAGAATTATAGAAAAAGACCATTGGGTGCTTAGTATCATAACACACAAGCTACGAGATACCCACAATTATTTTGTACAACCTGCAATGTAATCTTGAGATTTATTTTTTTCTAAATGTTCTTTGCGTTTAAAAAAAGAAATATAAGAGATTAATGAAATCAAAGAGAGGAAAGTAATGTTTGAAAGGTAAAAACAGAACCACTTAATAGAACTGATAGTACTGAGAGACTTAGCATAAATTAATCTAGTGTTCAAAACACTTTTTTGTTTTTAGAAGTAAGAAACCAACTAAATACCTAGATTCAATTAAATTCTACAATATATTTTTCAAATATTCAAATATAGAACCTATAAACATGTTCATTTATTATTTCATCTTGCAAATCTTCCTAGTTATTTTCACATTATGTTAGAGATTAGATGTATGTCTCCTTAATTGTTAATTAAAAGCTTAAAACATTTACAATGTTATATAGTGAAATAAAGTGCTCTCTCACGACATTATCATTTGTTTTAAGCTCTGCTCTGGAAACATATTACTTATATGTGCATTGACAGCAGAATTCATGTTCTAATATTTTTTTTTATAAAAGGATTATTTTGCAAGCTGGAATTAACAGCAAATTAATTTTTTAAATAGAATCAATAAGCATGATAAATAACATTTGTGCATTTTAAAGTAATTTTTAAGGAAGGTAATATCATGAAATCAACACAGATCTATTGCATAAAATTTTATTTTTTAATTGCAGCTAATTAGTACTGCAAGTGTGTGTGCACTGAGTGGATGTATTCTAGTAACACTGGCTTCTATTAGGATATCAAAAGCATTAAGTAATGACCAGTTAATTGCAATAACCTAGAATTAAAAGTGTCTGTTGGATTTCAAGTGTGTGTTCTAACTGTATTTTAGTATTTGCATATGTGCAGTAACCTAGAATGTAAAACTTTCTGTTGGCATTTCAAGTGTATGTGCTCTGACTTGCTGTATTTTAATAGTAATGGCTTTAGTAGGACATCAGCGGTGTGAGGTGATGATCGATTAAGTGAAATAACTTAGAGCATATCATTTTCATTTTATGTTTCAAGTGTATGTATGATGTCTAACAGTACTTTGGTATTGTCTTCTATTAGGGGATCATCAGAAAGAGGAGACAAGTAATTGAGTGCAAAAAATAGTGTTTAATCATGTCAGAGAAAATAACATTAGCCAAAATTTGATTTGAGTCATGGTGTCTCAAAATATTCCTCTGAATATTGCAAAACAACATCTCAAACAATAATGTGATGCCAAAGCCATCTAGTTAATGGTTATTATTATTATTAATTAATTAATCATCCATAACTAATTACAAGTGAGGAGAATCATAATTTATGCTATTAATAATTCCTAGAAGACATCACTTGTCTCTCTCACTTAGTGGATAAGCAGGCACTGTAAACATTTTCTCTTCCACAACATCAAAAGACAAACCTTTACCATCACACATTTCTGAAGGTGGAAAACTCCTTACTAAAGGAGAAGACAAATCCGTCTTTAATTTATATTTAGCGAGCCCCCATCCACCACTTTCTTCTCCAACATAAGATTATCAATATGTATAAGAAGGTCAATAAATTTAACAATAAATTTATTAAATCAACAATCAAATATACATATAATAGATACAATGAAAAAGATTATTTGACATCAATATTTCCATGAAATCACATCCAAATAATTTTTGTACTTCACAATCTTATATCCCCCAAAAATACAATTCAACAATTCAATACAAATTACAGGGTAGTTCTTATCTGAGAACAGAATTGGAATTATTAGAGATAAGCGATAATAGTTTGTACACAACCTGATTTAGGCGCTCTCTCAATAGTCTTTTGCGTGCTTTTGCAACAATGTCACGTTATAGTTCAGTTCACTTTCCATGTGTTTCTCTCCTCACGTTGAAAACAGATTAGCTGCTTGTCCTCTTGAAGCTAACCTGGCTCCTTTTCTCGCCATACCAGTTCCTTCAAGCAGAACAACAACTGTATTGATTTCTAGTAACTTCCCTGTACCAGAAATCGTTCGATGTAGTCAGCATACCTTGCCACAATTACTCTTACACTTGAAAAAGAAGCTTCCCCTGTCTACCATGATCACAGCATTTAAAACCAATCAATCATGTGATTCAAATAATACACAGAAAGAAAGGCTGCTTGTACTGTAAAATATAATCAAGGAAAAATGCTAAGTTTCCAGTTTACTCCATCTTTTTAACTCCATTCATTCTTACATTCAAGTCTCAGATTACAGTTTCCTGCAAAAGTATTTATTAGCCCAATATACACATATAGCATAATAAATACAGTGTTGTAGTGTTTTATGAGCAGTTTCATTAGAACAATGCATACTATATAAGAGTATCTTAGCTCAAACATTTGTACAAATAATAGCTAGTCTACTCACATAATACATCTCTACATATAAAACACAAGTATAACATGTCAACAGCAAAATACATTAAATATTTCTAAGTCCATTTTCTCTCTCAAACAGTTAACTCACCATTAAACTAACAGTTGCCTTTCAAGACTGGACTTGCCACACCAAATTCATGTGATCACAATAGAATTCTCTACAGCATATACACTTTTTGATCTCAGCCCATTGGCTGTCTTGTTCTAATAAATCTTAACCATTGGATAATAACAACTACTCACCCAGTTGGACTGGTTTGCATTACATCAGCAATTTCTCGAGTGTTTACTCCAACTCTGACACAAAAATACCATCATAAGGAGTCCTAAGAACGGGTCACTTCGACAATTTAACAATTTATATAACAATTAAGTTTAGAAATAGGGATAGGCAAATTTACTCTGCCACAAACAGTAACAACAAATAACATTGAAAACTTTGTGAGATACATTGATTTTAAAAAAAAAACATATTGCTAATTTCTTTCTAACTACAATGACATGAAATGAATAAATTTATTTTGAGATACAAATTTCAACTTTATCCACAACATTCATAATGACAAAATGCATAATAAAACAAAACTAATAAAAATAACAAAATGAATGAAGAAAAATATATAAAGTAATTATTTAGTGTCAGTAATTTGGCATTTTCTGTATACAAATCTTGAATCAACAATACAAATAGAGTAAAACTTTGAACAACTATTACTCTATTAACCATCGGTCACTGTCAACCTTAACCTCCCTCAGTGCATTCATCAATTCCCTCAGTGCAATGTGCATATGCATTGTTACTCTGTATATAAAACATACACACATTTACTCTGTGTATCACATTTGTTACTCTTCAATGTATCACATTTGTCTCTTTTACACATTGATGTGAACAGTTCATTCATGTGCCCCAAAATTATTAAAACAGTGGAAAACAAAACATTGAAACATAAGCCTGTAGTATTGCGATTGCCTCAATTTAAGTAATTAAGCATTTACAGAAAGGTGAAAATGCTACAAGAACAGTGTATATTTACAGCACAGGAAGAACAACATAAAGTGGAACAGGAGTGTTCATAAAATATGTACAATTTGTAACATAGCTTCTCAAAAGCTAGAAGAAAATGGAAAAAAACAGACTGTTAAAGTCATGTATGAAACTACAAATACTTTTTGATAACCTGTAACCTAATGTCTATATATTTTATCACGTGTCTATTTTCATATCTATCATGACAATGGTCCAAACCCCTAAAGGATAAGTGAAGTACTATTGTATAATTTCTGCTGTGGCAGAATAATTTTGAAAAATTGCCTTAAATAATAGAATACATTAATCTGAATGATATACCATCAACATAAAACAGTTGTTAAGAATAATTTATAAAATGGTTTCTCTAGTGATAGGTGGTTAATAATTAATTTCTATTTTGAAAAAAAAAAAGTCACATACTTTAAAGATAATTTTTTTAAAAAACGAAAAACAAAACTAAAATGGTTAGAATTAAAAAAGTATGGTGGTCAATATTTTTTTTTACTCCCATATATGTGAATATAATGAACTTATCACAGTATTTACAACCATTAATCTACTTGAATAACATGGTGAGTTCTTCATTCCTTTTTATAAATAACTGTAGAACAATTATGAGAACAATTAAACTTATTAAAAACTTTTAACTCATACCCCAAAACATTAAAATATAATCATATATATTATGATAATGGAAGACTGTCAAACTCTAGTGTAAAAAGTCATTTGACAAGAGATGATTGTTTCATGATTTTTGAAAGTTGGAAGCTTTCTGTCAAAATAAAATAATATAAAAATGTATGAATAAGCATATAAAAATCACGAAAATACAATATACATATTTATTTGTATTAAAAATATATAACTTGTATATAATTAATATCTTAAATTTAAAAGTTCCAATCAAAACTAGTTGATTCTTAGCATGAAATGCTAAGCAACCATTTCTCATTTACAACCATCTTTGTCTTAAGAATTAGTGTCCTTGTAGAGACCATACTTTTTAATGTAACTGGCTACAACAGGCGGCACCAAGTGCTCAATATCTTTCTCTTTCCCTTGGCATACCAAATCTCTGGAAAACATGAAAATCAAATTATGTCACACTAAATATAATTATGTAAAGGATTGAGTCAAGTCAAATAAATATTACAGTCACATTTTGATTTAAATAAAATCTCTAATCTAACCGAAGATAAATGAGGGCAGATCATAAAAATTACATGCATGCAAACATGAATTTGAAATTTACATTTTAATTTTTATGAAAAGGATTATATTTAAATCTTTTAAGGTTTTCAAATTTACATTTGTATGAAAAATTCTTTTTATTAGTTTGTATCCATTCTTTGAATTTTAATAAATAAAAACAAACATGATTGATAATGCATTACTGCAACAACTTAAAAAGATTCAAGATATAGATTTAATTTGAAAGAAAAATGCATATTTACATCAA
Source organism: Sinotaia quadrata (assembly GCA_028829895.1). NCBI lineage: Eukaryota > Metazoa > Mollusca > Gastropoda > Architaenioglossa > Viviparidae > Sinotaia > Sinotaia quadrata. The sequence continues at coordinate 55,733,665 of CM054180.1, read as the reverse complement.
CCAAATTCAGTAAATTTGTCTGAAAAAGTCGTCTAATTTTTGTGAATGTTCACAAACTACTCTTTCTTTTACACAAGAATTGTTGATATATTATAAAAATAATTAAACACATTTAAACTTATAAATTTTATATTCACATTCATCTGACTGATCTGGATGTTTAAATGGTTCACTTGCGTACCTTACTTGGGTTGAACTAATTGATGATGGGTTTTGAATCCTTGTATTTACTATGAAAAGATGTTTCTGTAAAAGCAAATCAAATCAAGCATCAAGTATCAAGACAAATCATGAACTGTTTTAAAATTGAATATACTTTTCTAAAATAAATGTTGCTAATAATTCTGAATAATATAAAACAACTTATAATGCATTTTTGGATACAGAATGAGGTTCCTGTCTCAGTTTATAAGTACATGTTATAACCAAGTAAATACATATACAAATCAAAAACCACTTTTGCACTTTTGAAGTTGATTGCCAAAAATCTTGAAAAAAATTAACTTTCAAACAGGTTAACGCTGCAAATAAGGTGGAAAATCATACTGTGAAATGACATAATAATCATATCTGTGAAATTATGTGACAATTATATTTGTTAAATTACAGTAGGTCCTTAACCAAAGTGGAGTGACCAGCTAAATTCACTAAGTTCTCCTCTAAATTCACTAATTTTAATATGTTTTCCATGGATCAATTCTGATAATGGATAGATACTTTTCTAGTGAATCTTCAAAAGGCACAGTCTAATTTTTATTCTAGACTGAGAAAATGTGCCACTTGTCTTGTTAATCAAATACAAGACAGAGTGTCCTGCACTGATCTAGACTCACAAATTATTTTTAACTTGTTGAGTGACATTAGTTTCATTATATAGAACAATGTCAAGGACATTCCTTTGATGGATGGTGTTATAAATAACACTGTGCAGTAAATTGCCTCTTCAGCCATATTAGCCCAAACAAGCATAATACTAATACAAACAAAAGCTGCACTACTGAAATCAGGTCTGCCTTCTTGGTTAAAGGATAAATTGGTTGCCTCCCTTAAAAGTATAGGCATTTTTAGGGTGATGTAACAGAGGTGGCAAAAGAATTCTTACATCCTTAATCTATATTTAGTGAGTCCCCACCCATCCACTATCTCTCCAACATATGGTTATCAATATGTGTAAGGTCAATAAATTTATTTTATCAACAATCAAATATACATAAAACAAATACAATGAGAAGGTTACTTGATATCAATATTTCCAAAAACCATGTTCAAATACTTTCAATATTTGTACAGTTTTAAATCATAACATGTCATTCAGTAGATTAGTTAGTGTCAATATAAATCACAGGATAATTCTTATCAGAGAACAGAAATGGAGATAACAGTGATAATAGTTTGTACATAACCTTGTCAATACAATGCCATAATAGTCTTTCGCGCACTTTCGTAACAAAGTCACAAGTTTATTGTCACAATAGAATTGTCAGTTTCATGTGTCCTCTAGCATGTGCTGTAGAATGTTCCATCAGCTGCTGTTCTCTCAAGACTAATCTGGGCACTCCTTTGCCATATTAGTTCCCTCAAACAAAACAACAATGAAGCAATTTCCAGTAACTTACTTATACTAGTGTCACAAAAAAAAAAGGAAAAGGCAAATGTTTGCGAAGCCCAGTAAACCAAAGGCTTGGCTGCATTTTTTGTGTGTTGTCAATACAAACATAGGAACTGTTAGGATGAATGTACAGCATTCCATATGCATACATACCAAAATTGTTTTTCTGGCTTTTCTTTATTTATGCATGAAGGGTAACGTTTTATTGATGTGTTTGCAGTGAAAAGCATATGGAATGAAAAGAAAATGTAAACAGTACATGAAGTTGCAGGACAAAGACAAACGCAAACAACCGCACTCACCCCCTCTCAAAACAATAACAGACAAGATACTTATCATTGATGAATGTGGACTAAAATTTATTCTCTTACAGGGATCTCTCTCGTATGGAAACTGTAAATCATCCATCATAAACAGGGGTAACTTCTAAGCAATGAATGACAATTAAAACAACAAGTTCATGATAATGCAATAACTTCCACTATCAACTGCTTATATCAAGATTATTTAATAAATGTCAACAAAGTCCTGGAGCTGACTAGCTCATCCATAGTTGAGCAAGAATGAATAATTAATTAAATTTCAAATCCTTAACTAGTTGTACATATTTATAATCAAATTAAGTGCCATGAGTTTTTTTCTACAATATAATGGATTAACTTCCTTACAGTTTTTATTTTCTACACCCCTGTCAAAAATTCAAGTAGGGTGACTTTGATGACAATACAAAGTGTGATACGAATGGTGGCATGAATGATGATATGAATATTCATGTAGAAAAATGGAAGAAAACACAACTGAAGTAGAGACATTGTCAAGGTTTCCACTCATGGGTCAGTCATACCTGGTCTTCCCCCTGACACCCTCCTTGTGTCACATGATCAGCACTCTGCACGATCCAAAAGTTGACTGCCTGTCCATAGGTCATGTTCTGTGGGCTCTCAACCTCTGCCATCTGTGACAAGTTGATTTCACCCCTTGCCGTCAGTGAGGTGTACTCGCGCTGTGATATCACACCTCCACCAATATGTCTATGTGGATTGTGACCAAAACCCACGGTATAGGTCAAGGTCGAAGCATTCCTGGACGACTGTTCTTGTGACTGGTTCATCTCTCGCCCTAGTTGGGCTGTGTGGGTTGCCAAAAATGGTGGGAGTTTGAATCCAAGCAAACTTCCACTATATTGAATTGTCCTAGTTACCATCGTAACTTTGTGGGGCACTCAATAAGGAAAAAAAAAAAGACACACAAGGAAATAAATCCAGTTTACTCCTTTCTCTAATGTTTCTTCTAGTCTCTCCAACTGTCTGTTTCCTCTGGTGTTGAAAAACAAACTACATTCTCCCAAAGAATAAATTCACAATACAGATTGTTTCTTTCTAAGTCCTCACTGCAAAATCTCCATTATTTCTTTCAGAGACAAATTCTCAACTGTCTTACTGAATTATCTCTTTCTTAAGAGTTAAAATCAAAGTTTCTTCTTTTCTCACAAATTCTAAACTGCCACTATAAATTCTCAACTATTCATTTCTCAACAAATTCTGAACTGTGTACTGTAAATTCTCAACTATTCATTTCTCCAACAAATTCTGAAACTGTGTACTGTCTCAAAGGTAAAATATCCAACTGTCTTGCTTTTCTCAAAGCAAATTCTGAACTGTGTACTCTCTCAAAGGTAAAATATCAACACATATATCTATCCCTGCTTGAAGTTCATTTGTTGTCGGAGGACGTGAGAAAAATCTTGCATGCAAGCTGGCAATGATGCCATGCTACACAACTCCTTCCATGCAGAGCACACAATTCTAAAAAAAAAAATGTCCCTTTGTTCTCATTCTCTTAGGCCTGTATACAATACCACCTAATTCCTAAACAATGCATACAGCTACAAAATAAACAATACTCTCAGCAAAAAACATTGTCAGGCTGAACTCATGCAAACATTTAAAAGTGCTTCACAATTTACACACATTCAGAAAGCATTTCACACAAAGTCAACTTCCAAATCAGCACTTTCAAATGACACAACTCTCTCCATCAATACATTGTTTCAAAAAAATAAACAGTGCAGGCGAAACTGCATGCACACACACACACCAACTAACAATATGAACCTTTGCTTTATAGCATATTTAACAAAAATTAGATTTATTAATAATTGTTACAACCTAATATTAAATTATGAGCTGCTGTGAAGAAATATACTGTGTGTTTGTTAGTCATGTATAACTTTGTTAGTTACACTTTCGAACTTTACATTTAGAAAGCTTTAAGACTTAACTGCGTGATGAGATACTAACGTGAAATTTTGCAGTAAGCGGATAGCTGAAATATGAATAAGGGAAGAATCATATGTGATTCGGCAAACAAAAACAACAAAAAATTTTTGAGATGAGTCCATTCCCCTCTTCCATGACAACCAGAAATACCACGATGTAGTCGAGCATTCTTTGCCATTGTACAATTAACAGAGTGCAGTGTATCCTTACACTTAAATCTACCACAATTGTAACAGTTTATAAATCAGTAAACTGTGATTTGACTTACTTGACTTATCTCCTTGGGTTCCCCTTGGAACAAAGGGCCTCAGTAAACTGTGAGATCTAGTAAAAAACAAAAGGCTACTTCTTCCAGTTAAGCTAATCGCCGCCTTTTATGATTTCTTCCACACCAAATTCAAAGTGATTAGAAAATAAATTCTTTTCAACAGGTAAACTTTGATCTCAGCCCATTGGCTGGTCTTGTTCTTGTAAATCTTAACCACTGGATAATAAAATCTACTCATCCACCTAAAACCAGTTTAGATTACATCAGCAAATCTAGCACATTCTCCACCTGAGTTGTTTACTCAAAAATTATCCTCATAAGCAGTGCCCAAAGCTGGGTCACGTTAACACTGGCAACAAAGATATAATTATTAAGTATAGAAATAGGGATAGGCAAATGTATTCTGCCACAGTGACTGCCAATGCAAGTTGAGAGTGTGTGTTGCTTTTCAGTTTCAGACTGTGGGAGTCCTGTCATAAATGTTTCTGATTGTCCAACTATTAAAGCCTGGTTAGGGTGTGTTTATCACATCAAGTCCTGATAGTACTAATTAACACAAGAGTTTTTGTGACTTCAACTGAAAGAAAGTTTAATTAGGGCTTATTAATTCAACTCCAGAAATGTTGCTCTGCATATCTTCATGTTACACAGATTAATGAAAGAAAAATGTCATGTATGACATTTACATTTATCAATGAATGGCAAAATCTGATGTGAAAACTACTAAATGACTGATGTTATTTAACTGTGGAAGAGAATCTGAGTATGAAGGTGATATTCTATCTGAAATTGCTCAATATGGTCTCAACTGTATAATCATTCATCTGAAGCTTGTTACATTTCAAGTGACAACATCAGAAATGCACACCTCAGTGCATTTGATGGTAGCATCTATTTCCTTAATTTGAAGACTCACGAACAGCTTGTCTACTCTTTGGTCCATTACTAAAAGGAGTTTATTTATTTTCTGATTGTTATCTCTCAGGAATAAACACTACTGCAATTCATTAATATTTTTAATAAGTTTTAAAGAGGAATAACTCTGTTTATACAGGAACTGATGGCTATGTACTTCAAATTTTATCTCAGAAACTAATAAAGATAGAAATTTACAGTGAAGCAGTTGCACAGTTCTTGTAACATTTTTGTCTTTCATAAAATAGCTGGACAGTCTTTTTTCAAGGATAAGTGACATATGTCAAAAACAGAGTGAAGTGGTTAATAACTTAAATCAATAGGAAAAAATAAGTAGATGTAACCTACCGGTTTTTTAAGATTCTTGGCCACTTTTAATTCTTTGACAAACTTGTCATACCGATATCCAGGTCGTGGAATGCAGATCAGGCCATAATTTCTAAGAATTGATTCAATCTTAAACGCAAAAGAAAAAATAATTCTTATAAATTTCAATAAAATGAACTATTTATGTGAGTGAATATGAGCATTGTAAAAATGAATATATAACATATATTATCTCAGACAAGATTTTAAAAACTGATTTTAAAATCCACAATTATATTTATTAAGTTGTATGACTGTTATACATAAGAAATATAAAGAAGAGGAGGTTTCTGATAATTTGCATTTTAAAAACTGCATTCCTAATTTGGGCAATTTTAAAACAGTCTGTTTCAGTCAAATATGAAATACAAATCTACTAAGTCTTTAGATCTTAAATTATGATATATTAAACTGATGTTTTTTTCCCTGTGTTATAAAATACTGATGGTATGTATTTATAGTTTTTTCAAAGTCTCATATTGTATATAAATGTCTAATTTTACATTTTTGTATAATTTTTAATGTAGACTTAAAAAATTGTTAAATGAAACGTATTTCTTATGAAGTTTTATGAGCTTCAAAAGATGGACCCAAATTAATCTCCCTTAGTATATTTAATGCTTTGTACATTTGTGATTTACTATGTATGATTGCATTTGCATAATGCATTAACACTCTAAAGCACTTAATGGACTGAACACCATTGTAAACCTGATAGTGATACCTTCAAAAAATTTAAATGGGTTTTTTTCAAAGATAGATATAGAATTCTTGTGACAAAATTACTAATTTTAAAAAACTACACTTTTTGGTATATTGGTTCATTCATTTCTGTGTTGTGCCAAATGCCAATTTATACTAATTTGGCTCAGTTCAGAGGTCAGACAAAAAACAAAAAAAAAACCAATAAAAATACACCAACAGTCAACATAAATGCAAAGCTATACTGAGATTGTATAAGACTAAGAAGTGTATATAAAATAAGTACCTCTGAAACACAGTTAAAACTTCTTCAAAACTAAGAGAGGCTAAGTTGCTGGCTGAAGGTAATCTAGGCATGGAGAGTTATCTGTTTTTGATTTAAATGATCTCTGATATGAGATTATTTTAAAGGACCTAGAAATATGTCTACTTATAGATATAATGGGCACTTTCTTCCATTATCAATAGCTCCTCATCACAGATGTTAAGATAATGTTCAGTTTGGAATAAATGTATGTAAACAAATGAAGAAAAATAGTTCATAATGTTAGAATGCTAATGCAGAATGGTTTTCAATAATAAAAGTAGTAAAATATCTTTACATACATCCTTTTTAGCCCATAATCCTGGTACTGCAAATGATTCCAGAAGATCTGCACCACAGAGAAGCTTTAACTTTTTGTGCTGCCCCCCTAAAATAAGTACATTAATAAAAAAGAAGAAACTACATACTTTATGATTCTATAAAGATACAATTAACCAAGACTCCAAGACAAATTATTATCAACTAAACTCAACATATTTTCCATGAAAGATTTTCCTTTACAAAAATTAACTGATTAAAAAATTCCCCCAAATTTAAAGTATCTGGTTATGTATTCTGTTAATTTACTTTTAATCAACTATCGCTGTACTTTACAAAGTAAGATATGAAGAAAGAAACATTAATTAACTATGTACATACTAGAACTTTCTGAGAAATATTACTATTACTCTTTCAAAATGCCCCAAAAATTATGCAGAGCATTTACAATAAATAGTTATCAAACAAAACACAATACTTTTCAACTGTTTCCTATCAACACAAGACAAAATAATTTATAATAATATATTGTGAATACACTTCCTACAAGTCAAAGTAGTTGTATATTTAACATTGGACATAAACATGCTGTACAGAAAAATAGCAAGCAATGCTATGATTCTTCAATAAAAAATAGAATAAAAGTCTGGTCCAAACTCAGGCTATATTGCATGATTCTTCCCTAATAAGATCCAAATGTAGTCTTGATTTATTAATCAGTTGTACAAAATCACCCCATTCTTACACACACTCTCCCTCAGCCAATGCTTCATATAAAAATAATTTTGAAATTATTAGTAAGCAAGTGGGTTATATACCATAAAAAATCTGCTGTCTCCAAATCTAAAAAATGTGGGTGTTTGCATTTTGTGTTCGTGTGTGCATGCTTATATGTATGTGAGTGTGGAGGGGGAAAAGGTTGTGCCTGTAACTAATTTGTCCATCTGTTTCAAAAGATCTTTTTAATCTGTTAGGAGCTCAGATATTTAATTTTGATCCAGAGATGATGCACCGCCTCACAATCAACCAACTGCACAACAGAAAAATTTTATTTAAAAAAATTTGACTAGATGCACTACAACAACAATAGTCTCCATCCGTCCCCAGAGTCAAGCGAGGGGAGCAAAGCCCTGCCCAAGTACCCCCAAAGGCGAAAATATCACAAAACAGAAACCTTCACACATGCTCAGGTAGGAGAGAAGTAAATGGAACAACAACAATTGATATTTATCATCATTTGGGCGAGCCAATATGCCAACAAGAATGATATAAAGATATGGATTTATTCTTTTTATTATATGACAATGTATGAATAGACAGGTCACCGCAATAATTTGATTTTCACTTTGATATGTCTTTACTCTGTTTTGTTATTGAAATTAAAACAATATTGAAATGCTAGCTTTGGCTACTGCTCTTAAAGCATTTACTGAAAACAGAAATTGGATGCCGTATCTTGTGAACCATAATATGCAAATTAAGTAGGTTATAATTTTCATTTTATTTTGTTGCTTTTGTCAATTCATCTAGGATTTATAGCTAAAAGAGACCACCATTTGTTCGAAATTAATCAATTGGTTAAACATTGCCTGATTCTGATGCTCAGAAAAGCTCTTCAGATTTGTAAAGACTGAGAAATGAGCTACCTTCAAAGTAATAGTACATGTCATTCTGCCTTTTAGAAGTAACGCTAATTAATACACCTCTAGTCAAACCAAATCTTCAAGGCTTAAAACCTGTGATTTATTAGGCAAGTAAACATGCAGATGTTTGTACTGCTTCAGCAAAAATTTATTAAATTAAAGCTATCTCCACCAGTGAAGATATCATAGGAATGTAGCTCTAAAAGATTAAACCTTTGTTAAAGATCCTGTTTATAAATTTACTTTTACTAAATTTCATTTAATGTATAGACTTTCTGGATTTAGTAGTGTTTAGTATTCATCCCATCCTAAATGATGTGTGTGTGAGTGCACGTGCATGGTCTGTGTGTGTGTGTGTGTGTGTGTGTGTGTGTGTGTGTGTGTGTGTGTGTGTGTGTGTGTGTGTGTGTGTGTGTGTGTGTGTGTGTGTGTGTGTGTGTGTGTGTGTGTGTGTGTGTGTGTGTGTGTGTGTGTGGTTTAAAAACAGTATTATCTCCCTTTAGTTGCTGTTGTGTGCCTTTTTATTTGAACTGAAGAAATAGTATAAATCTCCCTATTCCTATTCAAGATGCTTCTAAATAGCATGGGGATTTAGTTCTATAAAATCTCCCTCCAGTCTCCCAATTGAGTTTGCTAGGTAAACTACTGAAGAGGGAAGTGTGTGATGACAAGGTCATCTGGGAGCATGACACAACTTCCAAGTTTTTGACTACTATTTCTCTGGCTGACAGAGCAAGATATATGGATTTGGACTTATAGTGTAAACAATGACTCTAACAAAAACATAGTACGAACAATAACTTTTATTACTTTGGTCACTTATTAAGTATTAACAAAAACAACAAATTTTGCAAAAATATGCTTTTATATACTTAAATAAAGCATTATGCTTGGGACTCATTAATATGACTGATATTCAAACATAGGAGAGAAAAACCATGATAAGAATATCATAATGCCTACTTGTATTTTAAAATCATACGCACCTTCAAAATGATTACTCGAAAGCAGCTCCGGATATTTTTTTAACACCTTCAGCATTTCAGAATGCTGACTAATCACTTTTAACACCTCAGGATGACGACTCAGTACCTTTAACACATCTGGGCGCTGGTTCAGAACTGGTACGAACGGTGAAAGATGATTCAACATTTGTAACACCTCAGGCCTACTTGCCAGCAACTTTAACAATTTAGGATACTGTTTCAAAAACTTTAATATATTTGGATGCTGCTTCAGTACAAGCAACAAGCTAGGAAGCTGATTTAACATTTTCAGCATCTTTGGGTGACTGCATATCTTTACAATCTCAGAATGCTTTTTCAATTCCTTCAGCACTTCTGGGTGCTGTTTCAGTACTCTGATCATTCTGGGATGACGGTTCAACACATGTAATATATTCTTATGGTGCTTTGACAGTTCTGGATGCCTGGTCAAAACTTTTAACACTCTAGGATGGTGCTTCAATACCTGCAACATCTTTGGATGATGGATAAACAGTTTCAACATATTGGGTTGACTATTCAAGGTATTTAACATCTGAGGATGTTTGCTCAAAGAAATGAACAACCTCTGATTACGGACTAATGATTGTAAAACCATGGGGTGCTGGTTCAACACTTGAAATACATCAGGCAACTGGTTCAAGACCCTTAACAAAACTGGGTGGCTACCCAATACTTTTAACAATGTAGGATGCCGACTCAGCACCTCTAATACGTTTTGATGCTGGCTCAGTACCTTTAATACTTCTGGATGATGGTTGAAAACCTCAGCCACATCAGAGTTATCCTTCAACAAATTTGCCACTTCTGGATTATTGTTTAGCACCTGTAATATTTCATAATTAGGATTTAACATACGGAAATGATGGTTCAGTACTTTCTCTGTCTCTAGCCAGTTATATCTTGTACTTTCCCAACGGTCCATTCTGAAGAATAAAAAGTATGGAAGTGTTAAATTAGAACTTAAATTAATAAATTGCTCACTTGCTAAATAATTAACAAAGTAGAATCTACAGTCCATATAAAACATATAAATATTATTCATTTAAAATATTTATCAATTTATTTCAATTAAGATACCATTTTTATTAATTCATGTGAGAAGGAAAGAACAACAACTCACAATTTTTTACAGTTTATGGGAAAGTATTTACATGCAATAAAAAACAATCCTGAATAAATGCTGACATAAGATTTTGGATATTAGTATTTTTATAGGACGTTTTTAGTGGAGAAAAACAGAAAATAAGTATTTTGTATGAAATTATTTTGTAAATATTTGCATGGATAGTTTTCAATAACACAAGAGGAAAATTGTATTTTAAAAAATTGGTTTAGGGTACATGTTTAATTAGTGTCATAATCTGCTAGATTTTAGGGACAATTTCAAAAATTAAAAAAATGTTTAAATAAATCAAATAAAATGTAGTAAGATAAAAATGGGAAAGCACAACACTGGAGAAATTGATGAGGCATGAAATGATTATGCCATAGACTAGGGATACTGAGCTAGTCATCAGCCGAGAAAACATGTCAACTATGAGACAGTAATGCATATCACTGACAAGGGATAGACTTAAATATATTTGTGATTCTAAGATGAACCAGTTTGAGATTTTGAGTCTTAAGTGAACAATGTCTAACATAAGATGAATAAATTTGAGTAAACAGAGAACATATAGAGCCTTTTAGAACAGTAAGATGAAGCCAGTCTAGAAATCTTTATTAGTCCTTTTCATCTAGACTGTAATAATTATTATAAATTCTGATTAATAAAACTGTATCTCTATATAATTCATAACTGTAATATATTGTATTCTTATTGTTATCATTGTATTTTTGGAAATAATCATTACACCTGGAGGCACAACAACAAGCCACTAGAACAACATATTCATTTCACTATGAAGATGTTCACATTGAGGGTAGTATAATACTATCATAATCAGCACATTACAAAAAGTTTACATACATTGCCCTTATAATGTCTCAAGCTAGAGATCACAGTTAATTAGGTCTTAAGTAAAAGAAGTGAGCATTCATTTTTAGGCATCATTTTTAGACATACCTTTAGAGTCTTGTTCATGCATGTAAAAGGTCATACTAGTTTTGAAGAAAATGCATATTAACAAATTTCACAGGCTAGGTTTTTCTTTAAACATGACTAGTATACATTGTCCCACTATTAAATTTCATTTCTGTAACTTGCATTCAAGAAATATACAGTGGACCTCACATAATGCTGGGTTTGCATACTGATATTTCACATACAGACAGACACTTGTGCATTCACATAATATTAGAATCTACACATTATGTTACTAAGTTTACATCACACTTGGACTGATGGGCTCTGCAAATAACTTACAGCTTTTCTCAGCCAATCAGAAATGCTATTTGTAGAGTATTTTGGCCTTGTTTATATAGTTGGCTGCAATTCTCTAGTGAAAAGAGCTCCCTGTAATTCCCTAATATTTGTAATTTCAATAGTTAACAATGGCTTCTAAACAAGTGTAATTAATGGAAAACAGACCAGAAAAACATTTTTGTTGTGAATCAAAGAGGAAATTATAGCAAACTTCAGAATACAAGCATGAATATGATTGAGCATCGATTTTTATGAACCCTCACAAAAAATTTTCTTAGTGTAAGGGAATATCCATATTTATTATTTAATAACAAAATTTGTTGCACAACTTAAATTACAACTGCACAACTTAAATTACATTTATTTACTATAATTCTCATACTTGAATATGTTAATTTCACATAACATTACTTTTTGTGCTGTATTAATAATGTTATGCAAGGTCCACTGTATACATATTTATTTCACAGAACATCTTTTAAAATAATGTAATATTTTGATGTCAAATGTTGTATATGAGGCATGACTGATATTGATAATTTTTAAATGCAAATATATCTGAATCACTGTTATCAACTATCTTTTATTTTTGCACAGTGTGTCAGACTGTCATACAGTAACAAGAAAATAAATTTGTTAATTAAAAAAGTAATCAAGAAAGGGGAGTATCTATTTAATTTCACTCTCATTCACATTTCAGAACTGATTAAATTAAAATTTTTACTTGATCCAACTCCATTCAGGTTCTTTTAAAGCAAGATTCAGCATTGCACGTCTGTGTCTAAGAGATATCAGACCCTGAAAAAGGAAATACAAATCCAGTATTTTTTTAAATTAAAAAAGACAACAACAAAACCAAGCAATTAAATAATGTAAAATAAAAAAAAGAAGATAATAATTATAATTAGTTTACTTAAGCACTACAAGTTAGAGTTCTACTAGGAAAGTGTGATGTGTCTAGTGTGACTAGGTAAAATTCATGGTCTGAAAATTATACTGCTCAAATTAAAACAAATTCCTAATGAATGATAGAAGACAAATGTTTCAAGCTAGTCAGAAAAAATATAAAACTAACAAAGGAAAAAGACAGTATAAAAACATATTGACTGCTGACAAAACAAAGAATCTGATGACTGATGATCTTTATTATCCAACATACCAACAAAAAAGGTGAGTAATAATCTCACCTAGAAAATAAGACACAAGATGTAAGTGGTTACGGATCTATGAGTAAAATCCTACAGATCCAACATTAATCTCATGACTACTCATGACCAGATCTTTATAATCTTTTCATAACATCCTGTTGCACCAGTTCTCTATGTGCCACGCCATAGCCACACAGCAAATACATACATTCAATCTTTCTTCAGCAGTTAAGGATTTAAACATCTAACGTAGGTCAAATACATTTTAAGTGGAAACTGCAAGCTGTTGATTCCCAAGTTTCAGAATAAAAGTAGGACTAATCCAAACTCACTCAATGGGTTTGCTTTGTCTGATCTCAGAGTGGATGGAATGCTCTTATTCATCATGAATGCCACCTGCCTACTGAAGAGAACTTCTTGCTGGAAACAGCTATCTAGGCAGCAATACATAGATCCTCTTTGTGGAGAGAACAGCGTCTTATGGTCTAACCAAATAGCAATTTTAACAAGTTCAAACTTTGATTCTGAAATCTGAGAGATCTGCAGCACTACTTTGTTTTTCTGTAGGGTGTACCTGTCCCTGTATTAAATGTTTACATATTGAATCTGTAGGGTGTACCTGTCCCTGTATTAAATGTTTACATTGAATCTGTAGGGTGTACTTTCCTTGTATTAAATGTTTACATATTCAATCTGTAGGGTGTACCTGTCCCTGTATTAAATGTTTACATATTCAATCTGTAGGGTGTACTTGTCCCTGTATTAAACGTTTACATATTCAATCTGTAGGGTGAACCTGTCCCTGTATTAAATGTTTACATATTGAATCTGTAGGGCTGCACTCAAAGATACTTACATCTTGTTTATTTGGAATGATTGTTCAATAGCTTTGTTTATGAATGAAAGGGACTTTGTATACATTTAAAGTCAATAAAAGAGTGGCAGATATACAATAAAAGTGTGCTGTTATTTTGACTTTTTATTAAGAAATTTATCACAAATTAGTGAAAGAAATTCACATTACCTTTTTATTATAAGTACTTGTAACAGGAGAAATGATTCCTTCAACAACTTCTGAAGAAATGCCCCTCTGTGAATTATAGGCATTCCTAGCAATAGCTGAAAATGAAAGTTTAGATAGATATAACAACAAAAAACAAACACAAAAAACCCTGCACAAATGATTTTTATAATTTTAAGAGCAAGTTTCATCATTTTGTTGTATTTGTTGCAAAACAGTACAATTGTCTCAGGAAACATCAAAGTGTTGAAGAGTAAATATTATTAAAACGAATGTGTATCCGTTACATTTTAGATGTAAAAAGATAAACTTAGCAATGAGTTTATTAATTGATTAATACACTTAATTGTAAAACAGGTTTATTATACACTAGTAAATTAAATGCACTCTTACAACAGATGTGTATCTACTGAATGTGTAAAATAAAAGAAGTTTTTACTTTTAAGGGGTTAATTGTTTATTGGGTTAATTTCATATAAATAGTATAATTATTTAAGCTCTAATGTGCAAGTCCTGAGTTTGGAAGAATTCTATTACTTGCTTTCTTTATATTAACTAAGACTGTGCATAAAAAGTAAATGATGAAAAATTAGCTTTAAAAAGTAGAGGCCCAAGTTACTCAACCTATTAAAATTTTAGCTACATAACTGTGCATGAAAATGTTATACTTACAACTGAATGACTAGGAGACAACCATAAACTACATGGATAAATGAACATATCAGATTTCTATTAAAAATAAAATGCTGTAATACCCTGAAAATATATGAGGGGTAATTTTCTTTTTTTTTAATGGCATATTGTAAATTCACAAAACATAATGTTTTCCTAAAAGAATAGTATTGCATTCATGAAGGATTGAAAAATAATTTACTTTAAAGAAAATGTATTTTGCTTAGTATTAGCATAAATAAAGTTGTCAGGATTTGTAATAGTGCTAAAAATAAAATAAAAGTCTTATTCATTCAAGAATATTTCAGTCTCATTTGAAATAGATTTTCTTCCTACTTAGACTTTTAGAGCAAAAGGAGTGAGCAAATAAAACTGAATCTGAATATGTAGTTATACTTTGAGTTATTCTTCTAGCTGGTGATTTTATCTTGATAAACAAATGGTCCTTTGAAACATTGTAATTTTATTCTGTTATTACACTATAAAATTGTAGTAAAATGAGTCTAATTTCAACATTTTCAATGTCTTGGTCTATTGTATCCAGAGTTGAGAGAGTAAGGAAAAGAACTCCATGGATATATAAGGACTAGCTACATGTACTTTTAATTATACAGAAGATGATTGGAGTCCACTGTAATTTTCAAGGACATCTAAGGACAAATTACATGTACTGTGACTTGTACAGAAGATAAATGGAGTCCACAATAATTTTTAAGGCTACCTAAGGCCTAGTTACATGTATTGTGACTTATACAGAAGATGAATGAAGTCCATTGTAATTTCATTAAAAGCAGTGACATTTTAACCATAAGAAATATGACATAATCAGATCAATTGCAGATTGTGAAATGAAACATTATAAATGTATGATGATTATTCTATATGTACTGCATGAGTTCAAATCAATTAATCAATTTATTAATAAGATTTGATATAAAAGTGTGATTCAAATTTGCACCATAAAATACATTTTAAAAAATCCTAAAAGTTATCCACTTTATGCCAGCAAATGGCAGTGAACAGTTCTGGTGTGCGATAGTAAATGGGCAAGCGAGCTCATAAAAATGTACAAACAGTTGAAAATATTTTTTATTATTGTTATTGATCTACAAATAAAACAAACCTTTAATAATAAAGCAAAATTGATATAAAGGCTTCCAAGTTGAAGTAATCAGTGATAAATTCCAAAATTCAGTTTTTGACAAAATTACACACACTTCCAATTCCCCAAACTTTATCATTTTCTTCATTTTAATTTTTTTTTTTTCAGACAAATTACTATTTAATCCAGACTATTCATTTTCCAGATAACAATCAATTAAAAAATAAATAAGGCCCTAAGTTAAATTTCTCCACACCCATGGCAGCTCCAAGAAAGAACAGCTGCTCATTAAAAGTTTGCAAACTCTCAACAGTAACCGAACATTTTAAAGAAAAGGCTCTAAACTGGTGTGTTGAAAGAATTTGACAACTGTTCAGCAAGAAAAATATTGGAGAGAAAAATATTGAACAGTGAGACTTACTTGTATCTAGAAAATGTGCCCAAAAGCTAAATATATGTGTTGCCAGCACTGCAAGAAAAGACTTTTTAAAAGGAATAAATCTTTAAAAACATTTCTTTTCTAATTCTCTTCAATTGAAACCATAAAAATAAGGACCAGCTAACTAACCAAAAAGTTCCAAATGCCTTTTGGTGACAGGATTGAAAGAACCACAAGCTAGCAACACAACAGGCTGCTTCTTTCCGTTCAGTGAATGTCCTTTCCTTTGTGTAACACTGTGCTTCCCAGCAGACTTTTCATCTTTCCCACTCTTTGTCACTTTCTTTACCCCTTCTTTCTTTCTTTTAAGTAAATTTTCATCTCTCTCTGTGACAGCTGCAGCACAGTCCTTCTCTGCAGATTTTTCAAGTCTTCTTCTCTTTGTCACTTTCTTTCTCACCTCTTTCTTTCTTTTAAGTGAATTTTCATCTCTTTGTGTGATATCTTCAATGTAGTCCTTTAGTGAAGATGTTTCTTTTTTCCTTTCTTCTGTCAGTTTCTTTTCCCCTTCTTTCTTTCTGTTAACTGAACTTTTCTTTCCCTGTAAAACATCTACAACAATGCAATCTTTCTCCAAAGATGTTTGGTATTTCATTTTCTTTATCTTCTTTCCCCTTCCTTTAAATTAGTTCTTCTTAGCATATGCCATAGGTTTTCTGTAATGAAATAAACGATTTTTAAACTCAGATATGATAATAAAAATAATTATTTGAAGCACAAATGTTGCAAATAAACAGAATAAATCTCTGTTCTTCTTTTAACTCTATTGAATAAAATCCTGTGATTTGTGAGGTATAATAGCACAAATGAAATAGTGTAGCCATAATACTGTTCTATAACACCCTATACTGCTTGGTTCAAGAAATTTGCTTGGGATTCAAAACCCAGTCCAAAGAGTCAAAATCTTGAACATAAGTCAATGATAATTTTAATAAAAAATAAGGTTTTACACAATAAAGACATCATGTAGAACTCTATATGCATTTATATAATAAAATAACATTTTAAACTAAAAAGAAATAATCAAAATTTATTTTCCTGCTGTGTCAACGATCAACACAATTCATAATATGGAACATGTATAATTAATATATATAGATAGAACCAGCCTCTATATGGCGATAGTGGACAACTACTAAATTCAAAAAAAGTTACCATTATGTCACAAGTGCTGTGTTTGTGTTCTATATTTAACATGCTTGTGAAATAATTTGTTGAATAAAACAATCTTCCAACTTTTCATTGATGTATTTTTTATTTGTGAGACAGCAAGTGGAAGTGTGTACTGTAAGACTGTATTAAGTTTGCTATGGTAGGCATGTTTCAATGGCGGTAGCCATTTTCTCAATCTCCATGTTTACCTCTATATTTTGGTATGCCTAGCAAACACTAACAGTAACACGGGTTCCGCTATGATTGTCCATTACTAAGTGCATTTTAACTAAAATATCAGCTATTATTATTGTTATTTCATTATAATTACTTAAACAAGTCAATGGAACTCAAAATAAGCAAAAAAGCATTAATATCGTTCATTTTCAGTGTTGGCTCAAAGTGCCATTGCAAATTTGTGTTTTTTCTAATTTTAATAAAAAATTAAAAAAGCTATTGCCTTAGAAAAAATCAGGCTTCATGTCAGCATTTGATACATGAGGTATGCGCAAAAATTTAGCTCTGTCGGATAATCAGTTTTTACTTCAGGGTGCATGCAAAAATGTCAAAATGTAAAAAATTGTGTTAAAAAAAAAAAACGCATGAAGGATTAAGCAATTTAAGGATTCTTTTGTAAATTGACTTCTTTTACCATGATAGTTATATGGTGTAAATTTTATTCACTTCCAAAGACTTTGAGTTTGAAAAAATATCTGGTTCTACCTACTAAATGTATATATATATATATATATATATATATATATATACAATTATCACATGATGAATGTCACATGTAGATATAATCATAAATGAATCCCTGAATCAAAACAATTGGATTGGCGACACTTGGTATGTACAAATGCAGAGGGCAGGTGGGTGGAGATACTGAAAGTGAAAGCAGCTTAAGATCATTATTAAATATTCTCATGTGATATGTAGAATTAGAAATAATAATTTAGGAACTTGCTGTATCCTAGCATTTTATGAGATCCTAAAGTAACTGTAATTGATAACAGGAAAACAAGAAAATACAAAGCAATCAAAACTGACACATTTCTTCAGTATATCATTAAAAAGAAAATCTGGGCATTTATTGATAGATTTGAGGGTATGTATGGGACATAAAGTTGAAGAGGTCCATGTGAAAGAAGGAAAACAACAGTAAAATAGAATCAGTATAAGTATTAGAAAGTTTTCTAATATATATTAAAAAGTAACATATTGCAAATTAAAGCATTGATTTATAAATAAGTTATAATGAATTCCAATATAACTTAGGCCGCCTATGAAAGTAATATGTACATACTACATTTATGCTGGTCTATTGGGTTCATTCTTTAGGGCGGTATCGTGCTTAACATTTCAAAATAATATTCAATCACACATACAACTTTCAATATTATACATGTACCTTGATAAATCAGTAAAGTTAAATTTTTGGTGAAGCAATAAGAATGACGACACCACTGGGCCAGTTTCACTTTCTCATTCAAATTCTAGGTACAGTTTCCTTTTCCAAGGAATAATAATTGGCACTACACCGTGTCGATATGTGATACGTTTTCTTTATTACATCTTCAGTCAATATCATTGATTTATATTGTTGACTGATGGTGTATATAATATTACATTTTAAACTGTAATTTCCGGATGAGGAACTTTCTAGATCAAGGGCACTTTATTAGAACTTGGATAGTGTGCTCTTTATCAGTCTCCCTCTATATAACATAATTTTTCTCTTTTCCTCTCTCCCATTCCATTCCAATTCGATATATACTAACACACTTTCATTGTAGATCTAAGTAAAACTTTCTTCGGCTACCTGTTTCCTTGACTATTTAAATACTTTAAAAAAACAAACTATTTAGGACTACTCCTACGCCCCTTTAGTAATAATACCAGAGATTGTATAATTAGATCTATAATAATATCTTGTGCTGTTTTAAAATATATATTATGTTTTAAAATATATATTATGTTATGTCAAGACTGAAATGTCACTAATTCAGGGTACTTTTAAAAAAAAAATTTAATTCTTTACCACAAGCTTGACCTAAAATTGTCACAAGGACGCCTTTCCCAGTCATTATCTCATTTGCCGGTTCCTCCGAAATTAGTGAAAACTATGCTAATCATCCTCAAATGTGTCAAGCTTATCTAGTAATTTTTTAATGTACTTAGACCGAAATGAAGTGCATCTCTTTTCCATTAAAAAAAGAGCAAATCTCTCTCTTTAGAGGTAGTGAAACTTAGTAATTCTGTCGTCTGCATAAGCTAGCGAGAACATACAGATCATCAAAGAATGAACATAAACTTTTTACTGTACGTAAAAGTCCCCCACAGATATGCAATCAAACAATAAAGAAAAACAAATCACTGGGATTGAGAAAAAGTGTTTTATATATAGAGAGAGAGGAAAAAAAGAGAGGGGTGTTTTATATATATATATATTTAGAGAGAGAGAGAGAGAGGAGCTATATAATATAGAGAGGTGAGAGGGGAATAAAATTAAACAGAAGAGAAAACTACTCTAAGATTTAGTTTTCGTCAACTTCCGGTGCACTGCAAAATTTAGGACCATGTGTTTGAGATTTAGTTGAGGTCAGAAATATTTTCTAGAATGGCGAAAATCAAAAAGAAAAATCTTTCTGACAAAGTTCGAAACAGAATTACTTTGAGAAAAGAAAAGAAACCAAATCCTTTTGAGTTCAAAATAAATCGACAGAAGCACGATATTATTGGAAGAATAAAGCGTCACAGTGGACAAGTTGGTAAACCAGGCCAAGCTAGATCGAAGGCAAACAAGCGAGTGAGAATTAAAATAGAATTGTATAATTTATATTCCATTTCTTGGTTGTCTTACATTACTGGTGTCTGAATATTTATTTTTAATTTTAGTTGGCAATATATTTCAATATATCTATTTAAAACTAAATATTGGCGTTGTCAGGTTTTTAAAAAAATGTGTAGTTTCTGAATTAATACTGACAATGTTGTATTTTAATTTTATAGTACATCAACATGTATTACTCTTAAATATAATCACAGATAATATATATTTCAGCGTACACAAACGTTGCTAGTCGAACTGAAACAGTCAGGAAAGGCAAATATTTTCAAGGATCAGAGAATTGGCGAAAAGGATCCCAATCTTTCAGCAGATGACAGAGTCATCAAAAAGTTTGCATTTGAGAGAAAAGTAAGCATTTAATGATACCTGGTACACTTTAACTACTTGGTTAATGAAAAGATGCTATGCATTATTTATTTGAAAAATTTGAAATTATGAATTTAAAATTCTTACATATGTGTGTGTCACTCTGTGTGTGTGTGTGTGTGATGAATTCTTGTTTGTCACTTTTGTGTTGACCCGAAATATTTTTATCGCATGGAGAGGGGAGAGTAAACTTTCTTGCTGAGGGTCCACCAGCAGCTCACATTTGATATACTGATCTGGGAAAAATAATAAATAAAAATTAAAAAAAAAATAGTAAAAAAATAAAAGCTTATTAATATTATAATAGCAATCATCAAACTGTGTTAAGTTTGGTATGATTTTACAATTAAATAACTGCAGATTTTAATTAATAATTTTGATTAATGAAGAACTTTAATTATATTTCACTGGATGCTTTTTAGCACCACTACCCATTGAAAAGCAGGGGTGATCGCCGATTTATGATTAGTGATTGTGTTTTAATCCATATATATATATTCACTCAGTACAATGGTAAAGCACAATAATATATACATAGATGCAGTTGTGGAATAATATTGCTGAAAGAATATGATTACATTATTTTATTATGAGACTTGAAGACTGGATGCACACTAAAGAAAAATATCTTCAGTTCACTACATGAGTACATCTATCACCCAACAACAGAAATTTACTGCAGGCACTTGATAAATTAAATGATATTTCAACTCTCTGATATTAAAAAAAAAATGAAAGCCTGTGCTTAAAGGTAAATAATTTTATATTTTCACGATGTTTACTCCAAAATTCTTTGTACATTTTATTGGTGTGTTTTTTTAAAATTTAATTGAACTAATTATCAAATGTTAACTCTTTTACTCATCAAAATTAATACTGTCGCTGATAAATGGTAGTTTTATTTCTGGGAAAAACTTGCTCTGTATCACATAAACATTTATTTACTTTTCTATCATTCCATTCTAATTTTAAGCAGGTAGCTAATTGGTGTACAGATTGTCTACTATTGATGGAAAATAATGACTGTCAGTGTCACAGAATGGATTAACAGTGACATAATCATTATGTCAACTTTAAAAGTTGTGCATTTTCTGCTTAGCAGGCAAATGAAGAATATAGTAACAATTATGCAAATACTCTGTTAATAAGAACAGTTTCTTATGGTTCCCTGCATTTCATCTTAACCATTTTTAAACCTTCTTCCAGGTCAGGTAATCAATTACTGGTTTGGGGGAGTAATCCACATTAGATTCTTCCTGCAAAGAGTACAGTATAGAATAAAATATAATTATCAGTATGTCCTGGGTTACAATTAAACTGTATTCTAGGGTAATCTATTATTGTCACCACTCCACTAATAACCTCTTTATACTAAACCTCCACTCAGAATGTTGACATTTGCCTCATCAAATACAAGACACAGAATGATAAGTAATTAACAGTTTCATTAACAACAATCGTGAATAAGCATTCCATATGTTTATAACAAATCAATTAGCCAAATACATACTAGTTCAAGTTTGTCTCGTGGTTTTTGTCCCTATCACACACTTCTCTGGGAAACAGCCAACTATGATGTTGCTTTTGGACTCCTTCAAGATTTCAGGATGGCAGAAGGATATAAATGCGCTCTAACTGCCTGCCAGAAATTAATAGGTGTCATGACTGTTAACCACTACACTAGATAACATTCTTGATTATCAGACCCTCGCATCTTTGGTCAAATGCACCCTTCTGGGCAATGCTATTTCACACATCCCTCCTCCTCCCCCCATCCCAGTAAGACTTTCATCTGGTTACACACTATTTATTCAAGGTACTCCCATTCAACTTTGCCTTATAGTAACTTACATAATTGCTAAGCCTTCTGTTTCCTGATGCTCTCACTGTCAAGTTTCATCTTCTATCCCATGAACACATCCTTTGACCTTGACTCTGATGTAATAAGTATAACAATGGACTTAAGCAAATAGAGCAAAATAATAACATTTCCTGTTATGTTGAAAAGTGTCTTTAAAAGATTCTTGCTTTGCTGCAGGTTCAAAGTCAGCGCAGAGTTAAACTTGGGGAAGAGATGGGAGAAGATGAAGAACTGACACACTATGGGCAGTCACTGGCAGAGATTGAAAAGTTTGAACCTCAAGATGACAGTGACCCTGATGAAGATGGAAACATCAGTGGTAAGAACAGATGCTGCTGTGCATGGCACTTAACCAAGAAACTTATCAAATTATTATCTTCTAAGAGTGGAAAGATTTGGGCATTATTTAAACCCAGCATCTAGATTTGTACTGATATAAGAACTAAGTGGGTTTTAGTTAATTTTCATTGCCTCCAAAATTCCTCAGCTAGGTGTTCATGAAGGATTAAACAGAAAGTATTGTTTATTTAATCTAAACTTATGGTATTAATCACCAAAACAAGCATAATAGTGGTTCAAACACTGCACAAAAATAAATAGGACAATTCTGTCCTTTCGTAAAGTTACTATTTATAGAAACTGCAATCTCCTCAGTTGAGTCTATTAGGCAACACACATATTTTAGTTCCATTGCTATTAGGAAAAAAACTTAAATATTTTCATGAGTCAATACTGATACATTTCACACAGCATAGCACTTCCTCTCTTAGGTGGAAGAAAATCACATCTGTATTGAGACAAGATTTGACTCAATTGATTATCTCATTTTATTCAGAAGTAGAACTCACTCCTATAGTAATAACCAGGAGTGGTTATCCCATCTTCTTCTATTAAAATATTAATGGCTTTACTTCTTTCTGATGTTTTACTTTTTCCTAAAGTTTGACTGCTCTGAATATAAGTCTAAGGCAGGTAATGCAATTCAGCAACTGAAAAAGAAGACTGAGTAAATCATTTGTACTTTACCTTTGCAAGTTCTATCTAAAAGCCTTAAAATTTAATGAATTTCCATCTTTATAGGTAAAGAACTGAGTCATTGATTTAAAATTTTCTAAATCTTATGAATTACTATTTCCATTGAATATGCCATGGATTGCTTAGGGAATCTTTTGGAAGCTGATAACTTGATTTAAATTCTGAAGACATCTATTTCAGTATTCACTAAGAATAGAACAAAAATTAACTTAAATTTTAAAAAAAATCATAAAATAGCAGTTTAATTGGTGGGAATGTTGTGAAATTATTTTTAATGCAAACTTGGTATTTGCAGGTAAGATGGTTGCAGAAGAACACTTTGGGGGCTTCTTAACACAAAAGAACACAGGCTTAGAAAAGAAGAGTTGGAAAGAGAAAATGGAGGAACTCATTACACAGACCAGAAAGGAAAAGGTAACTCTTGTTGTGTGAGGAAAAACAAAATTTCTTGATATAGTACTTTCTGTCCTTATTATCTTTTTATATATATATTTGTTACTTTAGTCATTGAAATATATAATTTTAAGAAGTATGATTATTACGAACTGTTTTATCATCCATATTTAAGTAATTCTTCAAAAATATAAATATTTCTTTTCAGCATCAACGTCAGACTGAGAAAGATGACATTGTAAGGCAGACTCAAGAGGTTGATGAAGAGTGGAAAAACATTCACAGCTTACTGTTTACTAAGGTGAAACATCATAAACTCTTCATTAGTTGTATTATGTAGACTGAGTTTAGCTTAATATTTCATTCTAAAATATGATTATAAGATTAGAGCATAACATATCATGAATACAATCTGGACAAAATAATATATACATTAGAAGAATATAATTTTAATGTTAGAAAGATTCTTTCAGTTCAATTTAAATTTAAAATAGTTTATAGGTGCTCTTAATTTATTTTTTAGCTGAACTGTTGTATCAGTCAAGTCTGTATTATTTATTGCCTGCAGTTTTAGTGTTTTGCAATAGCTAATGTTGAAAACTATGTTCATGGTTTTCTCCTGATGAAATAATTTTCAGAAATCTGGAAAAGCAGACCAAAAGGATGATAGTATCAAGCCTGATGATTATGATATTGCTGTACGCAAACTCCAGTTTGAAATTAAAGGAAGGGTAAGTGCATTTTCATGGTTTTTAATTTTGGATTTGTTTGTTGTGAGAAAGATATGGCACTAATGTCAAGTGTGAAAATAGTTTCACTAATAAATTACATTTAAAACTACAAAACACAGTTTAAATTTTGCTTTGCATATTTAAAATTTAACAACAGAAAAAAATAACTTATCAAATTTCTGTCTTTTAATAGGAGATAAGCTTTTTCATAGTTTGATCAATTTTAAGTTTTCCTCTAGAAGGATAGCTTGCAATTTTATTTCAAACAAACTAACAAACAATATCCCTAAGGATTCAGCAAAACAATTATTTATTAAATCTGAACTTATATTTACAAAGCAGGCCTAATGATGATTCCAATAACACACACAACAAATATAGGCAGTACTATCTTTTCTTTAAAGTTAAAATTTTCTTATGCTACCATGGACTAAAATATTGCTTAACTTTAGGAGTTGTAGTGGTATGCACTATGATTGTGCTAATCCATGCTATCTATCACATCCCATGCTTGCTATCATTTATCATTATCTATATCTATATAGAGGCAAGAGTAGTCTTAATCATGCCTAAGCTAATCAAATGTTTACATGATGGCAAAACTTTTTCTAGATAGACACAGAACTCGGCCACCATTTTTGTTTTCTAAACATCATAACTTACTGCTCTTCTTATGGGTTAAATCATTCACCATGACATTAATCATATTATACTGTCTAGTAAATGTGCTTGATTTCCACTGAAATAAGAAACATCTATTATGGTTTCAACAGCATGACCTGTAAACAAATAAATGAATTATAATATAACTACATTGTCACAGATATTCCTTCTGATTAAATGACTAAATTATGCACAAGAAATTAAATTACCACAGAATACGTTTTTCATTACATTATCATTGCAATCAGTGTAAGTAAGTAAGACTTTCAGAATTGCCTTTCAGAAGTGCAATATTCTGCTAAATATTTTATTACCTATGTTTGGTGGTTATTAAATTGTAAAATTTTTAATATATCTGAGTTACTTAGAGCCTTCTTCCAAAATAAATTTAGATAAATCAGTATTGCATTTATTTATTTTCTTTGCAGCCTTCTGACCGACTTAAAACAGAGGAGGAACTAGCAAAAGAAGAAGCAGAGAGACTACAAAAGCTAGAAGTATGAATTGGAATATCACATAATGACAGATTTAAGTTCAGACCTACCTAGAACTGTTTGTGACCTGGGTTTCTTCACTAAACACATTTAAACTTATATAAAGTTGTGGGTTTCTTTTATAAATGCTTTTGTATTTGCTAACTTGTTCTTTTGGTTTACTCTTATTATTTTTGTTTTAGTGTTTCTTTATTTTCCTGTACTAGAAATTTTCCACTAACAACTGTAAGTTTGATATTTTAAAAATCTGTTCATTTATGTTTGTTTTTATTAACTCATTTGTCTCCCTTTCTAAGACTTTAAGTGCATAATTGGTACTCGATTTTCCATTTTTTGGAGAATCATTGAGGAATGGGATGGGGATTTGTTTTTTAGGTAGTTTCTTTTGTCTTTTATATTATGAGGGGAAAAAACTGACCAGATGGTTGAATTTTGTTTTAAATATTATAAATTTTTTGACAGCTGGACAGAAAGAGAAGAATGATGGGAGAAATAAACCCAAGAGAGGAAACATCCAAGCATATTTCTGCTGACAGTCTTGAGGACAGGTGTGTATGTACAATAGAACCTGATTGCTTTCAGAATAGGATGTGCAATAGGAAAATGGTTTTATTTAAAATATTAATTACTATATTAGTTTGAAAAAAGTATTATAAAAATTCCATTGCTATCAGTCTTAAAGAAGATAGAGTTGTTTGTTTTTATCTTTCTGACTCAGAAAGCACACATTTATATTTTTTCAAATTGCTTAGTATGTCAGGAATTCTGTATTCTGGATTCTGTGGCTGTGCATATCCATTTCCTTTATTTCTACAAAAAAAATGCACTGAAAAATATTAAAAGTTCATGGGAAAACCCATCATCACCACTGCCCAATAAAAACTTCCTATCTGGGTTTTTTTTCTCCTTTCTCCTGAGCACACAAATAGTCAGTTTATCAGAAGCAATCTAGCTTGGCACAGAGGACCAGTATGTTGCATTCATTGATGTCAACACCATTCAAAGTTCAGTAATAACAGCAGTCTGGTGTTTTTTAAAATTTTTAATTTTACTGGTCAATGAATGGAAGATATTTTAAAATTTGTAGCATCTCACAATCTCTAATCGTGAATTTAATTATTTTATTGTACTGGACTTGAGTTACTTCAAAATCAAAGTGATTAGAATATAGAACTTTCTTTAACAAAGTAACTTTCAGTCTATCCCATTGGATTGTTATGAGCAGGTATGAAACTATTATCAGAAAAACTACTCTTCCATTTGAATTTGGTTTGGATTTCATCAGCAAGTTCTAGCATATTCTTTACCTGAGTTGTGATTTTAACTCTAGTACTTACAAAAATATCATCATGCGCAGTAGGAGGTCATGTCTTGTTGACATTTAACAAATTATATAACAATTAAATCTAAAAATAAGGACAGGCAAATTTACTCTGCCACAGATGGATGGATGGATGATGCAAACTACGGGCTTGCTGCCTCATTGACTGGTTATAAATTCAGCAATGTTCTTTTTTTTTTTTTGAAGACAAATCTTCTGCCAGTATATAAAATTAACAAGGTCTTTGTTTTCCAAACTAGCTATGGCCCAGGGGAACAAAAGAAAACTTTCCAAGTCATGTTTAAGGATGGCAAGCTTCTGCAGGAGCCAGATGAGGTCAGCAAGCACAGTGCATCAGATGATGGAAGTGATGTCAATTCTGATCAAGAAAGGGATGAAAGTTTTGATGAAGGGGAGGAAGATGAGGATGATTCTGCATTGGATGAGGATGATGACAGTGATGATCAAGAAGAAGAAGAAGAAGCAGAAAAAATCATGGATGGTCTTTTGAAAAGAAAGACATGTGATAAGCAGATCATGAAAAAATCAATACTGAAGAAAACACAGGCCTCTGTTGATCCAGCGGTGAGAATTTTATAGTCTTAATTCTTGTTTTTCACTTTGTAATTTATTTATTATTACTCTATTCCTCCTTGACTTGATCGTCTCCTTTTCTTTGACCCGTTTAAAATAAAATTACTTTCTATTTCAAGTGACTTGATATAACAATATTACTTTGTTCTTTTCTAATTTATCAATGAGTATTGTGTCAGAATATTATGAGGAGTTGTTAAAAAGTACAAAAGGTTGTATGAACTGACCTAAAATCCAGAGTGCCTGCTTCAGAATATGTGCCTAGAGCCCTAGACTACTTGGTTACAACATTTGTCATGTTCAATGTTCACTTGAACTATATAATCACCCTTAGGGAGGTTAATGTTAACCAGTTACTCTGGTTAGGGCCAAAATGTACAACAATTACATAATTTTTCCACACACACACGCGCGCGTGCATGCATGCACACATGCATACACCTACTTAATAATCTTTAGATTTGTTCAACACTGTAGGAGTAGTGCTAAACTGTTTAAACTTCAACTCAATTTGTAGAAATTGTGCTGGATAGTTTGAACTTCTAACCCACCATTAGGACATATCACACTAGGTCAGTCTGTTCCTGAAGTTAAAAATCTTTAGATGTACTCTTTAAAACTGTAGAAATTGTGCTGGGTAGTTTAAACTTATAACCCTTTATTACAAATTATCACATATGTCAGTCTGCTACTGGAGCTACTAATCTTTAGATTTACTGTTTAATACTCTAGAAATTGTGCTGAATTGTTCAAACTTGTCCTCACTATCAACCTCTCATTCGAACCTGTCACACTAGGTTAGTCTCACCTGGAGTTTATAAGTTTTTAGATCCACTTTTTAATCTTACTTGTCTATGATTTGCACATAAATTCTTCATTTCAAGAAAATTACTCTCCTAGTTGCTTTTTGTAGACATTTAGCTGTATGATGGTAGGATAAAAATTAATATAATACAAGGTTGTTTCCTCTAAATGTTAACCAGATATATACAACCTTATAACTCTTTCACCAATTTCAGATTTATACAACCTTATAACTCTTTCACTAATTTCAGATATTACCTCAGAAGGATTAGTTGTTAGATTATACCTATTCACCCTATTCAGTTATTCATTGTTCCTCATGTCTGAGGGTTAAATGGGGTCCTGTAGGAGGCATTTGTTGTGCTTTGTGTAAATCCTCCTGTATTTTTACACAGCAAATAATATTCAAGGAAAGCTTATTTTACACTTTTTAGAAACCTTTGAAATCTGTGATATATTTAGAAATTGTTTAATGAAAAGCAATAATGAATGTATTTTGCAAAATATTAACAAGGACAAATCACATTATAAAAGCCTTTGCAGAAATTTTAGTACTTACTATATCTTGCTAACTTCTTTATTAAAAATTTTAATTATTAAAAAAAAAAGATTCACAGTAACAGTAATTTCTACTAAAGAGATTGATCTTACGTTTTAAAACTAATTTATTCCTAATGTATTTGTGTGATATAAACAAAATTTAAACAATTAACTGAAATAATACTCTCAAGCTACTTGTAAGATAGGGTTATTATTTTCATTTTTGAAAAAACAACTTATAATTACAAATTTTCACAGAAGTTTCTTTTAACTTTTTAGTTGAGCTTTTCTCTCTTGGTTTTAATTGTTTAGCTGTTGTTATAACTTCTGATATATATGTTACCTAGTGATGAACAAGTACAATTTATATTTTAAATAGTTTGTTGGGGTGGTTTTTTTGTTTTGTTTTGCAGGAACAGAAGAAAATTGCTGATGCAGCCAGAGAGGAGTTGCCATACACATTTGAAGGTAAATTTTCATTCTACTCTTCCCTTACCCAAACACGTAGAATGTGTAAGAATCTCCTTATCACTTTCTTTTTTCTTGTTTAATAAATAAATAAGAGGATGAAGAGATACTTTGGTTTGTTTGATTTGATTCTGATACATACACATGAGGCTTTTTTTAATTTTTTAAATTTTATTTTCATAAACTTGATATTTTAAATTTCTTCTTCAAAAAAAAAAGATTATTTGTACTGAATGACTGAACATTACATTGAATTGTTCTTTGTATACGATTTAAATAGTTTTACATTTTGGTATTTATAACCTTAGTAGTTGCACTCTCCCAGTAGATTAAAAATCATTCAGTGGCTCTGTTTAACATATAATATGCTGAAAATATTAATCAACATGAATTTTTGTTTGTTTGATTTGCAGTAAACTATTTTTATTAACAAAAACTAAACCACAGAACTCTGATTTTGTTTTAAAGTTGACAATATGAAATATGCTATATTCAAGTTAAATAGATAAAATATAAATCATTATGTTTGCTCAATTCATTATTCAGATGTAAACATTTGATTTGGCTTAAGTTTATAATCACACCAGAAGCTTCACCAGTTTTCCTTCTTACAAGTAAAATGTCTGTATCTTTGCAAAATGAATGTCAAATTTAAGTTGGTGAAAATAACATTAGCAGAAAGTAGATAGAAAATGAAAAGTTTATTTTCACACAACTGTTTTTTCAAAATAAAATTATAGTGGAAGTCACTTATTCAAACAAAGGTGATTCAGATTTCTACCTAATTAAGACTTTTAAAAAAACTTTCCTTTTCCTAGTCATTATTTTAAAATATGGTTAATTTAAAATCTTAATTTAAACAATTTTTAGATAAAGCACTCTATATTAAATGATTTCCAACTAGTGTATTACAGTTCAAATACAAGAGAACCATCAACAAAAATGACAAAATCTTTTACCATATTTGAGCACAATTTTGTTATTATTGCAGTTTATTTTATTTTATCCATTAGTAGAAGTACAGTAGGGCTTTATGTCAAAGTTGTATTCAAAGTGTGCATTTTGTTTATGTAGGTAATTCACTGTTCAAGAGCTACAGATTGCCAAAGGGGGTAATAAATATTGGCTTGTGAAATATAAATGTTTGTGAAATGTTCTGTATTCTCTTTCTCTTTTTTGTATCCCTCTATGCCAGCACCTTCGGACTATGAATCTCTTGTGGGTATGTTGTCTGTGCGAACTGTGGAGCAACAGGTTGTAATAGTTGAGCGACTTTGTACTTGCCATCATCCTAGCTTGGCTGAAGGAAACAAACAGAAGCTGGAGGTGCACTCATTTATTATATTTTTTCAAGAAAACAAAATACTTTCTCTTTGTTAACATTATTCAATCCCATCCAAGCTTCAGAAGTCTTAAACTGTGGCTCCATAGGCAAATACTGCACCATGCCTACAATGTTTTTCTTTAGCCATTATGATTTGAACTAATGTTAACCTTGAAATAATTCCAGACAGTTATATCACAAACTATCATACTTTGAATAGTCTGATTTAGGACCATAGTTGTGGTATATTTAAATTATGTACTCAGAAAGGAGTTGAATGCAAGTGTAACACTATCACTTGAATAGTGTTTTTCCACCATTCACTCAGTGCACACTATTACTTGTGAATCACTCAATACATCTCATATGTGTAACAGTCTTTTTCCACCATTTACTCAGTATACACTATACACTATCACTTGTGAAATAGTCTTTTTCCATTATACACTCACATGCCATTATAATAGGAGATCTATAATCACAGGTGTTCACCCAGCCTTATACAGTTCCATGTACACCCAGGAATGAATGCATGGTACTGGGGATATTTCTAGTGGCATTTGCACTTGGCAGTAATTCAGGAATGATGACAATGACATGAAAGTTGTAACTGAAATGAAATTGATTGCAGAGCAAATCATTAAACAAAATAATATGTTTTAGTACTGACAATATCAGCATCTTACAGAGATGGAACTAGAGAGAAATAAAACATAATCTACTGATACTAATTTGTTGTGGAGGATATATTATTTTCTCAAATAGTACTTTTTCTCTGCAACTTTAAATGACAAGCATAAATAATAGTCATGAGCAGATACCTTTCCTCAGTTCTCAAGACAATGCATGCAATTTCAGTCAGATCATTTGTCATCGTGACAATATTTGCATTTAATACAAGTTATATGAAGCTTATTATGTCCCTAAGTCTTCATTTTCTTTTTCTGTTTATCTTATAGTTAATTTTCTCACTTCTTCTTCAATACCTCCTGGAATGTATGGTTCAAGAAGATCCACCACTGCTTCTCATTGATAGTTTAACGCCAATTCTGCACCGATTGCTGCGTTTTAACCCAGAAGTCAATTCTAATGTTGTTCTTCAGCTTTTAATGGATCGTCATGAGGAATTCCAACAGATATGTCAGCGCCGAGGAGGGCGTGGCAAATACATGGGATTGGATTCAGTAAGAATTTATACATCAACATTTTGTTTGTTTGTTTGTTTTAATCCATTAAATCTTACAGAACTTTATCCAATTTGTATAGGGTCTCATTACATCATTGCATCAGAACACTCCTGAAGCCAAACAATAGAACTCACTTGTTTATTTGCAAATGTTGGATGCCATTTTTATGATTTTTAGATACTTATATGTATATTACATAATTTCTATATTTTAGAAAGTTTGAAGTTTTAAATTCTATTTTGCATTTGTGTGTGTGTGTGTGTGTGTGTGTGTGTGTGTGTGTGTGTGTGTGTGTGTGTGTGTGTGTGTGTTTGTGTGTGTGTGTGCGTGCGTGTTGTGTGTGTGTGTGTGTGTGATGATACATTGTGCTAATAGTGTCATCATCAAGTTACATAGGAGGTGTTTCTAGCTTATGCATATTTCATGCCAGAATAAGTAGGGATTGGGTGGGATTGTTTGGGAGGGGGGGGGGGGAGAATTTGGGCTTGCCATATACTGTATTACATCTGGTAATGGGTTTATTTTGAATTTTTACTCTTGGATTTATTTATTTTAATTTTGGGTGAGCTATATTATTTTCTTTTACTTTGTTCTCTTTATTATTATTATTTTCCTAATCATTGGTATTACTATTATTTACAATCGTTACCATAATGTCACAATTACTATCATTAGTATTGTTGACATTTTGTCATATAATACATTTTCCTTTACCTGTTTTATTCATTGTTACTCAATTTTCTTTTATCTTGACTTTATAGTGCTTTTTAGTATTAAGAATAATAATTTAATTAATTCAATTGTAATAAGTGAATCTCACTTTTCTTAATTCAAAGTAGAGTGATAGTGAATTTTTAATCTGAGGTTTCTGCTGTGCTTTGTGTTCCCATTTTTCTTTTTTTTCACCCAAGGTATTTAGAAATTAACTTAACCACAAAAAAAAATGTACTTTTTATTAAGCTGCTTCTGCTGAAATTGATCCATGTGCTATTCCCTACATCTGACTTCCGACACCCATTGGTTACTCCTGCTTTTTACTTCATTTCTGACATGCTGAGTCAGGTGAGTTAGATCTCAGTAAGTAAAGTATAGCCTTATCTACTCATTAACCTCCAGACTATTTTCTTCATGTTAATATTCATTATGCAGCAATATTTGACCATATTTTTCTCATAAGTGTTATATAAGTAAACACTCATTAGTAATTAGCAGCTAATTATTAATAAATAATTATTAGTTTGTTATTTGTATATACTGATGCACATTAATGCATTCTTTTCAGTGCCCTGTTCAAAATGAGCGGGATGTAGCAGCAGGACTATACTTGTGTGCACTATGTTTGGAGGTAGGTTTGCAATGTTTGGTAAATTTCAATTTTCTGCCAGTGTTAAGCGAGATGTAGGTAAATGTAGACCTAAAGATTTGAAACACACTATGCACTATACACTATACACAGTCAAGTAAAAGAATAATCTAAACAACCTTTAGAGGTAACTTAACTCTTGGAGTGAAATGGATCCTGACCTCATTAGTAAAATTGTATTTTCATGGGTTCATACCTATTCCTATCTTTGTAAAACCCTGTTCCTATTGTAGTACAGTTGGTATTATTAGGAAAACCTTTTTTAAACTAAAAATACTATTCTGTGCTATGACCCACCATACTATACAAAAGGATTCTTTTGTGTGCAGTACGTGTCCTTATCAATGCGCTTTGTGCCTGAGGTAATCACCTTTCTGCATGGTATTCTCTTCTTGGCGGCTGACAAGAACCCCAAAGAACGTGAGTGGATCAGGCTTCTCTTATTTGAATTATACAGTGGAACCTCCCATTTATGACTGGAAGACTCGTGAAAGTCAAGTCTTAAGTGAGAGGTTTTTAAATGGAGATGGAAATGTTTTGATTAAACAAGGCAACAGTTATAAGTCAGGACAAGTAATTCATTTATTTACTTCATAAAATATTTTTGGATATTTAATTTATTATTAAAATTCACTAATTGTAAAATTAAAAACAATTACATCACCACTCATTTATTTAAGATAATTTACTAAAGTGATCTATTTTTTTAATTTATTATTTTTTATATCACATTTACTTTAACTCAGAGTATATATATGTGCAATTTTGTCTGCTCATATTTTTGGTCTCTTCCCTCTTCACTCTTCCCATTGGCCAAAATATCTTTATCTTATTTCATTAAACTTTGAATTTTTGTTTTCCAAGACCAGATTCGTTTTAGTCAAATGCATAGTACAATCTTTCTTTTTTAATGCAATGCAATATAATTCACTTCAGAAGTATAATTCAAGAACAATAATTTTAGAAAAATTATTCATCATAATGCTTTTATAAATATAATTATTACTTATTTTAAGAGATCAAAGTTTCTTAGATAACAGGAATATTTTAAGTTTATAATAATGATATGCACAAAAAGAAATTAAATTTAAAATTAAATCACTAAAGGGAAGATAACTATTTTAATTTCCATTTGTCACGTCTTTTGGTCATGACTTTTTGTATATTAAAAATAATGGCAGTAACTGAAGACATGTATTTTCTATGACTTAACTTTGGAATTAAATTTTCTTAATGCAGATTGATTTTTTAAAAGTAACTTTATTTTACACCAGAAAAGAAAAAAATATAGAAAATTTATTTTTTATTGGTGTTGCAAAAGAAAACATGAATATATTTTTAAAATGTAAGAATTTAAAAATGGATTTATTATAGCAATATATTGTGTTCTTATATGAGATCAAGAATAACCTTGTTTCTTGATCATAACAGTCACTGAGCTATAAAGCATATTTTTGTCATTCTCAACACAGTAGAATCTCAAGTTATAATACAAGCATCAAAGTCAAATACATATTTGTACCAGGTGTGAGGATTAAAACTTGTTGCTACTTTTTACCTGAGTGAAGTCATTAAATTGAAAATATGTCAGTTTAAGTTGGGTATTAGAGAGAGTCATAAAGTGGGGGTCATTTTTACTCTATTTTTTAGAAAAATGGTCTTAGAGTGGAGGGTATCATTAATATATTGTGGATATTCCACTGTACAAACAACAATAGAAATATTTTTTCAAACACAAATTTTCATTATGTATGATTTTTGTGTGATTTTTAATTTCAGAAATTTTTTGTTTGCTTTTTGTAATATTGTTGCATTCAGATTAATATTTTCTTTTTAAGTAATGATTTTCTTTTCATGTACTTTAATTTTTTGTGTCCTATTATTGCAGTAGAGAGGGTGTTTTCACCTTTCAGACCAGTGGGAAGCAATATTGATCTTCTAAAAGTCAACAACAAAGACATCAGGTGATAGGACAAAATAAAATAGCGTACATTTGATCACCACCACTGCCCTTTGTTTTTTCCCTTCCCTCCTTTTTCATTGTCTTGCCTAACTCCTTTCCTTCCCCAAAACTTACTCTTTCATTATCTATATTATCTAATCCCCTCCCTCTCCTACTCTTTCCTTTCTCCCTCATTCTAGTCTCCTCCCTGTGTCATATACAATCTTTCCTCACATTCTGTGTATTGCTTGTCTCCTTCCCGTGTCATATGCAATCTTTTAATTCTTTCCTTACATGCTGTGCATTGTTTATTCCCCTACTCATCTCAATTCCCTCTCATTTTTTGTATTGTCTGATCCCCTTTCTCTCTCACTCTTTTCTTCCTCCCTTCTTTCTCATTCTGTGTATTGCTTGTCCCCTCCCCATCTCAAACACACATTTTCAATTCTATCCTCTAATTCTTTGTGTCTCTCCCTAACCTCTTCTCTTATTGTCTGTATTGCCTGTTCCCTCTCCTTTCAAAGTACACTCTTTCAGTTCCCTCTTCTCTCATTCTATCTTACAATTCCCACCCTTTTTTCCATCCAATGTAGTAATTTAAAATTCTTTTGAATATATATTGCCAAACATTTGCTTGTGCTTCTGTATAGGGGATTAATTTAAAAGCTTTCAAAATCTGTATTGTCATAATGGACTTACGCTCTTTGTTGTCTTTCAGAGAAGTTCACCCTACTCTGAGTCTTTTAAAAACACTAGCAGGGGGTATTGAAAGACAGGAATTGGATACCGATGAATTCAGGTTTGATCATTTCTTTTAATACCATTAATGCTGCACCAAACCATTTGATTATCACTCGCATCATTGAAAATTATGTTACCATTTTCTCTTTTGTTTATTAGCAGTTATATCATTTTCTTTCATTTGTACTTACCTTTTCCAACCCCACTCTGAATTTTGCAGAATAAGTGTAACTTTACAGGTGCATATAATTTTACTTTTAAAAATAATTATATAATTCATCTTTGTTTTTTTTAAAATCTGTGTGCAACAGCTTTCAAGCATTCTGTTGGATTTTTTTTAATTGCTGTTTATGAGATTATAAGAGCTGATTTTAGTTTGTATCTTGTTTAAAAAGACTCAATCATCCTAACAAAACTGGTTTACAACTTGATTTTCTATGCAGTAGTTAGTTTAAACATCACATTTTGATGGAATAGAACTGTGTCTCACACCTTTTGCTTAAAGACATATGTCACTTGCAAACAGACACACACACACACACACATACCAGTCCTGATTGCTTCCTAGTTTTATAGCTAAATTTGATATTGGAATTAAAAATTTATTTCACACACATGCACGACCTCCATATATCCTCTTCTTTCTTCTTTAATTGAGAATTACTGATTTATCATCATACATAATTATAGTATTGATTAATAACTTTAATTCTTTAAATGACATACTTTTCTGTTATGGTTTTAGTCTCATGACCTCTTGAGTGCAAAATCGGATTTATTTCTTTTAATAATTTTAGAGATTATTTACAAAGTAATTTTCTCAGCATAATTCCATTTTACAGTTCAGAAAGATTGTACAGTTGTTCTAGCTTGAAATTTTCCAAAATATCTTTTTAGAAGTAGGGTAAATAATGAAGAATGCCTCAGAAGAAACGAGTCTGTATGTGCACATACATTAACATTTGCTTGATATTTAATGGCTATGTTGAATTTTAATTGAAAGACATCCCAAGTGTGTTTCATTATTATTACTTGTATTCAACAGGTTGTCCAGCATCAGTGTCTGTGTTTGTTTGCTCCAAGAGTTTGCCGATATGTATTCTAAGCTTCCTGGTGCATCAGAGTTGCTTGCTCCTGTCCAATGCATGTTGGGCAAACTGCCTGCCAAGCACTATCCAGAATTTCTGCAGGTAAGGTCATATTTTAACCTTTAGTTTAAAAAAATAGTTTCTGCCCTACTATGCAATTTGGACTTGCTAAACATATAATAAATATTGATATAATTCTGAAATTTCCTCTTTTTTTCCTAAGAACCTAATCATGCTTGATTTCATTTTTTGTTGTAAAATAATAACATTGTTTTAAAGTAGCCTTTAAAGTAGATGTGTTTTTTATTTAAACTTTTGTGATTGATAAATTAAAATCATCTTAGGCTCTTGTTACAAATCAGAGATGTGCCTTGCTCTGTTTTCTTGCTCTCTCTCTCAGACAGTTTTTACTGGTAAAAGAATGTTGGTTCTCTTTATAAGTGTCCTTTGTTACCTGTTTGCCAAATAAATTTGCAGTAACAGTAGGTACACCATCGGAAGGATGTATTAAGTACTATAATTGAAGTACCATTAACTAAGATTAAACATTTAATTTTTTTCTTTTTACTTTTTCCTTTCCTGGGAGGAAGAACTATTTAATAATTCATTATAGATTAATTTGACTCTAATAAATGTTTATTGTAGATTATAATTTGAGTCTAATGTTTACTGTATTGAATTATTATTTGCTCTAATATTTAGTGTAAATTATTAGTTGTCTCTAATGTTAGGATTAGATAATAAGAATTTATATTGTAAAGATCAAGTTATGATTCTTTTAATAAACTGGTGGGTTTGATTATGTTTTCATTAGAAGCAATTAAAGGAGTTAGATGCATTTCTGAAAAGTATTGCCACCACCAAGCTGAAGCCGCTAACACTGGAGAAAAAGAAACCCCAGCCATTAAAGTTGTTTGAACCCAGAGTTGAGGAAGTGTAAGTATGAGCATATACTTCTTTTGGCTTATTATTAATTTGGTTTTCACATAAGTCCTTTAGTGTTTTGGTTGGAATCTTCACTTACTCACTAAGCAAGTATCTACATATGTTTCTGTGCTATAAGAATCACAAAGTCACTGAAAGAACCAATGATTGTATAAAATTTTTCAAATATTTTTTTTTGATAAATTGGGTCCATATTTTCTTACCCATCCAAATGATGCTCAAGTCTTTCATGCAGTTTCAAAACTTTTAAAACATTTTTTGGGGTAAATTGGGTCCAGTACTTTTTACACATCCTAATGATGCTCAAGTCTTTCATGGAGTTTCAAAACTTTTAAAACATTTTGGGGGATAAATTGGGTCCAGTACTTTTTACACATAATGATGCTCAAGTCTTATGCAGTTTCAAAATGTGTTTCTGTTTATGTTAAGTCAAGTGCAGAATTCTTTGAGGTAGGGTAAAATTAAAGTTTTGATTACAGACAGTTAGCTAATTATGATTGATTGCTTCTTTTTGTTTCCAGCTTTGAAGGAAAAAAGAAAAGAAAAGGAAACAGAGAATTCAATGAACGCCAGCGTTTGCAGCATAAGTTAAAGAGGGAACACAAAGGAGCACTGCGAGAGATCAGAAAGGACTCACGTTTTCTGGCCAAACAGCATCTTCAGGAGACAATAGAAAAGTCAGTGGACCTTTACTTTTTAGTCAGATTGGTTGATATATTTTTGAAAGAAGTCATTAAATGTGCACATTTGAAAGAAGTCAGTTGGTACACACTTTTAAAAGCAGCTAATAGGTGTGCACTTTTGAAAGAAGTCACAGTAGTTATAAACTTTTGACAGAAGTCAGTACTTAACTTTTTCAACAGAAGTCAGTAGGTACATATTTTGGGCAGAAGTCAACAGGTATGTATTTTTGACAGAAGTCAGTAGGTAAGAACTTTTGACAGAAGTCAACAGATATGTATTTTTGACAGAAATCAGTAGGTAAGAACTTTTGACAGAAGTCAACAGATATGTATTTTTGACAGAAATCAGTAGGTAGTTTTTTTTGGACAGAAGACAGTAGGTAGATATTTTATTTATTCTTTTACTAGTCTTCCCAACACAACATAGTAGCTTTATCCAGGTGCCTGCTGGATCTGTAGAACAGTATCATCATTATCGTTTTTATCCTTTGTAGTTTTCCTTCCGTTGACTTTTTGTTCAGCTTTCACTCGCTCTTGTTTGAAACTATTCCTGTGAAAAATGAATCAAGCTGAAGTGGACATATCAGATACATGAACCCGTAGTTTCATTTGTCATAAAATGGTGTAAATGTTCAGTTTAATTCGTTACATACTATCTTGTTGTAAATTAGTGTTTAATACTTGCATTGCTGTTCAATAGAGTTTATTCGGTTTTGATTTCTACATTTAAGTGAGATATATAAATTTAATTAAGTCACTGTAGGTACCTATTGATTATAGCAGTCAAAACGGATTTTAGTCTTTTAAAGAGGCAACATCAACATTAAAAATTAATTGCAGAATCTGGATCTCAGTGTAGGATTGCTAGCATTTGGAAGTCAAAGTTCCTACTATGTATGGTTTAAAAAAAGTTTTGCAAAAACAGGTATTTTCATTATTTGCAGGGACAGTGAACGCAAGCGGAAACTGGCAAAACTTCACGGGGACTTGTCTACTCAAGAAGGAGAGTTCAAGGCACTCAAAAGGCTAAAAAATAAATCATGAAGAAACCACACATTTTTATGTTGGTTTTTTTAAAAGTACCTTCATGCATTAGGTGATAACGTGTGTTTGCATGTGTATGCATTGTGTGAGCACACTTTAGCATGTCGTCTTGCTTGTTTTACAGTCTGATTTGATGAGTGAGAAATTAATTTATTACTTTTAATTAATAAAATTGTAAACAAAGCATAAATTGGAGAGGGTTTATCTTAGAGAGTGTGGAAGTTGACAGAACAAATTAAGTAGATTCTGAAGATTGATATTTGTATACAAAGAACTATTCATCAGGGTGTAATAAACTTTGGAGACAGATCTATGATTCCCAAGGCGTTTACATGCGCCTGTGATGAGTTGGGAAAAGTAGTGCAGATGTAAGCTGTTCCATCCAAGCTCTCACCACTCACTTTACGTTCTGTAAAATCATTTAAAGCAAACTAATCTTGTGGATGTCACATATGAAGACAAGGTCATTTCTAAAGTATAAAGAAAGTGGTATGTGATAATGATTGTAACCTTCACTATTGGTTATCAATATTCACAATCTAGAGCAAAGTAAGAAGTGAAAATTGATAACTTGAACCTTCACACTGATACTGTTCTAAAATAAAATCTTATTTCAATTCCATTTATCTATGTGAAGCCATGGTTTCAGTGATGAATATAATATATCAAAACACAGAATTTGATTTAACATTTGCTGTTAATATTTTTAATTACAATACATGTGCATAACCATTTATGGTGAGTTGATTAGCACATTTTTATTGGTTCATAAATGTAATGCCTAAACTGTATAATAACAAAATACTTCAATACCATCCTATATAAAATACAAATCAATCATAATTACAATACAAAGACTTAAATAAAATGACAACTTATTATAAGTTATGAATAAATAAGTCTAAAAACAAATTTCACCTTCTTTCAACAGTCATCCAGACAATTAAGTGCCACGCTTATTTCATGCAATTTACACCCACATTAACAGAAGACATCAAGGAATGATGATTAATACTATTATTAGAGTTTTGACTGCCTTACAATTTTATTACCTTGAATAAAACAAAAGTGCTTATTCCAATTTTTGTTTTAATTTTATATTTCTGAATAAAACTAAAAGTTCTGGAATGCATAAATTCTGAATATCTAATAAATGTCAAACACTTTTCACCATTGCATATTCTATATATTAAAAGAAAAAGTATGAGTTGGATTTGTGAATAATAATTAAAGTGTTTTTGTCATGAATGTTATATTCAAAATTCTGAGGGTTTATATTAATAAAATCTCAGATTTGGGTAATCATTGACATTAAGACATTATAAAACTATTTTTAAACAAATTCTTTTTCACAGGAGATTCACGGGTGTAGACTTAATTTGTAAATGAAGTTTAATCCTGAACTCTGAAAATAATCACATCTACAATATAAAATCATGGGTGATGCTCGATCTTACACACATCCAACATGCAAAAAACTGCTCTGCAGGTAGGACATGGAGCCTTGCCACTAAGCCATGTTTCTGGATGCTGCTGGTCTTGGCGAGATGCAAACCACCTACCCATACATTCTAAGCACCACATGGGACGACAGAAACACTGCACACAGTGATGGTTCGCCAATGGACCTTCCCCTACTTCTCTCAGATTCTCTCCATCAGAGCAGTGCTTCTGAAGCTTAATGTTCGACTCTTTCAGCATGCATCCAATGCAATTCTCTAATTCCTGCAAAATAAATGCAATAAAATTTAATGATAAATCTGGGATATAAATTGCACATGAACTGTTGCAAATTATTGTTTGTGAATAACTGATTTTTGTACTGCATTTCAAAAAGAAAGTAATGTAGATTTCATATTCAATATTTGTTTTCCTAGATGTTATATTAACCAGAAGCATACCGAATTCTTTATAGGAGTGATAGGATAAGCAACTTATATGAACTTTGAAACTTAAATCATTTTTTGAGAATATTCAAATAAATTTGTGAAACTTTCACCATTTTTAGACAAGAGATATATTAATATTACATCCAGTTTAAAATGATAAAATTTAGTTTTAAAGGCTATTGTAATAAAATGTTGAAATGTGAAAAATATTACTGGTGAATTTTATGTGATTATAGCCTGCCCATGTACATTATTATATGCATATAATTTTTTAAGTGTCTAGGTACTGTAAGTGTATATAAATGTGCTATTGTATTTTTTCTCCCACTGATCAGTGGCTGCTTTCATATGCGAGTTTGAACCTTATGTGAGATACTGTAGCAATCTTGAAAAAAATAATCATTACTCCCAGCCAATAATAAAATATCAAAACAAGCAATTTTTTTTAAACATAGAACATATTTTGTGAACTACAGCACTAGCAGAGAATCAGATAACAATCACTGTAAATAAAAATGCTCTTATCTATTATAAAAAGTGATAACAATTTATTAAGAATGTTGCAATTATTTGTATGTGATGCAAGCTGGAAGATCACTGAATCAGTATAATGACAAACATAATTCTTTGTTCTGGACTCTTTCAAGGCTGCTTGGATTTTGTATTTTATATAAAACTGCATTAAATAAACAAGTTAAACAATTCACAATTCTTTGTATTAGTCTCACATTTTTTAAAACAAAATAATACTAAATAAACATATTAAATTTCCATAATACAATAAAACAATCTGCTAATAGCTTTTATCTTGCAAGAAGTTCACATTTTTAAATACGAAAACAAGAGCATAAATGCAGAATTTCCTACTTAGGGTTTAACAATGTATTTGTCAATATGTTTGGGTTCACAAAGTTCTACAAACCAATATATTCATTATGATCAGAAATGACAGTAAAATACTATCAAAAACTGCGGTAAATCTAATTTGATGTTCCAAAGTTTAAATCCATGGCTGTCAAAATCTTTGATAATAAACTGATAAATTTTCTGATAAATTTGGAAAGATTCAAAACCTTTATTGGTTTTTATCATAAGCATAGGATGGATTCCTCACCGTATTTCTTTTATTATCTGCTTTTAAAATTCTGATAACAATTTCTGTCATCATTTTATTAGCCATTTTTCAGTAAACAAAAAAAAATCTGAGTTGCATAGGTCTTTCTTTCAACCAATACAATGGAACAGTATAATACAGTTTGGTTACAACCCATGAGAAGAAGACCCATTTCATAAATGAAGCAGGAATAAATATTTAGGTTTTAAGTTAGTTATATCCTAAGTGCATCTAGTGAGAATTCCCAGTACCTATGATGGGACTTTTGGAGTTTTCCATATTATGCTAAAAGTTAAAAGATAAGTTGGGGTGGGGGGTGCTAAGTTTTGTTTTGAAACATTTCTTAACTATTTCAATCCTTTTAATTCAGAACATAATAATAATTACTATATTAGGTGATGGTATAAAGATTGGATTTAACCGGACTGTGGCCTGGAATGCTTCCAAGAACTGGTCACTGAGTGATTGCCGTATCATAATATTGCGGACATTTCGAATTTGGGACCTCAGTTTGCTTTTCAAATCACTATATTCAAGTGAATTCAGCCTGGAAAAAAAAAAGCACAAATAAACACATTAAACATTTGTTTAATTTAATTCAGGCAGAAAAATCTTACAAAT
This sequence comes from Sinotaia quadrata, assembly GCA_028829895.1. Classification (NCBI taxonomy): domain Eukaryota; kingdom Metazoa; phylum Mollusca; class Gastropoda; order Architaenioglossa; family Viviparidae; genus Sinotaia; species Sinotaia quadrata. The sequence continues at coordinate 55,690,332 of CM054180.1, read as the reverse complement.
TGGAAATATGCCATTTAACTTTATTCTGAAGTAATTGCCTTTTATAAATAGATGCAATAAATATTGGTAAGCAAATATCTAAAACATTTCTTCCCCCTTTGCCTTGCAAGTGCTTGTGCTACAAAGTAGTATTAATTCTGTCACTCTTGAATGGTAATAAATATTAAATATAATTATTAAAAAGGTCTGGAAATTAAATAATTAAATCTGAATTTTGTGTGTTACCCCTGGATATTTTTTTGCAAGCATTATGCAGCAAGGTTCATCTACTTCTTTAAATGGTGGATTAACTATGATCTGCCATTTGAGATCTAAAGATACATAAAAAATATTTATTTCTATATTGGCACAATATAGCTTGTTTCCAGTCAAGCAAAAGCTGGTAATTTTTATCTTACCTTTTATCAATAAACAATATCCTTTACTGCTCACGTTATAATATACTTGCAAATAAACAGTTCTAAGGATAGAAATTGGCAAAAGACTAAAGATCTATATATTGAGGAAATCACACACACACAAAACTGCTTCTCCAAAATGTGTAATATTTCTTTTTTTATAAGAATACACATTTCTATTCGTGAGCATAAAGATAAATCTGTACTAAATTCCATTCTGTAAATTTGTAAACCAATGTTTATATTAATAAAATCTCTGAAAATGTATTCAAGTATATTTTGTATAAACATTAGAGAAAAATTAAAAATCTGAACACATAAAACTAATAAAAGGAATATTTTCCCAAAATTTAACTCTTAAATTATCTAACCGTATCTGGAATCCCTTGAGACTAGGTTCAATCCTACGCACAGTGATATTAAGATACTGGCTAGAAGTAGGACTCTCATATGACAGTGGGTGCTCTTCTGCCTCTTCAAGTGTAAGAACAATGTCGTTTTGGTGGGCTACATATACATAATATGTTGATGTCTTCAAGATCCAAGAGTCTGTTACAAACAATCTTTGTCCATGGGCACCTGATTCAAATGAAAATTAATTTGTGCAAATATTTCAGCATCAGCAAAAGAGACAAAATTTAATAATGGTGCAACCAAAGATGAACACATCTGTTATGATAATGTTAATAATATAGCCATCACTTGCAAATTTATAATGTCATAACCATTAATTATATCCCACTGATTTTCTCTTATAATACAAGAAACAATGTACAACTTAACCATTGTGTAAATAATGAGAAGACTTCCGAATCAGTAAAATATATTTTAAATTTCATAATTAAATAATGCTAAACAAAAAAACCTGTTGCAAACTTGTCAATGCGTCGAAACTCTACATTAATAGCAGAAGCTACGGCACGCCAAGATTCTCCATTTCCAAGTATTGCAAGTTGACATGCAATTGGATGTTTATTCCATTGACTATGGTTCCAAAACCATGCCAAGATGGCTGTTGTAGAGGGGAGAAGAAGACACACACCAATAGCAAACTGCCAGTAAATAGTTAGTAACCATGGAGTGAAGAGAGACAACTCTGGTGCAAACAGTCCGAGACCAACGAAATAACCTGGTCAAAAACATTTTGTATGGAAAACATATATAAGAAAATAGCAATACGGGTATTTTAACTTGTAAAATTCCATAGTTGCATTTTATAAGTGATATTTCTTCCTTTGTAAAAAAATGTTCAATAAAATATGACCTAAAGGATTCTTAAGAGGACTTTCAGATGTCAGCTGCATTAATACACTTTTTCGTGGCTCATGGTTTTCTATAGACAAAATTGGAAGTATGGCATAATAAATCATGTTATATAAGACAAGCAGACTAAACTGTTATGAAGGATATTATCGTTATTAGATTATATCGATATTAGATTGTTGGAAATTAACACTAAATTGAAAATAGTGGTTGATGCTTTTCTGACTTGTTTATTTTCTTGACATGCTAGCTAATTATGCACTCGTATTTAACTCAACCTTGCAGTTTGTTTAGCCTTTTTCTAGTCTTTAAGATGAATAAACAATTATTAAAATATATTTTGTGCTAATGTTTATATGTGCTCCCCTCCTGCCCCCCCCCCAAAAAAAAAAAAAAAAAAAGAAGAAAGATAAACATGTATTCAGATAATGGTTATTACAACTTAAATATGTTCTCTGTCATATGTATTTCATTTGCAAATATTTCTTGAATGAGATGCTCAACAAATATACAATGGACCCTAACTTAACAATCATGATCTACTCCAGAAACTATGGTCATATACAATACATATTTAGTTACTTATTGGATTGGAAATGTTTAAGGAGATATGCCCTTTCTTAAGTCAGTCACTGGGCTAGGTTTCTACACTAGGCTAGGTCAGCAAATGGGAGCCTATGGACACCATTATACAAACTAGACATTATGTTGGGATTCACTGTAGGTTTACAAGTCTCATCATCTTTACCATAAACTAAATATTAATAATGTATAAAGTAATTTATTATTACATTACCATTTATCTATCACTATGCATGCTTCAGCTGCAAAAGACCGTTCTTTTAACAAAGGAACATTATCATATAATATGCTTATATATACCTGTGAACAACAAAGAGCAACTTGTCAAACTGTATATATATATTAGGCTTTTATCCAAAATATATGAATCTATGTGCACTGTTCATGTTTTTTATAAACAAGTTACTGTCAAAAAAAGAAAAGAAAAGAAACTAGAAAAGAACATTCTAATAACTCTTTATTTAGGGAGAAGTACATGGTCAGTTACTCTAATCAATATTCAGGATTTTCACTGATTTGTTTGTAATCTGAGAACAGTTATTTTATAAATTTGATATTTTACAATGAATTGCCAACTTAAGATTGTTTGCAATTGTTAATAAATATTATTTAAAGGTGACTCTTTTGGATTTGCTGGATGTTAAAAACATACTTAAAAACCATGCCTATATTAAATAAAGAAACCAAAATAAGAAATTTTAATGTGTAAGTAAATGAGTAATAGTAATCTTCATTTTAAAAATATCTGTATGCAAATGAGTAATCTCAAATATACGTAAACGCGTAACAGAGACAGAGAGAGATTGGTATGATTGTACTGTATGAAGGCTACATGATTAAACTACAATGTATATGTGTAAATTCAGTTCAATATATTCTCGTGATTATGTTTTATTATTCAGTTATAGTATGTGTTGTTTTGTGGGTACTTTTGTATTTGATATTATCAATATTTCTTATAAAAATACACTTAAGTTGCTAAATTGTCAAGAAACGCAAGCAGTCTTAATACTTTCAACAATGTTGTCACTTCAATGTTTAATTGTAAGTGTCACGATGTATTTATATAAAACAATGTGCACTTATTCATACCAAGAGGTAACAGTGAATGTACAACTATAGTCACTGTCGATCTTCGAATGTGATAGTGAATAAAGTTCATTTCTTCGCTGCCTAAAATACCGGAGAATATGTTTTGTATAGTTAAACCAGCTGACACGAATTCTGTTGGTGGCGCCACAAATAGTAAACAGAAAAATCCATACATGAGAGAGTAAAATATGTACATTCTAATATTTTGTGCGATTTTTTCTTTTCCAAAATAATTTGCGGTGAGATGTTCATCAAATATGTGTTGGCATTTTACAAACTCTTTAAAAAATAAAAGCGTATTTGGTATTGGAAAACTCTTTAAAAATAGAGGTGGATTTAGTGACGGTGTTCTAACAAATCCAAACACGTGCAAAATAAGTGTCTGTTTGAGTGCGTGCGTGCATGTGTGTGTAGAAAAACTATTTATTTTATAATTTAGGAGTAAATATGCGATTGAAAATGACCTTATTCTAGAAAAAAATTCTTAAATTTATAAAGACTATTTGATCGATTGAAAATGGCCTTATTCTAGAAAAAAAATTCTTACATTTATAAAGACTATTTTCCCCGCTCAGTCCATTTTATTTAGTTTCAACGTCGAGTCAACCGTGTAGGTTTTCTCACGGCAAGACAACGCAGATGAATAAAAATATTAATGAAAAAAAATCCCACAGAGGTTTAAGGGTATCGATAATTAAAAGACTATAAATAAGACCTGGATAAGACTAAAATTCAAACGTAAACAGGTTCATTCTAGATTTACGCACAAAGTGAGCTAGAATGTTTTATTAAGAATATAGGAGAGAAAGTCAAACAGCAGTGATACATAAATTGATTCAGGAGTAAAAAGTATATAAAGGCTACTTAAGTTTATTTTAAAGTTTTGATTCCTTAGGAAACACAACCACACCAGGTGGGAATTCCGCAATAAAATATTTATAGCTTATGATAGCTAAAATTTGCGATGTACCGATGGGTTTCCGACAAATGCAACATAATCGGTAAAAAGGATTTAATATAAGAATATCAAGTCAAAATGTATTTCAATCATCCAAAGAAGAGATCTTTTGATACTAAATGATCACGCTTGAAATTTACTGCTTTTAAGTAAAATTGAGCACTACGAGAGAGAGAGAGAGATGAGTTATGGCACTTCGTCAAAAGCTATGTCTTGATATTTGCTTTCTTCTACAATCTTAAAGTATGTTATCTAACATTAAAGTCGGACCCCCGAGGAAATTCTGCAGTTTACAGAGATGTTGTTTTAGATGCGGAAAGTTTAAATTCTTTGCTAGTAACTTCTGAAACTTATTAACGCACAGCCGGAGTTGGCATAAATGTTAGCAATATTTTTCCCAACACAACATAAATGTAAAACCGTCTACAAGCAAGGAAGCATCTGAATTTATAAATGTAATAATATTATAAATTTGGATAGAAAATAATGCGACAGAGAAGATATTGTCGTTGAAAACACAATAACGCTTAGCATAATAAAAGCATGGAAACTAGAACTGCTAGCATGGAAACTAGAACAGCTGGTATGGAAACTAGAACTGCGAGCAGGGAAACTAGAACTGCAGGCATGGAAACCAGAAAACTGCAGATATATGTTCCCATGCAACATTTAGTCATAGCTGTAGAATACATCCTTTGATGAAAAAAGATTTCTAAAATAAATATTGTTTTATATAAAAAAAAATTAACTAAAATTTTGTCTCCACTCACTTCTTTACAAAATGCAAATAATAAAATGACACATCCGATCCCCTTATATATATATATATGTTTTGGAATTAATATATTAATAGCAATGCACTGAGTTTATATAAAATCAACCAATAGAATGATCCAACAAAGCCCCCCCCCCAAATTGTTAGAATCACGTGACATAAAGCGGTTTTCTTCATAGTAAAGTTCTTTTCATTTTCTTTTTTAAAAAGTCTGTATAAAGTAACTGCCGTCGAATAATAGTGATCATTTTGAAAGAATAAAAAGTTAATGAACACATGACGATGATGAACATTTAGCAGTCAGTTAATTTTTGGCAATGAACAAAATTGCGCTAGCATATTTTTTCGAATGCAGTTCACGTGTAGGATTAACTATAGTGTCAAATAAAAAGTTACAATAAGGTTAAAAGGCACAAGTTATCTCAGTACTTCATAGTCTTTATAGCTGTCCTCAGTGTTTCTGCATGGAAGCAACAAGGCGCTGCTACCTGGCTCAGTTGAACAGCGTTCTCACAATAATAACTAAGGCTTCAAATCAGAGTGAGCAAGCAGCTATAGAGAGCACAAAACTGCTGAGTGTTGTGGAAGCAACAGAATTTCCAGCTGAACAGTGGAGGGCAAGTTGGGGAAGTTGCTATATCATTTTTTTAAAGGGAGATATGAATGGGAGTGGATTAACAAGGTAAGCAGCTTGGTTCAGAAATGCCCAATTATAAGACGCAACAATTGAGAAGTGCGAAGGCTGAACTCGGTGATGCTTACTCATGTAAGAAATCTAGTAACTCTGTACAGCTTCTGTGGAGAAGAAATGCGTTGATTCATCAGACTGCATGCAAGAATGGAATATTACTGAGAAAAGTATGGAATTCACTTATAAATAACAAATACCTCCAAGCCTCTTGCAGTTTGGCCAATGGGTGCTCAGCTACGATCATTATGTAAATCCCACGCCAATGTTCGGTAGATTCATTATAGTATAATACCCTTTTTGGGTAAAAATGTTAAATTTAGTTTACTGCTTTATGACTTAATTCGAAATATATTAATAACTAATGGTTTAGTTAGAGAGTTGTATTTCGAATTAAGTGACAGGTATAGCCTACTTATGTAGAAGACGACACACCAGTAAGATGATACATCTGAGAAAAGAAAGCAATATTGTATTTTTATGACTAAAAAACAACAACAACAAACACATGGCATATTTCTTATCGTGAAATCAAAACCCCATTGATTTTGTTGAGACTTTGACTATTGCAATTTATTGCCGTGCAAGAGAATATTACTGGGGGGAATGGGGTAGTTAGCAAAACGTGTCATTGCGGAATTCCCTAAGCACAAATATCCACTGCAAAATTATACAGGTAATTAACAATTAAAGTATATTGTACTGAACACACAAATTAAAAATAATACTTCTCATTGAATTAACACTCATACCACTCAAGTTCTTTGTTGTTGTTTACTTTGCTTTGTATGAGTGTAAGAATCATTGTAGTAGCAGACGACAAGAACTCTCATGACTTGGTTGTACCAAATATTGGCTAACCAAAACTAAAATTGTAACATGGCAGCTGCCATATATGACACGCCGCTCGGCGTGGAAGTAAGAAAATTGGATGCAAGAAAGGTATATATTTGAATAATAACATTAAATATAAGTAAACGAGCTTACTGTTTTAATTTTAAACCAACATTACCAGTCCACCACCTCACCCCGCGTGAAAATGGATTTAGAAAAAAATAACACTAGGCCTATACTGGGCTATAGTCTATACTTTAGTTTAAGTTACTGCAAGAATAAATTTAAAGAGCTTCAAATCGTTTAGTTTCAATAAAGAATTATGATACGGTAGACTGAGTAGAGTATCAGAGCTTTTGGAAAGTGCAGTCTTGTCTAGAGGAGTCTTGAATGCGAGTTTGATGAACAGTCTATGCCCATTGAACATAATTCATTAATTGGCATCTGATAGTGATACACTATTAGTATTAAACATTTTGGTTTGTTGATAATGATATGTAAATGAACGTCAGTCAAATATGAGGTGTGCTCTAATTTAGTAAATAATAAGTGCATCAAGTTGACCAATCTTAAGGTTGTTTTTTTAAAAGGTAATATAAAATGACAGTTCATTTTAATCATTAAAGTAACTGGAATTTTAACATTTTTAAAAAAAAAGATTGATTCCTCCTCCCCCAAATGTTTGCAGTAGGAAATATGGGTAAGGTATTATTAGAAAATAGGTTTATGTTTTTGATGAGACAAGAGCAGAACCTACAGAATTTTTATTTTTAATTTGTCATGATACACTTACCCAGAGAATGATCCATATATTGATATATATATATATATATATTTAACTTATATTGCCACTATTGATTATAATAGAAAGATTAGGATTGATATTTGATAATAATGAGGATTTTGTCATGTGGGTTATTATTTATATATTAATATTGTTCATCTAGTACTGACCTGTTTATTAATCTTCATATTTCTAATAATAAAAATATATAGAAAAAGTCAAAAGAGTAAATGATAACTCCAATGACCACCACCACCACCCAAAAAGAAAAAGAAGAAAGAGAAAAGAAAAACAAGTGTGTGTGTGTGTGTGTGTGTGTGTGTGTGTGTGTGTGTGACTGTGTGATGTTATACCAGTAACTTTGACTTGTACTTGGGCCTAAATTTTAAGGAACATTTGTTTATTACAAAAAAATAACATTTAACAAATTCAGGAATGGTAATGTTTAACTGTAATGTATTCAGTCTCATGCTCTTTTCAAATTGCCACAAACATAAAAAATAATGAATTGTATTTCTTTTCAATTAAAACGTGTACAAAGAACAAATAAAAATTTAGGAGTATTGTTATTAAGTATAAGTTTGAATAAAACAATCCTTCTGCATTTCTAATTTTGTAAGAAAAGTTTCATTTATATATACATAACATTAAAGATGTATACTTGTTTGAATAACAGTTTTTTAATGTGAGCAATAATAATTTTTTTTCACAGGGTAAAGGCTTGTATGCCAAAAGAAGTTTTAAGCAGGGTGATGCAATCCTGACAGAGACTCCATTAGTATGTGCTCAGTTTTCATGGAATGAACTGTATAAATATCAAGCCTGTGAATTTTGTATGCGGTCTCTTGAAACTGCACAGGAGATGAGTCAGCGCCTTACAGAAAATCCTGCCCTTATGCTGCCACACCCTGAATGTTGCTCTGTGGATAAGTCAAAATATGTTGTTTGTTCACAATGTCAGGTTTGTGTTCATAGACATATATTGTATTTATATGTGACATCAGCAACAAGCAGGTGAGGACAAAATATGAGAAAGCTGATGAGAGGAAATGCAAGTTATTTTTAAAATCAATCATAGTAGTAGTAGTATCCACTCTTTCTATTCCTCCTTCCCCATTTCCATAGTACTAGTAGAAAGTCAAAGGTTGTTGGATCTTAATCAGGTATGCTGTTCGGGGTATCCATGAAGTCTGGCATAGCTGTTAAACTTTTGTACAAGTTAAAATGGAACTGCATTTAGTACAGCATGGAAATACACAGAAACACTTCCTTCCTAGCTTTGATTCCTGTTTGGCCAATTTTTGGCTCAAGACTACAAAGCTGTTGTCTCCAGATTGGCTAACATTCTGCTCATCCTAGACTGTGCTGTTCAGTTGCCCATCTTAAAAAAAAGGTCACCAACTCTGCTTGGGAAGATGTTCTTCACAAGACTACAACTGTCTAGAAGTACTAGAAGCTTTTGCTATTGGAATGTTGCAAGAATGCAATAATATTTTATTTAGAGAATAGGATTCTGTGTAGATGATTTTCTTCAGCTTTTGCTCATTACAGAGCCAAGAGCATTTTACTCTGTAGTATTTGCTATGGCAACATTTGCATAGATTAAGTATATATCTGTTGTGACAATAATATTTTTTTTTTGTAAGAAACATAAATTAGCTGTCAGTTCATTCCTCAGATTATGTGTTAATTTATCAGCTGTTCACACCTGCTGTGGCTGAATGTGACTCTGAGTGAGGTTTGTTTGTCTTCTGTCAATCTGTGTGCTGTGTGACCAGTTAGGTTGGTTTGTGGCTAGATTAATACCTAAGGTGCAAGGTGCTAGAGAAGTGAGTATGGAGAGACACTAGAATATTCAAAATATATAATCACATTCCCTCTGCATCTAAACTGCTCTTCTGGCACTCACATATTCTAAGTATTTCTGTCAAAGGTAAATTGTATAAAGATGTGCTTTTGTACATTGCTCATAATTACAGATCTATAATCTACTGAAATTAATTAATATATTTTAGAGCCAGCATACATTAATATGTTTTGCACAGTTGACCATTCCATGGGTTGAAAAACAATGATCATAAGCACCTGTAAGTTATTACAGTATTTGCAGCCTAACTAATATTTTTTTGTTGTTTCAAATTTGTTTTCATTATTTTCAGTTTTCATTGATTTCTTATAATATGTTTGTTACATGTATATTTTACTCTACCATAATCATGTATTTTTACAACTTATTTGTTTAGTATACATTTGTATTCTAGATTAGTAAGTCCAGAAAATTGTTTAGAAACTATGTGCAACATTTTTCATTGGTGGGCCATTTTCAAACAATGGAACAACAATTAGGGCCATTCACTTAATAAATATGAATCTAATTACAAACTAGTGTATTGAGTTATGAATACATTGTGAAAAAAAATTTAAACAAGACAAATAAAATTAAGTTTACTTTTATTAATGTGAAACTTGGTATTTTGTGTTTTCACACAACTTATCTATGTCTGCTCTGACTGATGCAGCCCTGAAAATGAAAAAAAAGTCCCACTAGCCTTTGGCTAGTAACTTAAAAATTTTAGTAGCCAAACTAAAAATTTTACTAGCCAAACTAAAATTTTTACTAGCCAATTTAATTTTTTTCTAGACAATCAAAATAGCATAACATAAAAAAATACTGTTTTGTTCAGGTAATCTGGGTGGTCATGTGGTTATTAGCTATAGTATCGTGTCAATTTTATTAATAAAAGTAGTAGCTAGATATTATTAAGATAATTTGGGGGGGGGTTGAGAGAGAGAGAGATAAAGAGAGCGAATGATGTCAGTGTTATACAAATCAATGTGTGATTTCATCTATGATATTTCAGTTTGAATTTTTTTTTAATTTTCTGAAGAAGGTCTTTTACAACGAAAGTTCAATTTTGTGTTGTTTTACAGTGATGTTTTTATTTTTACTTTCAACAATCTGATAAAGTTATCAATAATCAATCATCATCATCATCATCTGCTGGGATCAGAACATCCGGCCACTTTGTAACTTTCTAGGCCTGCCAGATGAATTTGTCCACTTGGCAGCAGAACTCTCAGGCTGGAAGTCTTCCAGTGGAGGACCATCTGCTGAGATCCTGATGAGGTCTTCCAGGGTTTCAGTTGCTAGAGAGCTCCTGACATCACTCTTGATTCTTTTCTGGGCGGAGAAGATCCTCTCACACTGAGCTGAGCTGATGGGGAGGACAAGGAGGATCTGGACGAGGTGCAGCAAGTCCTTATAGTCAGACTTGTATGGCTCCTTGGTTGGCAGAGTAGCCCACAATGCTGAGTAGCTTTTGTCGCTAAACTCCCTCACCACCAGCATCTTCAAGCTACACCACTGTCCAAGCACCTTTCACACTTATTTCTTTCCAGTGGTTCCTTGAACCAGTCCAAGAGTGTTTTGATCTCCTCTTCACCAAAGTCGACAAGGTGATTGTCATCTGAAGGCCAAGAATCATGGTTAATCATGGGGGGCAAGCCGTAGGAAAGAATCATAATTCTTAATTTAAAAATAAAAGGGGGAGATAACGTTGCTATCTTGGGCAAGTCAACTGATTTATCTAACGATGTGTCGTTGAGTAATAGCCTGAATCACTTGGCATTTTCGTAGTCAGGCCGTCCAGCTGTCGCTATTGTTAGAGATTAATCAATAACCAATATTGATACCTGGAAATCTAAAATAGGACAGAGTCGTTAAACCTAGACCGGACACGTGACAGTGTCTACATGCAAATAAAGCGTCGACTCCACGATGAGCTTATGTGCCGACCTCTACATTGTATGGATGTGCCAACCTCTACAATGTATAGATGTGCCGACCTGTACACTGTATGGATGTGCCGACCATTGCGGACAACGTGAGCATAGCGTAAGAAATGTGGGCGTCTCATTGCAACTTTGGGAAGAAGTGAACGAATCAATTACCCGTTCCACTGCTGGACAGTCACGTTACTATGCTTCTGTTACCTCAACGTGCAGATGATCAACGAGGGAAATAACCCGTCTGTGTAATGGACTTGTCTTTCACAATGAACGTTCTGAACCCAAATCTTTCATGAATTGCTTGAAAAGTCAACTGTCTAGGGTCCACATTGTTTCGGAATTGTTTCAAGTCAGACATCATATTCACACAAAAATTAACCAGAAAAATTCATGCTTCCACTTTGGGAGGAATGATCTCTGGGCACCACTTGCCGATCGCTTCATTGTTGATCTTTGTACAGGAAATGAAGAGTGAAAATTTGGGGACTTCCGGGCTGAGTAAAAATACGTAAGGATAAGGATAGGAACATTTACAAACCCATAGTTGTTCACAAAAAAGTTCATTTTAGCGCACTCGCAGTTGGCGACTAAAGTTTTTTTTTTAGTCGCCAATTTTTTTTTTCACTAGCCATGGCGACTAAATTAGTCGCCATTTTCAGGCCTGTGATGTGGTGGCAACTCAGAGATGACTGGTCTGTGATCTGACTACTGTATCTGTTTTTAGTAAATTTCATTCTTGAGAAAAGCTGCTCACAACAATATGTGCTGACAAAAAGTGATTTAAATTTGTTTTATGGTTATGAAAAAAAATTGAAATTGCAAACAATAAAAATCGTTCGCAAGGGCCACATTGACTGGCCTAACTGACCGGGTTGTGGCCCAGGTGCCACCTGTTGCACACCCCTGGTTTAGAAGAAACTTCTCTTATTAAACTTTAGCACCTCAAAGAGAAGTCTGTCAGAGAACTACAAATATTATCTAATATATTCTCTCTATGAGTCTATCTCTTCTCTTTATAATTATACTCTCTCATGAGTATGCATGCACACACACACACACACACACACACACACACACACACACACACACACACACACACACACACACACACACACACACTATTTTAAATAAGATGGGGCTGGTGTCTTTATTAGGGTAATTATTTAGTATAGTTAGGTGTCCATTATTAAACTATGCTATTATTATTTTTATTTTCATTTATATCTCTGTTACTGTAATTTGCTGTTGTTATATAATCAGGTTTTCCTAATAAATTTTGGAACATTTTTAATTAATTGCTTCACCAACCTTATCAAGGATAATAAACTATGTCAATAAAATATTCACTATCTCTCTTTCATATATATATATATATATACAACAAAGATACACGGTAAGGATTAACATACACTTAAATTCTGTCAAGAATTTGAAAACCATACATTATTATCTAATGGTTTAAAGAGTTGATATTTCAAATTAAGTCATAATGCAGTAAAATAAATTTAACGTTTTTATCATCCAGGTGGTATACTGTAGTGAATCTTGCCAAACATCAGCCTGGGATCGATACCACCGTGTATTATGCATGGGAGCTTCACATACCGATCCTGAGCACCCACTGGCCAAACTGCAAGAAGCATGGAGGTAATTGTATTTATAAGAAGTAGATTTAACACCTTTCTCATTTCTCTAATAAAAGATGTCTATATAGTTTACAATAAAATTGATTACTAATTTAATAATAAGGTCTGAAAGATACTGTTTGATTAATTAAATGGTGTATAATTATTTACTGTATCTGTTTATTATTTTTGTAGACAGTGATCTGATTATTTTGCAACAAAAAATAGACTCTGACAGTCTGATTCCTTAAAATAAGTGACTATCTCAACAATATACAACTTAAAAAACATTTAGTTTTATCTATTTTCTTGGATTTGTATTTATATTTTAATCAGTAAATATTTTTGGTCCACCACAGTGTTTTTATTCTGAATATAATGAGAGTTTTGTTGGTTCCATTATACTGGTTCTGAATATTTATTAAGAGTTTTGTTGCTTCCATTACACTGGTTCCAAATCTATAGTAAGAGTTTTGTTGGTTCCATTATACTTGTTCTAAATCTATAGTAAGAGTTTTGTTGGCTCCATTAAATTGGTACTGAATATTTATTAAGAGTTTTGTTGGTTCCATGCACTGGTTCTGAATATTTATTAAAGTGTTTTGTTGCTTCCATTACACTGGTTCTAAATCTTTAGTAAGAGTTTTGTTGGTTCCATTATACTTGTTCTAAATCTATAGTAAGAGTTTTGTTGGTTCCATGCACTGGTTCTGAATATTTATTAAAGTGTTTTTTTTGTTCCATTACACTGGTACTGAATATTTATTAAAGTGATTTTTTTGGTTTCATTAAACTGGTACTGAATATATTTATTAAGGATTTTGTTGGTTCCATTACAGTGGTACTGAGTATTATTAAGTGGTGGTTTTTTGTTGTTGTTTCATTACATTGGTTCTGAATATTTATTAAGAGTTTTACTGGTTCCATTATACTGATTCTGAATATTTATTAAGAGTTTGTTGGTTCAGTTATACTGGCTCTGAATATTTATTAAAGTGGGCTTTTTTTTGTTCTATTATACTGGTTCTGAATATTTATGAACAGTTTTGTTGGTTCCATTACATTGTTTCTAAATCTATAGTAAGAGCTTTGTTGGTTCCATTACACTGGTTTTGAATACAATGAGAGTTTTGTTGATTCCATTGCTCTGTTTTGGGTTTGAATATTTACAATGAGAGTTTTGCTGAAATGCAAGAGACTGTAGAATAACTTACATTTTGAGTTAAATAATTCTACATTTCTTGCACATATCTTTTGTCAGTAACCTAATGTTAAATCCTACATTATCTACAATCATTTTTGGTCTAATTTTAAATCCTACATTATCTGCATGCATATTTGGTCTGTAATATAATGTTAAATCCTTATCTGAATGTATATTCTGCCTGTAATCTGTTAAATCGTTTATTATCTGTATGCATATTTGGAACGTAGCCTAATGTTAAATCCTTTATTATCTGCGTGCATACTCTGTCTGTAATCTAATGTTAAATCCTACATTATCTGTGCATGCATACTTGGTCTGTAACATAATGTTAAATCCTACACTTCTCCATGCATGTTCAGTTCTTGTATATAACTTAATGTTAAATATGCTCTGTATTTTAAATTTAAATATTTTTTTATCTTCTTATTTCTAGCTATAAGCTAAAATTAAATTCTAAATTATGTGCATGTATGTTCTGTTTGTAACCTATTGCTAAATATTTTCTTTAATGTCACCAGTGTTGAATTTGCTTATATAATCTGATTTAGCTTAATATTAAATGTTTTTTGTCTATAATCTGAAAGTAAACCCTAAATATTTGTATGCATGGTCTATCTATTGCTAAATATTAAATATTTTCTGTCTGTAACCTAAGATAAATCCTAATTCAAATTATTTGCATATATGTAATTGTAATGTAAGTATTCTTTTATGCTCTGTAACACTTTGATATCTTACAACTGATTGACAGGAATATCCACTTTCCACCCGAGACTGCCAGCATAATGCTACTGTCTAAAATGGCTGCCATGGTTAAACAAGTAAGCATGCACATTTAGTGAGATAGATAAGCAAATAAAGTGTTAAACATTTTGTTCAAACAAAAGTTAACAAGTGTTAAACATTTCTGTTCAAATATTAGTCAAATTAATTTTTATTAAACAGTTACTAAGCGTGGCACCTCTGGGCACCCTTCACTTGTTATGATTATTATTCATTAATTAACAATACACAACTAATTACAAGTGATCAAGAATCTAAATTTATTAATAATTCTCCCGCAAGACCAACATGTCTCTCACTGTTGGATTATAAAGGTGTCATAAAACTCTACTCTTTACACAATAACAAGATAGACATTTTACTGTTGCATGTTCTGTTGATGGAAACTTCTTACTAAAGGAGTAATAAAAGTCCGACTTTTATTTCTATTTAAGGAGCCCCCATCCACCCAGTATTACTCCAACATAAGGTGTAATGTATGTGCAAGAAGGTGAATAAAATTAACAAATTTATTAAATCAACAATCAAATATACAACATATGAATATAATCAAAGGAGCATTTACATCACTTCACAACAGTGTTTGATTAACACTAGACACTCATTCAGTTTATCCTAGCATAGACATCAGCAATCATAATTAATATATATATATATATATATAATCAGGATCATAGATATAATTTATCATAGAGATGAGAGTGGAGTTTCAGAGAGACAATTATAAAATGTACATAACCATTTCATTGATGGCAGCTGTCATGTATTCACAATCACGTGGTTTGCAACAAGTCACTCACTGTCTTTCTTATTTAGATGATGGTCCAACATACCCCTTCTAGGCACATTACACAACTGTTCCAGAATCTTCGATGCACTCACAAGCACACAATAGAGAACCATCCTAAACGTTGTATGCACTATCAAGCACATCAGGAAGAATGTTCCAGATAATCTTTGAGAGTACTATTCAGCACACCACGAGGAATATTCAAAAAACTTTCGTGAATTCTTGAGACCAAACTCAAACCTCTATTTTTGCTGTATTGGCTCTCGAACAGAATTCACTGGAATCAGCTTACAGTAATATGTTTACTGATAAGTTCAATGACAATGCTTGTTTCACACACCAATATGACCCAGTAAAGTACAGTAGTCACTGTAGTCTAAAGTGGGTACAGGACTATAAAATAAAAAAAAAAGTAAAAAAAGTAAAATTAGGCAGTGCTAAATTTCAGGCATATTTCATCTCTAAACTCATTTCTCTCTCACACACATTCCCATCTTACAGATCCTGCAATGATATTCATTAGCCCAATACACAAGCAGTATAAGAAATATAGCATCAGTTGAAATTCACAAGTATAATGCACAACGTAATCAAATTAGTGAACATAGAAATAATGGTTCAATTACATAAGCATTCTCCATTTCATATCATAGATCAATAGGAAACATGTACAAAGTATTTCTAAGTCCATTCTTTCTTTATCAGTCAATTAACTTACTGTAAGCTAGTGATCACCTTTATACAGGACTCGAGTTAGGTCATAATCAAAGTAACTTTCGGTCCATCCCCATTGGATGAAGTTGTTATGAACAAGTGTGAGACTGTTAGTCAGAAAAACTACTCATCCACTTGGAACTGGTTTTGATTGCATCACCAAATTCTAACATATTCTCCACCTGAGTTGTTTACTCCAACTCAAAAATATCATAAGGAGTGCCCAAGGTTGGTTTACATTAACATTGGCAATGAATATATAATTATTAAGTTTAGAAATATGGATAGGCAAATTTATTCCGTCACACTAGGTTAAGCAAGAATTTGGCATTTTTTAGTTTTAGAAAGAGAAATGCAATTATTTAATTTGTCTGCTATTTTATTGGATTTTATTAGCACATTAACTGACATTTTTTCATTAGATATTTATCAGAAATATATACGCATCATTAATTGGCTGTTATAATGAGGCCTTTCTTGAATGATTGCCCATGTAGATATTAATTTTTTGTTAAGTAAGTTACACCTGTGCAGGCTGGATCCACATGAATTTATTAGGATTTTATTTGGGTCAGTAAATAATGGTGATGTTTTCTATTGAGACGGGTTTTAAAAAATATCAAGCCTTTTTGATATTGCCATTAAATGGTCAGATCTATTTTATTGTTTGCTGTTGTAATACATTTTTTAGTATATAACTCTTTGATTGAAATTCTTTGATTTCACATAGAGTAAGTAGTTGGATCAAGGAATTATGTGGACTAGATGTTGGTTTCAAGGGTTAAGGGTCCACAGTGGTCAAAGGGATTTTTTCAATCAACACACCCACTCTCTTTCATAGAATTGTCAAGCTTGTGCCCTAACTGTGAATTGTAAGGGCACTAACTAATTGCATGAGATGAATTGCAAATAATAATCTCCACCATTATTATAAATATTATATATGGGGTTTGATGGATATTACCATTCATGATGCAATTTGTTTCCTCTTTGATTGCAGAGCTCCGACCCTAGCAGCATGTTGCAAAGGTTCATGCAGTTTGTACACACAACTGTCAACGAAGAAGAGGAAATTATGCACAAACTTCTGGGAAAAGAATTTGAGGTTAATTTCCTATTGAGATATTTAGTTAACTCTTTATTCTTAGTTACCTTGAATTCATATCTCTTTATTATTCAAAAGTTTCTATTACTTGGCATTTAACAGTTGTAGACATCATTGTCACTTATTTGAAAATGTGTTTCAAGCATATGTTGATATTTGTTGTATTTGTCAAGTTGCACTAATTTGCACTGCATAGTAAATCTCTGCTTGCTCCTGCAACATATATTTTTTAGCACAATGCAGTCATCAGTGATTCTTTAAGATCCTGTCTCCATAGAAATATACATATTCTTCAGTTCATTCAGTGCAAGTAAATTGAGATTGGGACAATTTCTGCTAGAAACAAATATTTCTCTTTTTGCCTGTCAAGGAGTAAAATACTCAATTCACAGACTTTATTTAGCCTTGATCATTAACTTTATTTCTTAATTATTTAAAGAATTAAAAGATTAATTGTCTTGTAACCACTTCTTGATCAGAGTTTATGACAAAATGGAACATAACTCACTGCCCCTCTGTATTTTGTTACTATGAATAAAATTCTCTTATTTTGTTTTTGTTCTTTCTTACCAAGACTAATAAGGATAAATAGTGACCACCTCTGTGTTATATTCAGCATTGTTTGTAACTGTACCTCCAACTTTTGATGGGAACATGCTTTAAGGAAATCTCTGTTATTTTTTTTTATCAGAGTCAATTGGAGCTTCTAAAAGGACTGGCTCAAGAAGCCTTGTACAGTGAAGAATTACAGGAGGTGTGTTATTTCTGTTAATATTTATTTCACTCTGTTGTTATTTTTGTTAATATTTACTTTATTCTGTTATTATTTTTGTTAATATTTATTTCTCTTAAATTTAATTTATTCCAAGTCAGTTATATAAATTATCTCTTGGCAACATTCAGTTAGCCAATTTGTGTTTTACACTGTCACTTGTATGTCATTTCATGGCTGCATACCGAAAGCCCAATTTTTTTTTTTTTTCCATCATTTGTATAGATCATTTCAATAAAATTACTTTTTGTTTATTTGTTGATGTTTTATGTGGATTTTATCATTGATTTTTTAATAAGGTTGACAGACTTTATTGATGGTTTGACATGTTTTGTGGTTATATCTGTAGTTTAATAATCTTAGAGTTCATTATTTGATTGATCATTTATGTATTTTATGCATTTATATTAGTACTTTAATAAGCTTCAGTAGAGATGACTGCTTGATTGGCTATTGGTGTATTTAAAATGAATACATGAATGATTTAATAAACTTAATCAGAGATGACTGTTCTTTTTGTGGATTACTTCAGTGGTTCACGCCAGAAGGCTTCCGGTCCATCTTTGCTTTGATTGGGACAAATGGCCAAGGGATTGGCTCAAGGTAATTGGAACACTAAAAATTGATCCGTTTCACCTCTTTTTTGTGTTGCTGTATTTTAAAATTATTATTTAAACAATTTATATGGTTGTATGCATGTGAAAGTTGATTTAAACTGAGTCATTTAATTGTTTTGATATTTTTTATAGCAATTAAGTGCGTATATGTTATGTGTATGGGGTTAGTTTTTTTTATTGTCAAAGATATAAAATTTAGATTACAAAAATGTATTTGTGTATGTTGTGTGTGTTTATGCATGCATGTGTGTATGCGTGTGTAGGTGAATTAAATTATTTATTTATTATATTTGTGAATAAAATGGCTCTGATGCATTCTTGATTGATATAGTTCAGTTGAAAATGTGATTAGTTTAGTTGAAAATGTGTATTCATTAAGTAGTGATTTCTGGATTTTATTTAAGATTCTCATTAATGCTTTTCTTCTCTCATTTCCTATATATTATAAACATAGAAACATAGTTTGAAAAAAAAATTCCTAATAGAATAATCTTTTAAAAAGAAATTCCCTTTCATTTATTGTTTTGTCTAAATCTTGAACTTTGCTTCATTTTTATTAATTTTATATTTGTCCCCTTTTTTCTCCATGTTCTTTAACTTAACCCTCACCACCACTACCAGATTCGGATTATATATTTTAAAAAGTAATTTATCAGCTTTAAATACAAACTTCTTACACTGTACAGAGTGGAGCTTGCATCTTCCATAGAGAAGTCAGGAAAGAATATTTAAATAAATAAAAGTTTAAAGTTTAAATTAGGTAACTTTTGTTTTTTAATCATGAAGTTTAGACTCTTATACATCTTGTTTAAACTATCTCTTATTTTGAATTTAATTTGTCCCACTGTAGTTAAGATTAGGTGTGTTACCTAATAAGTATTGCCTATTTTTCCTGAGAAAAATGCACGTTAATTTATCAGTATTCATTCTAGCATTTTTTTTCTTTTTATTATGTTGAATTTTAGCATTCCTTTCATTTAAATTAATTTTTTTTTCCTGACAGCTCTATATCTACTTGGGTGAAAAACTGCGAGGTTTTATGTTTGCCGGATGAAGAAAAGAAACAATTAGATGCATTCATTGACCAATTGTATACAGATCTTGACACAGGTGTCTTGCCTTTCCACTTGCTGACATTTCACTGCAGCCTTTATCATATTTGTTTATTTGTTTGAAAGTTATGCTTGTATGAAAACTGGATCTGAGTTGGACAAAACTGGATATGAGATTGCCTGAAGGAAAATTGCATATAATATTGTGTTAAAAAAGCTGCATTTGAAAATGTTTATGTGAAAACTGGATTAAAGATTGTTTGCATGAAAACTTGATTGAAATCTTTGAGGTTTCATAAAGAATGAGTTGAGAATTAAAAAAACACACCATGATTTAAATTTTTTATTAGAATTAGATGTAAAATGTTTGTATAAAAACTGTATTTAAGAGAGAGTAAAAACTGTATTTTAAAATATTTGTATTGTGAAAAATAGATTTCAGACTGTTTGCTTAGCACTGAATTTAGGAATGATTATAAAGATATTGTTTTGGAGATTTGAAGACAAATATATATGAAAATGTTTGTATGAATGCTAGGTTTGTGAATTTAAAATTAAAAATTATTGTTAAAATTATTGAATTTGATAATCTGTGAAAACTAATATAATTTTTGTATCAGAGTTCAGTTTGAGATTGTCTGTTAAACAGATTTGAGAATTTTTAAATGAATGCAGAATGTAAGATTTGGTATATGAAAATAAATAATTATATAAAAACAGCATATAAGAACATTATATATGAATGCCATTTTTTCATTCTTCACTTTTCCACCTACATATATAAATAGAGTATCCTCAGTAATTTTCTTACCTTTAATTATCAGGTTCATTTTATTGACAGAGAATCCATATATTATTTGTCAGTTTCATAACTATTGGTTCAAAAATTCAAGTTTTATTTTCCAGAATCTAA
Organism: Sinotaia quadrata; assembly: GCA_028829895.1. NCBI lineage: Eukaryota > Metazoa > Mollusca > Gastropoda > Architaenioglossa > Viviparidae > Sinotaia > Sinotaia quadrata. The sequence continues at coordinate 55,669,591 of CM054180.1, read as the reverse complement.
CAACAAATATATTTATCTTTTGATGTTGAAAGACTGGAAGAATAATTGCTTAATCTAAGCTAATGGGAGTTAACATATTTAATTAGAATTAAAAAACTTAATCATACTTACCTTATTATAAAAACACACACATTTGCATATTCCTGCATGTACACACACATTCAGATATACACACACAAATTATCATAGCCTACATTTTCTAATGAACTATATCTGTCCTTTGCTTTTTTTTTGTGCTGTGGTGATATTTCTATCAAACAGCAATCTTTTCTTGGTCTTCCATTTTTTTGAAAGCTAGTAGGCGAAATGTTGCAGTTGGCACTCAATAAACAAAACAATACTAAGCTGTATAGAAGCTACACAGCTCTTTTTGCGAATTGAGTAGGTGAAATTGATATAACAATTTACTTTTTTTTTTAATAAGGAAACTTACCCATTCCATGCATCATCCCATGAGCTATTACAATCATTTAAAAACTGATGTGTTATTTGTAGGCTGACATTAAAGAGGGATTTGATGACAAAAGCAACCTATTTGTTTTTCAGTTGCTGGAGTTTTTCTTAACTGCGATGGCTCAGGACTTTATGAGCTTCAGAGTGCATGTAAGAAATTTACAATCAGAAACATATTTCATATCAAAGCATGGGAAATTTGCCTGTTCTGACTGTGTCTGTAGTAGAAAATTTTAAACTTTATTGTTATTTATTTATTACATTTTTATTGTTTTGTGAATTCTCAATTAAACAACAATATTGTGTATAAATTAACTCGTGTTTGTTTACTTTCACACTCTTACACTTTAGATAAAGAACAAACATCCATAAGTTTTTTTGCTATAAACATTGACACATTATTTGTGGTTTTATTCTTTCAGTCATTCAATTCCTTATCAATATTTGTTGGTCTCTCATAGTCTATCTGGTACATTTGACAGGTTTGTTTGCAAAGACTAAGACCACAGAGTGTTATTATAGTTTAATTTACACATGATTTTTTTTTTTTTTATCATTTGTATTAATCCTGGAAATGAATTTATAAAAAATAATTTTAGTTTTTGTACCCAAATAATATGCTGTATTTCATTAACTTTACAGCTCAAGTGGTGCATTGTATTAAATTTGTTGTTACTTATGTATTGCCTGAACAGTAGTGTTTTAACTCTGTAATGTGACTTATTGCATTAACCCAGCACTGTAATGTAATTTTTTTGCATTTACTCTGTAGTATAATGTGAAACATTACATAAAATCTGTACTTTTAATGTGAATTATTGCATTAACATTGCACTATGATGTGATGTAATGCCATAATTCTAGACTGTATTGTGATGTTGCATTAATTGTACATTGTTGCATTGACTCTTGACTATAATATGGTGTTGCATTAAATCTAGACTGCAATGTACTGCATTTCATTAACTCCTAAGTATTAACTCTGTACTATAATGAATGGCATTTCCAGGCAATCACAGTTGCGTACCAAATGCGGAGATCAATTTTTTACATGGAGATCATACATTGACACTGATGGCCCTTAGAGACATTGAGCCTGAAGAGGTTAGTGGTAGGAAAAATGTTTATGAATTGAGAATATATATACTGATAAATGTCAGTTTACCATGGCAGCATTTTAGTATGAAAATAATAATGAATAACACAATGTATTAAATGTACAGAATAAGATAAGAGAACATTCTCACATTCCCTCCAGGGATTTATTTGGGGTTAAGTATTGGATATTTTAGGGAATTATTTTAATCTTAAGTGATATTGTTTGTTTAACATAGTTAATACTAAAATTAGAAATAAAATATTTTAAAATGTTATAAATGAGCGTCACAGTTTGAGAAGACTGTATGTACTTCAAATAAAAAGTTTTATGCATTGTTTTGCTTTGTTTCCTCTAGATTATTACATGACCAAGTATTAAATAATACTAACAATTTGAATATGTCATAATTTATTACTAAATTTTACATAAAGATAAAAAGCCACTTTTTTTTTTCTTTTGTCTTATTAGAAATAATTTTTTAAATAACTCTTTGGGAAATTAGAGGATTATGGATGGTGATAACTGATTTTGATTTGGTTCTCTTATTTTCTTAAAACTTGGATTTAAGGTTGTGTCAGTGTGGAAATTGGTTTGAATAAATTTGGTGTGTTTTATCCCTATACAGGAGATCTGCATCAGCTATTTGGATGAGTGTAATATAGAACGCAGTCGACATAGCCGACAGAAAATGCTAAGGTGGATATTGTTTTCTAATTCTCTCATACTTTCGTATGGTACATAGATTTCATCTCTTTATTTACACATGACTTCATAACCACTTAACATCATGAACATTTTAATATTTTACAAAATTATTTAATAAAAATGTACAATTTTGCTATAAGTTTTATTCTTAATCTGTGATTTCAAATTCTCATCAAGCTCTGATTTCAAAACATTTTTATATTATTTATTTTGAACAAAAAGAGTCATAATATATGTATATATCGGTCTTCCATTTATTTTTCTATCTTTTATTACTAATAATTTTAATCTTAATTTTGATTGTTAATTTTTTTCTTTGCAACATTATACTGAGGGGTGATTTATTTTAATTTTGACGATGATGATGATGATGACAACAACAATAGCTGGGGTGGTGGGAAGAGTTGCCATCAGCATGCTAATGGACAACTTGATGCTGATTCACTTTGCTTTATACACTGGAATTATATGTGCATTGAACTTGTGTGAATTCAACAACATGCACTGCATATCTTTTGCAGTGCAAACGTCTCATTGCACTGAGCATGACTTGTGTGTTTAAATTTAGATATTCTTTGTAACCTACATGATCACCAGATGCAAGCCAACTATTTCATCTGGTGCTCAACCAAAGAAACAGCGATTTGATCCAACACTGCAGAAACTGCTTCAACTTAACAATGTACACATTAAAGATAATTCTGATTATAAGTAATTTTGAGCTACTATGCCACCTTTAGACTGTAATTAACCCCAGTATAAGATTAAATTAATAAAAAAATACATCAGAATAATTATGATCCAACTTTGTAAATGCCATGACATCTATAATATAGTGCATGCATGTTTTTGGTAGTATGTGTGTGTATGTTGAAATTTTAGTATTGCAAATCTTTGACATATCTCTTATGGGTTTTTAAGGGTGTTGCATCTTGTGTAAGGGTTTGGAATCCACATGTAAAGCAAACAATGCTTATAGGTAAAATTTAAATAATTATTAGTACAGAGCATGTATGATGGACTTTTGTGATTAATCATTCCCTTCTGAGGCATCATCAGAGTGTAATGTCGTTTCATAAGAGATGTTGGGCAAGGCTTGCCTGATGGAGAGTGCATCATGCAGGAAGTGGTTGTCTAGTTCAGCTTGAGAAGTTGCTTGTGTAGACTCATTTGTTGCTGATTCTTTCTTTCTTTCTTTGGGAACTGTTACTGCTGTCTCTTGAGCTGCTCAAACGTTTCTTGGTACAGTTTAAAGTTGTTTGCAATATACCATAGAGGGATTGTAGATAGAATTTAATCATTCAAATGTTGCTTTTCTTAATCTGAGCACCACACAAAGTATATGTTATTGACTTGTGTTAATATAAGGAGCCTGTTGTTTGAAAAATTGCATGAATATTTAAACACAGTTCACTAGAATTATACTGTGTAGGGAGACGTTAATGCTATGTATGCAGAAACTATAAAATATAGGCCAATTGAGGAAATAATATGTTTCCATCCTCCCCAACCACCCAAGCACACATATAGTTGAATTCATGTAAAATTAAATGCTTGTAAGTTGCAAAACCAACCCAGCTGTATTTAGTTTACATCTTATATAAGATTTTTATAGGAAATAATCCATAAAAAAAACTAATAAAGAAAAGTTATCTTATATTTTGAATGGAATTTTGATTTGTATTTATATTTAATTTTGAGAAAATCTTTAAAAGAAACTATCATATAAATATTAAACTGCTTCCCATAATTTGTTTTTGAGGCAATTGAACAGTTCCATCATTATTAATACTAGACAAAGCAAGTATGAAGATGATTCCTGACATAGTATAAATATATAGATTTAGAACAAGAATCAGATTTCATTCTTAATCATCCCTTGTTTATAGCTTGTTAAAACAACATATGAGTTGCGTATAAAGAGTGACTTTTAGAGAATTTATTTTTTTTAATGTAGAACTTGTTTATACTTAACTCTGTAGGCCTTGTCTGCCCTTGCATCAGTTAGCAGTAAAACGCAGGAATATGTACTGGAAATTTAAATTAGTTTTCACTTCCGGAAGAAATGAGCACTGATAGAAGATACTTATTGACTTTTATTCCTAGCTCCAATTTTTAAAATTTGCTGATTAGATTGAAACGAAGAAAACTTACTCTTGCAAGAAGTGACAAATTAACGGTGAGTAAAATACTTGACCAATCTGTCAAATTACTTAAACTTTTAAGCACACAAAAAAAAATTGTTGATGTTAAAAGAAAATGTTTGCTGTGTGTTTTCTTTGCAGAGAAAACTATTTGTTCACTTGCACTTGTCCAAAGTGCTTGTCAGAGGCAGATGAGCCTGATGTCACATCGGAGGAAGACATGAGTCAAGAAGATGAAGACCTTTGAAGGACAGAGAGATTAAAATATAGATTTTTTTTAAATGAATGGAATCATAGTCAGTGAAGGATAGAGAGATTAAAATATAGATTTTTAATGGATGTAATCATAGACAGTGAAGGAGATATAGACATTAAAATATAGATTTTTATAGATTAGAATGATACAAAATTAAGGATAGAGAGTTATTAAAATATAAATCTTTATAGACTGGAATCATATGAAGACAGTAAAAGCAGTAAAAGATAGATGTTAAAATATAAATTTGGAATCATACAGTGAAGGATAGAGAGTTATTAAAATATAGATTTGTATCTAGAATCAAAGATAATGAAGGACTGAGAGATATCATTATATTTTAAAATTAACTAATATCACCTAATTATTTTTGGAAAAATTGCATTAACAGCAGAGATGCATTTGACTTTCTTTGATGTAATTACCTGCCTTCATTTGTGAAATAAAAAAATAAAATGTTTATGGTAAAAGCCCCAAAATGTATGTGTTGTGTTGAGAAATTAAATGATATTAAATATAACTTTTTGACATTGAATTTGCCAGATAATTAGAACTTCCCTCTCTAACCCAAACACCTCCAGGTTAATTTTTATTCTAACTATGCTAATTGTAAAGAAACAAAATAAAAGATATCGATTTTTTATGCCTAAGCTTTTAGGATCTGTTCGACAGTTAACCCATGATATTTGTGGGCAGTCACATCAAAACACATTAACCTTTTCTCTCCTGTCTGCATACGTTGTGCATCACAGTTGTAAACAATGCAACACTGACTCGAATAAATCAGCACACATCTTTTCTCTCCTGTTTACGTTGTGCATCACAGTTGTAAACAGTGTAATACTGACCCGAAAAAATCAGCACACATCTTTTCTCTCCTGTCTCTATACGTTGTGCATCACAGTTGTAAACAGTGTAATACTGACCCGAAAAAATCAGCACACATCTTTTCTCTCCTATCTCTATACGTTGTGCATCACAGTTGTAAACAGCGTAATACTGACCCCAATAAATTAGCAAAACACATTAACCTTTTCTCTCCTGTCTTTATACGTTGTGCATCACAGTTGTAAACAGTGTAATACTGACCCCAATAAATTAGCAAAACACATTAACCTTTTCTCTCGTGTCTTTATACGTTGTGCATCACAGTTGTAAACAGTGTAATACTGACCCCAATAAATCAGCAAAACACATTAACTTTTTCTCTCCTGTCTCTACGTTGTGCATCACAGTTGTAAACAATGCAACACTTACTTGAATAAATCATCAAAACAAAACAAAAATCAGCACACATCTTTTCTCTCCTGTCTCTATACATTGTGCATCACAGTTGTAAACAATGTAACACTGACCCGATCTCACTGTTGAGCGGTTCTATCACTCTGCATGCGGGACGTCAGTTTGAGAAAAAAAAAACAAAAGCCCTGTGTTTGTGTATGTGTGTAAAATTATATATAACATAAAGCAAGTCCCCAAGTGCAGCTTTAGAAAGACTGATCACTGCTCGCCTTAGATGTTTGTAGATGGCAGCTAGAACTGCACTGGTGCTATCCCTATCCGGGATCGTTGACACTTTGCCGGCTCACGCTTCTTTTCGTCTCTTCCCTTCAATCCTCGTAAATTCTCTCTCTTAACACACAGTGACACAAGACACTGCCTATATAAACCGTCACGGACTTGGCCACAGTTGTGCCGAAGTCGCAAACATGGTTTTTGTGCGGCAAGAGTCGCTGTTGGCGTGCATCTTCCTAAGCGTTTTCCTGTGCGTGCCGTGCCGCGCAGCAGAGCGCCTGTACTATGTCGCAGCGGTGGAGGAGGTTTGGGATTATGCCAGTCCCGGTGGTGGGGATCGGACGGTCGAAAATGACAGGTACAACTGTGGTCCGTGTATCTTTGTTTTACAACCTTTTTCTCTTCCATTTAATTTATTTCATTTTTGTTTGGTGGTGCTTAGTTTTCAACTACCTTGGCTAGTCGTTCATGGGGCGACTGGCGGCGAGAAAAAACTGAACTCTCTTATACAGTCCCGGTTTCACGTATTCAGTAGACATATTAAGTGAGTGTGATATACCAAATTAAACCAAGTTCAGGTTAACTGGTTCTTTAACTCAATGGATTTTTTTTAAAAACCCATTTTGCATACTGTTTTCCTTGTTTCTTGAACCAAGGAGCAAAATTATTTAATTTCATTTAAATAAACCTCTTTCTTTTCATATTCCTCTCCCCACTCTACTCCGCCAAGAGTCTGTTTCGCCCTTTTAGAGATCTAACATAACACTTGCCCAATGCATAATTCTAGACCAGGACGTTTCTGAGAAAGTATTTAATGAGTTATAAACATGCGTTACAATAACTATTTGAAATGATTTACATTAGAATTGTTAAGTGTCTCAAGTACATTCCATTTACATATGTAAAAAAGTTAAATACAATTCATAATAAGTTGCAAGTATAATTAGTGAAGAGAACATCTTACTGTAGATATACTCTTTAACAACGCTCTTGTCAAAATCGTGATTGACATTTAATAAATGTGATAATAATAAAAAATAATATATAAATGTAATGTCTGGGGAAAAAAAACCGGTTTAAACAGCATCATTAATTTCTGGTCTAACGGCTGAATCTGTTTGCCATACAAATAAATGATTTAAATGTCTACTTAATCTGTGGCGTTCTTTACCACAACAGTTTGTGGCAGAAGTCGTGATGTGGTTCATTTACTTCTGCCTAACGTTCCCTTCCTAAGATAGTTGATGTCTTGGACGGCGCAGTAATCCTATGGAAAGAGTTCATTTTTATATCATTGGCTTACAATAAACTGCCATGAAGTCTTGGACATAAAAATGCACAGTCACAAGAGTAGTCAAAAGACGTGCATCTGTTTGACACTTCAGGCCCCATTTGTTCACCACAGGAGTGTGTTTTTGCGCTAGGTTCCATTGGAATGGAGTCATTAAATCTTAGACATGAACACACTTGTTGTTAGCATTCAAGAGCAGTCAAAAGATACCTGTATCTATTAAAAAGACACTTTTGTCAGCCATGGGAGTACGTGTTTATATCAGGCAACATCTGCCTTGATTAAATAGTCATTAAATCTTAACACGAACACACTAGTAGTCAGCATTCAAGAGTGGTGGAAAAACACATGTAAGCATCTGACATACATCTTTTTGTTAGCATTCAAAAGTGGTGAAAAGACACCTATGTGTATTGTAAGCGTTTGACACAGCTTTTGGTTAGCATTTAGGAGTGGTGGAAAGACACCTACATAAGTACATGGGATGAACCTTTAAATCTTAGACACATCTTTTGGTTAGCATTTAGGAGTGGTGGAAAGACACCTACATAAGTACATGGGATGAACCTTTAAATCTTAGACACATCTTTTGGTTAGCATTTAGGAGTGGTGGAAAGACACCTACATAAGTACATGGGATGAACCTTTAAATCTTAGACACATCTTTTGGTTAGCATTTAGGAGTGGTGGAAAGACACCTACATAAGTACATGGGATGAACCTTTAAATCTTAGACACATCTTTTGGTTAGCATTTAGGAGTGGTGGAAAGACACCTACATAAGTACATGGGATGAACCTTTAAATCTTAGACACATCTTTTGGTTAGCATTTAGGAGTGGTGGAAAGACACCTACATAAGTACACGGGATGAACCTTTAAATCTTAGACACATCTTTTGGTTAGCATTTAGGAGTGGTGGAAAGACACCTACATAAGTACATGGGATGAACCTTTAAATCTTAGACACAAGCAGGCTGTCAACTTTCTCGAGTACGTGCATATATCTTTACTAACAGTATTAACGCGTTCCACTTTGTCAACAACTTGTACTCCATTTTTCTAAACTCGTTCATTCGTCTCACGTTTTCCAGCATTACCTACACTGTTTTTAACCATTGTTTTCCAGCATTACCTACACTGTTTTTAACCATTGTTTTCCAGCATTACCTACACTGTTTTTAACCATTGTTTTCCAGCATTACCTACACTGTTTTTAACCATTGTTTTCCAGCATTACCTACACTGTTTTTAACCATTGTTTTCCAGCATTACCTACACTGTTTTTAACCATTGTTTTCCAGCATTACCTACACTGTTTTTAACCATTGTTTTCCAGCATTACCTACAGTTTTTAACCATTATACCTGTTTTCTGTGGTATTAAAAGATATTCATGTATTCCAAGTGATGCATTTATATATATTCAGGTTGTGTACGAGTCCTTAATTGTCTTACTTAACTGTCTTTTAAGTATGCCGCCTTGACTGAGGCGTGCTGTTGTAGCCATTAATATTATTATCCAGTTATATATATTAGTATTGTAATAGAAGTTTTTGGGCTTTATACTGCTTCTGGGCTGCGTTGATTTCCGCAGACGGAAAAAACTACTTTGAAAGTCCGGACAGCCGATAGTTGCGTCAGTCTGAGTGAAATGAGAAATTGGTGGGGAATTATGAGCTGTCTGTACACTGACGGTTCCACTATGGGGATTATATAGTACTATAGACTATAGTAACTGCTGTTTCTTAAGGATACACTGGATTTGAACTTTATGAGGTTTGCTTATGAAGGCGGAGTTGGTAAAAATTCCTGACTCCTCAAAATTTTACGAAACTTGTGGCTAAGGCAGATCCACGTTTGAACCATGAAGGATTAAAAATAATAATAATAATAAATAATTGAAATAACATCTCAAGGTAGTTTTAAGCAACAGAAGTAAAAAGTACTCTGTGAAGTTGTTGAAATAGTGAGCTAAAAACAAAAAACAAATCTTCTGCTGTATAAATTAGAAGTTCGTATAAAAGTTATACAAGATAAAGATGAGACGATAGTCGGGTTAGTTCATGACAACATTCAATCATCTTCATCTTTATCAAAAGTAACCATGTAGATGAAGATTTTGAAAAAAAATATCGACATACAAGATTAATCGAAACGTCGGCGCTTGAATTTGTAAACAAAAATTCGGAAAAAGAAAAAGGCCATTACATCTATCTAAATTCAAAATAATTTTTTTATAAGCACTGAAAGCGGTTGAGAAATTTAACCGTATTTCTGAGTTGAGCGCTAAAAATGCAATACCCTGCTACCCCGAGATTTACTCAAGATGTCGCTTTAGACCGTATTTCTGAGTTGAGCGCTTTAAAAATGCAATACCCTGTTACCCCGAGATTTACTCAAGATGTCGCTTTGATTGTCAGTGTTACCACCGACTCAAGTCATTGAGGATTGTTCGTTTTCTGCCCTCAAACCGTCAAATCTGATTAGACAGCAACAATGTAGCCGGGCCTTTTTAAAGAACCACTTCAATTTATTAAACATTATCATATTAAATATATTGAAAAATAGTTTTAGTTTGAAATCTACGAAATCCAACACTTCTTTATTCACTGACATCTATACCATACTCGTCCATATAAGTATATCATTTTATGCCATATGATATTCGGAATTGGACTTTTAAAATTTCAGGAGTTGTACTCGGAAATTTCCTGAATGAATACTAGCAATAGAAATAATCATTAACTGTTTAAATACTAGCAATAGATATAATCATTAACTGTTTAAATACTAGCAATAGATATAATCATTAACTGTTTAAATACTAGCAATAGATATAATCATTAACTGTTTAAGTACTAGCAATAGATATAATCGTTAACTGTTTAAATACTAGCAATGGACATGAGCATTAAATGTTTGATAGTGTGAGTGGGAACACTGAAGATTTAAACGTGACAGAAGAAAGTGAACGAAAGACAGCGACAAAGAATTGGTAGATCAAGCTTGGAGCCTTCAGGAAACCCGTGTAACAACATCCAAGTATATGTCGAATACTTGTGGCCTAAAATGAAAATACGTATGTCAATTATAAATGCATATATACTTGTGAATTACTTATTTCACACAACGCTGTCATAAAAACAAATCCATAAATAGGCAACGATTAAAATATCGTGCTTTTACAGTAAATGGAGGGGGGGGGGGGATTGTTAATAAATTTACTTAGAATTTAGAAAAAAAAGTTGGAAAAACGTATAAATATTTTCAAATAGAAAAATATCGGAAAGTTTAATTATTTCTTTAGCGTGTTCTACTAAGACTATATTTGCAATTAACATAGATTTTAAAATAAAATATTTATTCTCCATGGGACAACAATGCTTATTACAATTAATTCGCAGTGAGTTTTGACTTTCCAAAAATTAAGAGGAGAAAAAACCAAAAACACGCCACACAGTCACCAACTGTGCGCGGCCGCGCAGCTCAAAATAGCGCACAAGTTTTAGCTCAAACAACCGTCAGTTCTGTGCACACTGAAAAAAGTTCCGCGCACACTGGAAAAATATTAGAGGAACGTTGACTGTCACTTGACCTTCAGTTTTCATTCAACCTAAACGTTTTTTTTTAAATTTTATTAATGTTGCCACTGATGACTTTCGCAAAGCGGGGTAAATCAAGACTCCAGATAGGAAAGAAATGTCCCCATGCAGACAGTTCAGTTAGTATCAGTTTTCACAGAAAGGCTATCCTTTGTGCGGTTAGGTGTCCCCATGCAGACAGTTCAGTTAGTATCAGTTTTCACAGAAAGGTTATCCTTTGTGCGGATAGGTGTCTGCAATCTTGAAGAAAACACCCTTGGACAAAAGGTCCGGTTGTTTTGTTCTGGGACAACCGCAGTCACTAACCGTCCTTGAATCAGGAAATCCACACGAAAAACTCATTTAATTTCACATAAGTCTTGGACCTGACTGTTTTCTTTCAACAAAGGTGAAGTCGAATGTCTTTATGGGAGAGGCTCTTCCAGTACGACAGTTATGCCAAACTGATGATTCATTCCGAAAAACTAGTAAACCTGGGACCGTTTAGTTAGTGAACAAATTACTTTATAAATACTAGTTTGGATTATCTCTGACAGTCTAACCATTATGTATTCGTTTGTGTATGTGTGACGTACTTAAATTAGTATTTGGTGACATAATCTAATATAAAAAAATCAATAAACTCATCAACAAAATGAAAAATCTGTCAAACAAAAGAAAAATTAAAGAAAGAAAAATCTACAAAAGGTCATAATTACTAGAGATCATTTTGGGATGGGTGGGTGATAGAATAATTTTGTAATAAGTTAGAAGTTTATTATATATGTGATTCTAACGCTATCTAGTTAATGGTTATAATTATTATTCTTAATTAACCATCCGTAACTAATTACAAGTGATGGGAACCTTAATTTATGTTATTAATAATTCTCCAGAAGACACCACTCGTTTCTCTCACTTGGTAGATTTGCGGACGCTGTAAACTTTTCTCTCTTCCACAACATTAAAGACAAACATTTTACCGTCACACAATATTTCCTTTTGATAGAAAATTTCTTACACTGAAGGACAAGATAAATCTGTCTTTTAATCTATATTTAGCAAGCCCTCATCCACCCACTTTCTTCTTCAACATAAAGTTATCAATACGTGAAAGAAGGTCAATAAATTTATTAAATCAACAATCAAATATACATAAATGAATGCAATGCCAAAGATTACTTGACATCTATTATTGATTTCCATTAAACCGCCATGTTCGAATAATTTGAATAACTATACAGTCTTATATCTTAATATATAATTCAACAGATCAGTGTCAATGCAAATTACAGGATAGTTCTTATCAGATAACAGAAATGGAGTTATAAGAAATAAGTGATAATAGTTTGTACATAAACTGGTTCAGGCACTGCCTCAACAGTCTTTAATGTGCTTTTGTAACAAAGACTCAAGTTTATTGTTTGCATTAATTATTACTGTCTGTTCCATGTGTCTCTCTCTCCCACGTTTGTAGAACACTGACAAGCTGCTATTCTCTCAAGGCTAAACTGGGCCTTGTGCCGTATTAGCTCCCTCAAGCAGAACAACAATTGAAGCAATTTCTAATAACTTCCTTGTACCAGAAATTCCAGGATGTAGTCATCATACTTTTCCACTATACACTGACAGAGTGCAGTGTATTCCTTACACTTACACACTGGGTTAGATACTTCTTGAATCTACCACTGTCATAGCGGTATATAAATCAGCAAACTGGGAGATTCAGGTAAAACAAGAAAAAGGCTGCTTGTTCCCATTAAGCTAATGGCTGCCTTTTATGATCAGATTTCTTGCCACACCAAATTCAAAGAATTCTCTACAGCAGGTAAACTTTTGATCTCAGCCCATTGGCTGGTCTCATTCTCATAAATTTTAACTATTGGATAATAAGAACTAATCAGCCAGTTGGAACTGCTTTGGATTGCATCAGCTATTTTCTACCGTATTCTCAACGTGAGTTGTTTATTCCAACTCTGACACAAAAATTACCATCATAAGGAGGGCCCAAGGCCAGGTCACTTTGACAATTTAACAATATATATAACAATTAAGTCTAGAAATAGAGATAAGCAAATTTACTCTGCCACAATATATATCTTAATTCTTTTTCACCCAAACAGCAGAGTAATCTCTATTAGCTGAAAAATGTTCTACTTTCTCCAACGTTAACTTCAGTGCTTATGCTCTACTTCTTCCAAGTTAACTTCAGTGCTTATGCTCTACTTCTTCCAAGTTAACTTCGGTGTTTATGCTCTACTTCTTTCAATGTTAACTACAGTTGTTTATGTCATACTTCTTCCAACATTAACTTCAGTGTTTATATTCTACTTCTTCCAACCTTAACTTCAGTGTTTATACTCTACTTTTTCCAATGTAACTTCAGTGCCTGTGCTGCACTTCTTCCACGTTAATGTCAGTCTTTTAAAATTGTAATGAAGTGCACTAGGTATAGATAAAGAACACAACTAGTCATTACAAGAAAAGAACAAAATACAATTATCAACCAAATCTTACGTTTCATGTATGAGGAAAAATAGCAGTACACTTATCATCTTAGCCAAGTGCATTCTTAGTTATCATTTAAAAAGATCCAGGTGAGCCTTTTATTTAAAAAAAAATAGTATCTAGCTAATGAGTGAAGTGCCGAGCTTCCAGATAGAAATGAAAAGTTACGATGAATAAAATATTGTTCATCCGGAGATCTTCATAAGTTCTTAGCTCAATAACACATCATTTTACAAATGAGTAAAAATTATTTCAGAATGTTTAAAACACTAAGTTTTTAAAGGATTTTAAATGTACGATAACAAAACCCTTCTATTTTTAGCTTCAGAATTTTAACTTGCTCATCGTCATACGACGGGTAAATAGGCTTGCATGATACATACCATTTGTAAGCAGTAATATTTATATATGTGTTTGTGAATGAGTGTATATACGTAAAAATAAAACGATGGATAGATACCTAGATAGGCGGACAGGTAAACAGATAGACCAATATAATAGATACTAACTTCAGACCGGCAACTAATGCTAATTATAAGATTTAGGCTGATTTCGTATACTTTACTTTTAAGCATAACTAAACTTTTGATTTATGTACCAGCAAACTAGGGATTATATTATATTTAATTTAAATGTTTTGTGTTAGAAAATAGGATCAACGCATATTGTAGTATTTATCGATGCTTGCTTTATTTTGCAGTTATCTGGCCCAAGAGAGCGACTGGAAAATATTTTTACAGCAAGGTCCGGACAGGATCGGCAGCCGTTATAAAAAGGTGATGTTCCGTGAATATACAGATGGAAATTTCACTGAGCAAAAGCCACGCGAGCCGTGGATGGGATTTCTAGGACCAATCCTTGTCGGCGAACGCGATGACGTCATTAAGGTCGTCTTTAAAAACATGGCGGGAAGAAAGTACTCCATGCATCCACATGGTGTACAGTACAACAAAAGCAATGAAGGTCTGAAGGGAAGGGAGGGATGTGTTTGTAATCTACACATTATTATTATTATTATTATTATTATTATTATTATTATTATTCAGCCTCTTTCCCCGACTTCTGTTTGACTATCGGTTGTGATCCAAGGTCTCGGAATCTTACCAAGATTCTGGGAGATCCAAGGTTTTACGGAGGATGTGGGCACTTCCGAGGTCTTGGTATTTTCTATTTTTTTCTCTTTCTTTTGTTTTTATGTTTCTATCACTTGGAACAGCGACATCAATGATTGTTACTGTTCTGTTGGACTTATTGAGAACTACAATGTCTGGTCTTTGTTATTATGCCTCTTTCCACGACTTCTGTTTGACTGTCGGTTGTGATCCAAGGTCTATGAATCTTACCAAGATTCTGGGAGATCCATGGTTTTATGGAGGATGTGGGCACTTAAGAGGAGCACTGCTTTGAATAGTGGGGCGAATCTGTGGTTTTTATGAAGTTTATTCAGGTAGCTTTCCAATTCAGATGTTATGTTCCCCAAGGCTCCTATCACTATAGGCAGGGGTCTCAAACATGCGGCCCGCGGGCCATTTGCGGCCCGCGTGACGATATTTTGTGGCCCCCACTTGATATCAAAGTTTAGTGATAGTGCGGCCCGCACGTTTTTCTCACGCAGCTTGGGAGTTTTATAGTTTTTGTCACTTGTGGGCTACCATACCTCAGGATCGTGACAGTAACGGTGTGTTGTGTGTTGCCAAACTCGGCGACTTTCTTTCCCAAGCCTGTTACATGTTGCTACCATTTAGCAAAGTTCAAAAGCATCCAGATCTAGCAAGCTAATTCTATATAGATTATAGACCCTACAGGTCTACCCACAGATGAGTTGTTCGGAAAAAACAGCATTTTCATGTCGAAAAAGCAGGTGAAGTGTTTAGCAAAGAAGAAAAATAGTAGACTGAAAGAACAGAAAAGGAAGAACAGAAAAATAACCAAGGTAAG